>JANAVB010001799.1:4265163-4460894 GCA_029216955.1 Iris pallida
CAAGGCACGAAATGAACGTGTTACATATCTGTTAAGACGTGAAATGAACGCGTCATGACCCGTATACAAATATGTTACATCTAATAGGAAGGATAAAGAATGCATTAGTCTCGGACAACTTGTGCACAAGGTTTCGTCTCTCGGGTGGATTCTTGGGGCACCTCGAACCACTCGGCCTAGGAGAGATTAGGGCATCCTGAGGTAAATGAGACCTCGCGATCAGGGGGTGTTGAGTCCTTAGCAACGAGCTGAACCAAAGAGTCACAGCGGTTAATCACGAAAAATGACCCCGTGGACCATCATGTAGATAGGCCATATACATGATCCAAATTATGAACCTTAATATCTGCAAGAATGAAACATAAGTTTATTCGTTATACAAATTGTGCTAATATGTCTCGTATAGGGATGGCTGTCGGCGATGGGTAAGATTATTGTGCAAATTATTTCTACTGTTTATGCTTCATATGAATTGTTAAAAAGAACCTAGACAAGTAGAAAGATCACATAATAATTGTATGCTAGCTTCACGTGTTGACTTAGTGCAGATATTTGTGAGTTCGGCCAAAAGCCGCTCGCCAGTACAAGATGTGTACTGACCCACGTTGTGGGCATCCTTTTCAGCTAACAAGGAGACTGGGGGATTTCAAGTGAGGCATTAAAGCTCGTCTAGCGCAGTAGAGCTTGTTGCTTGCCTCGAAGCATTTTAAGTCAAGCCACAAGTTTCCTTTGAAGGTGTTTTTAGATTTTTGACTATGTAATAAAGGGATATGATGTATGGGCATTGTGACTATTTTGAAAAGAGTTTCAAAGAGAGATATATAATCAAACTATGGTATTTTGAGTCGCAAGCTTTGTACTTTGTAATCGTATCAAGTTATGAATAAAATGAAGCATTTTTATTTCAAATCTTTGTGTCCAATATTTGGTTTTCTGCAATTAAATATACTGCGTGCATGTGTTTTGTTTTGTCTAGTTGTTTTGTGCAGGTACTGGCCTTGTGCAAGTGCAACTTAGGCTTGTACGACATCATGCCTTAGCGAGTACGAACGATCCCGTAGTGATCAAAGCGAGAACGAACGACCCTAGCGGGATCGGAGCGTGACAAAGTGGTATCAGAACACGGCTTTACGTCCTTGTCCTCTTCAAATATCATTTTCGAAAAATATATAAAGTATTTTGATGGCTTTCAAAGGTCCCAATTTTGAGTTATAAAAACCAATGCCCCAATACAATAAGTCCATAATATTTTATGAGACTGACATAAGTTACACTCTTTTGTTGAGAAATGGCTGATCGACCATCTGGTTCGACCGACCCGGTAGAACGAATTTTGGCCATGATGGAAACTCAGCGAAAATAAGCTGGGGAGCATAGCATGGTGCAACAAAAGCAGGTGGATACCTTGGCCCAAATCATATCTTTGCTAGCGGACAATCATGATACCACCGCAGCGAAAAATCCAACTGGACTCCGGAGATTGGGCCCGTAGATGGTAATGAGCCCCAACCGGCGCACAGGCACTCTTCCTTTAGGCCAAAGGACTTCTTGGATGCGAAACCTCCGAAATTTAAGGGCAGGACATTACCATATAAGGTGATGGACTGGATCGATAAAATGGAAAGTTTATTTGCATTCATAGGAGTTCCGAGTAGCAAGAAGGTAATTTGTGCCGCTTTGTAACTATGATTTCTAACAAAAGATTGATAGAATATAAAAAAGCCGACACTGCTCGCAACTGCTGGGGGTGGAAAGATTTTTTGGGCCTCGTTCAAGAAGGCATTTCTGGAGCAATATCTGCCTCCTGCCATCAGTTAAAAGATGGAGAATGAATTCATGTCACTGAAACAAGGGACCATGTCTATGAAAGACTAGGAATCTTAATTAGCTAAGCTGGCCATGTTTGCTAGTGCAATGATACCAACCGAGAAGGCTCGTATGGAATCGGTTCATTCAAGGCCAGAAGATAACATTCAAGAGAGTGTTCTGAACTGGGAGTGTGATTCATTTACCAAGGCCTTCGAGGAGGCGGTACAGGTGGAGCAATTTAAGCTGAAGAATGCACCAGTGAAAGTTCAGACTGGGCACAATAATTCTGGAAAGAGGTACTCTAATGGTGAAAGAAAGGTCGATGGGGAACTCCAAAATGAAACGGTGTGTACCTACTGCGGCCGAAGAGGGCATGTTAAAGATGACTATCGCTATACTAAGGGAGTAGAATGCGGGCATTGTGGTATACGTGGGCACACTAAAGAGGAGTGTCGTGCCGCTAACAAGGCTTTCTTCAGTTGCGGTCAACAGGGCCACATTCTCAGGAACTATCCAAAAAGAAACCGTAACGATACTAAGGAGCGTGGGCCGCTGATGGATCCACCGCCAATTAGAGACAATCCGCACAATCAACAGCTACGGAATGCTCGTGTTTTTAATCAGTCCACCTTACTCGATCAAGATCAGGATCATATTGGAGGTGAGGTTATTCTTTAAGTTTTGAGGACAAAACTTTTTCTCGGTAGGTTATTATGTAGTGCTCCGCTCCTCGCAGTCCATTATGTAATACCTACGGCTTGCTGATTTAGTCTTGAACTAAGTATTTGGGGAAACCTTTACCAGTATCGATTGATCACTGAAGAATTGCAATGAACCTTTCCAATTAATGGATCGGCTTCTATTGAAATGAATCCAAGTATTTTGTTGGATGTTTTCTTTCGCTGCTTAGTTTTAATGAATGTATTTTCGTGTTGGTTTTCGAAGATTGGTTTTTATTATTCGCTTTCATCGTATTGTGCATTCATTCCAAATCTTGAGAGAAAAAGACCGAAGTATGCTAATCAAATGTTGGTGCCAATACAGGAGGACGTATAGGCAGTGCGTGATCGTCGCGTGAAGTCCCTTGGTGAGTTGCTTTAACCGGGATAGCATTTATCTCCATGTCCTAAGAAAATGATCTCTAGTCCACCATGTTGCTCCGTCCCTCTGATCAACGATACCACAACATCAAAAGATAAGAGAAGATAAATGAATTGAATCGAATGCTTGATCATGTGCTGCTAAACATTTGTTTCAAATGAATGATTATATGCTCTGTTACTAGTATGCTATAAAAAAATATAGACATGGAAAGACAACTTGTACATGTTGAGATGAATAAGAAGTAAGGCACGAAATAAACGTGTCACATATCTGTTAAGATGTGAAATGAACGTGTCATGGCCCGCATACAAATCTGTTACATCTAATAGGAAGGATAGAGAATGCATTGGTCTCGGACAACTTGTGCACAAGGTATCGTCTCTCGGGTGAATTCTTGGGGCACCTCAAACCACTCGGCCTAGGAGAGATTAGGGAACCCTGAGGTAAATGAGAATTCACGATCAGGGGGTGTTGAGTCCTTAGCGACGAGCTGAACCAAAGAGTCACAGCGGCTAATCACGGGAAATGATCCCGTGGACCATCATGTAGATAGGCCACATGCATGATCCAAATTATGAACTTCAATATCTACAAGAATGAAACATAAGTTTATTCGTTATGCAAATTGTGCTAACATGTCTCGTGCAGGGATGGTTGTCGACGATGGGTAAGATTATTGTGCAAATGATTTCTATTGTTTATGCTTCTTATAAATTGTTAAAAAAAACCCTAGACAAGTAGAAAGATCGCATAATAATTGTATGCTAGTTTTACGTGTTGACTTAGTGCAGATATTTGTGAGTTCGACCAAAAGTCGCTCGCTAGTACAAGATGTGTACTGACCCATGTTGTGGACATCCTTTTCAGCTAGCAAGAAGACAGGGATTTCAAGTGAGGCATTAAAGCTTGTCCAGCGCAGTAGAGCTTGTTGCTTGCCTCGAAACATTTTTAAGTCAAGTTGCAAGTTCCCTTTGAAGGTATCTTTACATTTTCAACTATGTAATAAAGGGATATGATGTATGGGCATTGTGACTATTTTGAAAAGAGTTTCAAATAGAGATATGTAAGCTTTGTACTTTATAATCCTATCAAGTTATAAATAAAATGAAGCATTTCTATTTCAAATTTCTGTGTCCAATATTTGGTTTTCTACAATTAAATATGCAGTATGCATGTGTTTTATTTTGTCTAGTTGTTTTGTGCAGGTACTGGCCTTGTGTAAGCACAACTTAGACTTGTACGGCATCACGCCTTATCGAGGACGAACTATCTCGTAGGGATCAAAACGAGGACGAACGACCCTAGCGGGATCGGGACGTGACACCTATCTAAATGAAGATCACTGACATTCACAGATGTCAGAATGGACTTATGTTTCTCATATGCATTACTATGCCAACCATTCAGCCTAGGTTACGATCCTTACTGAAGGTCCCGCAATGCTCGTGTCTCTGTACGAACTTACATTCCTCCTAGGCTGAACAGTCCCGATGCCTCGACGTGCCTGTTCGAAGAAACGAACCCATGCACGGGTTAATTCACAGTCCATTTGATCATACAATATGCATCTAAGCATACAACTAAACATGGTCTGAGTCTGAAACTCAGACCTCGTATCGTTATGCATTTATCGCATTCTTTCAATGTTCTCACTCTTTCTATGTTCTCACATTCTTTATACAATTTTATTCTTCATTTCAATGTTCTATGGCATCATACCCCAATTCAATGTTCAAACGACCTGAAGGCCCCAAACATTCCGAGGCACCATGCCACATTCTACAATTTTGTCACATTCATGACACAATTGTTCTCTTCACAACGAAGCCATCTTTTATAATTCTCGTGCACATACGCACGCTTTGACACCATTGTTCTCTATTTTTTGTGTCGTGTATTTGATGTATGCCTCGATACCGTAATTCCATGTTATGTGCCTTAGTGTTCAATGTTCATGGCTCGTGCACTAGGGCACTCGCCTCAATAGTCTTTCAATGTGCTAGCCTTCTAACTCGTGCTCGAAGGCACGAACGAATCGTGTACGGAGGCACTCGCCGATATAGTTATCCTATGTTCTCATGACTTGCGCACCGAGGCGCTCGTCGTGGAGATTTTTTGATGTTCAATAGCGACTCGTACATTTGATGCACATTTTATTTAAATTGTTCTATCTAGTGTTCGACACGCACTATAATTTCTCTCGATCGAGCCACGCCTGTGGACTCGATAAGTTAATTTAGCATACGATGGTACATTTTACTTAGGCTTGACGGAGTAGGAAAGAAGGGTCAAAGTCTTCCCACCTTAAGTCGATATGCCTTGTCGTTTCGTCGAGCCGATGCGGTCCGATTTTATAACTTTGTTGTACGGCCAAATCTTCTGAATTAGCCATTCAAGCACTTCGTGCTTCGTTGAATTATCCGAACGATTTGGCTTACTGTGCCTATGCCTTAGTTCGTTGCAAGGCAATGATTTGATTTTGCGGACTCCGTTGTAGACAAGGCAAAATGTCGACCGTTTATATTTTAGCGTAAAATCATAGCCTGTACACAAAAACAACTAAAAATTAATATTCGTTCGAATTGGACTTGCGTATTGCATCGATTCGATTTCTTAGAATCTTCGAACTGACTCAATGCTTTCTCTCAGACCAACTTAACACTTGCATCGATCTAACTCGATGCATTTATCGGGTCAACGTAACTCTTTGCATCGATTCGCATCAATATATATTTTGGATCATCGCAACTCTTCGAGTCAATGACTCAGTACAATACACCATGCGGAGTGGGGTATTACAATATGCAGGGACGGTCCTGAGCTCATGGGGGCCAGGACGAACTTTCAAAATACATAACGTAAAAAATATAAATAAACCTTTATAAAATATGGCTACAACCAAGAATTGAACTTAGGACCTTTAGTATAAGGGTCTTAAGTACTAACCACTACACCACAATAACATTATGTCTAAGATGGCCCATGGTATATACTAGTTCTATTGTAAGATACAAAATTATTAACATATTTATTTTAAAACTATTTTTTTGGGGCCCCTCATGATCCATGGGCCCTGTGCAGTCGCCCTGGCCACCTTGGGCCAGGGCCGGTCCTGATTATGTCTTTCTAACACAAAAACAAGTTGTTATGGTGGTCAGTTGGAGAATTTATATAAGTATATTGGAGATCCTAGGTTCATATAACCTCTGGCCCCATTTGGTATACTGTAATGTAATCATAATCGTAATATAATTAAGTAGAATTTTTTTCATTTGATTACATTGTAATTACGATTACATTACAGTGTACCAAACGAGGCCTCTCTTTTACCAAATATTTTTTAATACATATACCGAATTTTACAGGGATCATAGTCGGACCGGGTCGGGCCGTGCGGGCCTGAAAAAGCAAACACAGTCTGCACCTAGTAGAAAATAAGGATTTGGCCGGACCGGGCAGGGCCTACCAACCTAAAATTGAAATCCAATCAGACCTGCTATACTATTGGACTGGATCCGACCGGACCGTTGACTGGGTCCGGGGCGACCCAGATCTGATCTGGTCCGACCCAATTTACGGGTGCGGCCCCATCTCACAGTTTGATAAAGTAATAATAATAATAGAAGGATCCACCTGTTAAGTCATTTTCGAGTCTTGATTGAAGGCGTTTCACAAGCCTGTTGCAACACGTGCCCCCGCCCCCCACTCACTCACATTCCCCGTGTCAATAAAGAATCCCCCGACCACCCTGCCCCCCTCTCTCCTTCCCCGCCAAAAAAATATCACTTCTATACCTCTAGAGGATGCCGATGCCGTCCGATCATCTCCTATCCAGCGGCTCCGAACAGAGACACGTCATCCCGATATCGATCTTCGTAGCCGTCCTCTGCCTCTGCATCGTCGTCGGCCACATCCTCGAGGAGTACCGATGGATTAACGAGTCCATCGCCGCCATTCTAATCGTACGTGAAAACCCCCAAAACCCTCCCAACTCTATCTTAGACTTCTTTTTTGTTGAAGAAGATAAAATTTTATAGATAACCACGAATAGTACAACTATGGTCTAGCCCAATTACAAAATGGGTTAACTGGGATCTGAATATCGACGTCAGTATCTGTACTTCTTTGTACAACACTCTTATATATATATATATATATATATATATATATATATATATATATATATATATATATATATATTATATTTATATATATATATATATATATATATATATATAAGAAAAAAAAAAAAAAATATATATATATATATATATATATAGTGGATAACCCGTGCTATAATGGCACGGACACGAACAACAGATCCGACGGCCGAGGGTCGCTCCACCTGTGCTGCTGCTTCTTCCCGGAGACTGATCCGACTGGACCACCATCTGGAGAAGGGTCGAGTGACTTCTCTTCTGCCGAAGAATGCCTCCCGGAGATCCTTCGTGGTAACCTCACTGCCGTCGGCTGTTCCGGTTCGTGCTGCGGGTCGAGGCTCACGGCGAAGCTGGAGTTCCGGTTCTCCGCGGCGGAGGGGAGGCTTTGTCGCCGCCTCCGCCGCCGTTCGGAGAGACGTGAGGGAGAAGTTGGGATGCTAGGATGAATGTGAGGAAGAAGTTGGGACAACTTGTCCTTTTATTTATATGGTAGAAACAAAAACAGTGGGTTGTCTATAATCTAAAAACAAAAATAAGTTTTTGAGATAGGGACAATTTAGTCCTTTCATCATCGTTGAACCAAAGCACATGGGTTGGACCAAAAATCCACTGTGCTTTATTTATATATATATATATATATATATATATATATATATATATATATATATATATATATATATATATATATATATAAGATTGGAACCAGGTAAATATATTAATATAAATTTAAGATACAACCATCAGTCAGTTACCCCTGCCAATCCCATTCCCTCTACATCATATTCAATGTAATGAATTATGCCTATGTTTACGGTGCTCGAGCCTCCAAATATCATGTTATTGTGCTCTTTCCAAATGTGCCAAATAGAAAAGAGCCTGGCACAAGCCTTCCGGAACGAGGTTGCACCTCGTCCTCTGCTGTCTCGAATCTTCTGAATTTCTTCATCGATTCCTTCTTCCGTTCCTGCTTGCATTCCCATCCTGACCAGTTGTGATTGCCATATAACTATGGACACTGAACAAGTATATGTGTTCAATGGTTTCCAACTCTTATTTACAGAGGGGAGGGGGCAAGAGAGGGGGCAAGAGAGATCCCTGATCTGTACTCCAAATCTTTGAAGTCTATCCTTAGAGCATCTCCAACCCTATTGTCTTGTTAAGTGTTGTGAGTCTTAGGTGGCTCCTATGTGGCATGAGCCACAAGACAATGTCTTGTTTATGTGGCAAAATTATGTCTCAAAAGACAATGAGATGGAAAAACTCTCTCCAATGCAAAAGTATTGAGCAGACAATAAAAAGTATTGTTTCCAACTTCCAAGGCAACTTTTAAGACAACTACTCATCTTCTTTCTTTTTTCTAATATTTTTTATTCATAATTGATGACATGGAAGATAATACATTGTCAAGTGCATTGTCTAGAACATGACAATCAACTTCATAATGTCTTCTTTAATTTTTGTCACATAAGCTTCACAATTGACTTGACAATTGCATTGGAGAAGAACTTTTGAATAAAATTTTGTCAATACTATGTGGCATTAACTTTTTCCGTTACAATAGGGTTGGAGATGCTCTTAGTCAGTATTCTCCTTAATAAAGTTTATACATGCATATCTGCATCTTGTGCGGGATCCCCTTCATCCACACTATATCATTATATGCCACCTTGTCGTGGGACTCTGAACTTGTTATACACTGTTTTGGAGGTAAAGCCGGCCTCCAACGAATCAGCCCATACCCACTTGTCCCGCCCAATTGAACTATCAATCTTGGATTGCTTGATGTCTGTTGCAGCAAGGCGCGTCCGTCAATGTTCTTCTGGCTGCCAGAGACCGTGCAATATGATGCAGCTTACCCGCTCTCCCCTTCTTGCCTCCCGGTCCATGTGCGGCCCGATAATTTTTTACAGGCTCTTCTGTTTGATCTATGGATCCAATCACAAGTCCGTATTTTCTCCATTGGCATAAATCCGAGCCAAGTGCGGTTTGATGTCCCCTCGGTGGCGCAAAATGTGGGGTGGCGCAAAATGTGTTTAAATGTAACTGACTCATTGTTGTTTTGCCTGTACTCCCAAAAATTGGTTCCCCGCAAGTATTTGTTATTCATCCATTCTGTCCATAGTGAGTCGCCTTGGCTAAATTTTCAAGCTAATTTTATCCCAGCAACTTTGCGCATAATTATCAGAGACTGAAGTTCGACCCCTTCGTCTTTCGGGTGGCATAATGTGTCCCATGAATGGAATGCATACTTTCCTGCCATATGAAGTCCGCACAGTGTCTTTCAACTCAGCGCACCGTATCCTTTGGAAGCATGATGGCATGTATCCAAAAATTCATAGTAGACAGTACAACTGACCTGACCAACTCAATTATGCCACAGAAGGACAAGCATTGAGCTTGCCATCCCTCAATTCTTTTATGAATATATTCTAGTAATGTACGGCAATCTTCTTCGCGAGCATAGTTTACCGTCAGAGGAATGCCTAAATATTTGACAGGTAGTTCTGTTCGGTCAACATCCAAAGCTAACGCACATTCTTCCTTATTCGGACAGAAATTGTTGAAGTAAATACGGTATATATATATAGCGGATCAAAAGCCCTCTTAGAAACACCCCTAAAAACTTCCTCACTCTCAGCCGTCCATTTAATGTTAATATTAATATTAATGTTAATATTAATATTAATATTAATATTAATGTTAATATTAATGTTAATGTTAATATTAATTTTTATTTTTATTTGTATGTTAATGTTAATGTTAATATTAATGTTAATGTTAACGTTAATGTTAATATTAATTTTAATGTTATTTAATGTTAATTTTAGTATTTAACATTAATATTAACATTAATATTAATATTAACATTAAATGGACGGCTGAAAGTGAGGGGGTTTTCTAAGGGGGGCTTTTGATCTGCTTCCATATATATATTGTTAGTGCCGAGGCACAATTTTTGATAGAAAATTCTGAAACTGAAACAATTGTACACACAACGTTTCAAATGCAGCACCTTAAAGAAGATGTGCAACAGAGATCCTGGAGGATTCTAAATTACGAGGATCTAAAAAGATTCTACGTAATACACAAAAAATCTAAAGAGACTTTGTGCAAGCAACTATCGACAGTAGAGCTTCTAAAAAGAAGTTACTGTAAAAGGCAACAGCAGCGATGACAGTCGAGAATGAGATGCTAGGGTGAATGAACCACCGTTGCTCAAAGCTTTATTCGCCCCACACGAGCACGAACAGCTTCCAGGAACCAGCAAGTTCACGAAGAACTTCTGGAACGCTCGTAAGTCAATATTTGAGACTTGAACGAGATTCCTGGACTTAACAGACTCCCTCAACTCTCTTCTTGGTGCATCTTTCAAAGGAGGCCAAGGGGCTCTATTTATAGAGTGGAGTTGAGACTTTACCTCTTCTCCTATCCGATGTGGGACAAAAATACTCAATACTCAAAAATAGAGTTTGATATTTTAGATCATCCCACAATCAGCATAGAAGTGTGCCAGTCCACGCCTACCCCCCGAACACTCCCAGTGCATGCACGAGACATCCTGGAGTCCGTGTCCGAGTCCGAGTCCGCACAACAAAAATTAACATTGCATCATTGTTGGATTGAATCCTTTTTTCCTTCTAGGAAAATACTTCCACATGGCACAAACTTGTGCCCCACTACACCTCATGTGCACACCTCAACACAAGCAATGCATTATATTGAGATACTCACCATTTGGTGTAGCCGATGTGGGACTATCTTTTCTAGTCCAAAGGCAAAAACACCAACAATCCCCCACATATCTCAATATATGGGTTGAGCTGTTCCCCACAGTGACTGTCCATCATGCATTAGGAGAGATGTCGCTACGACTTGAATCTTCCCGCATAGGTTAAATTATAGCATGATACAAGAATGGACTACACCTTGAATTCTGCATCATAACTGCAATTCTTCCTACTTCACATAATGACATCAACTTGTGCTTCTGGCTGCACATTGAAGGCCTTGTGCCAGCCTGGTTTCAGTGTATAATTTTTGGGCGTCTACAAGTTTACCCTCAAGAGACGGCCTGATATCTCTGTCCATACACTATAGGTGAGTTCTTTATAAAGAGTCATGGCATGAAGCACTTGCGCTTCTTTGCGGTGCTACGCCGCTATGACACGGCTTAAAGCCGAGGCTTTACTCCCACCTGGGTACCTCATCGTAGTGTCATACTACTGTAGCATGAGGTCACAGGCCTCTTTGTAGTACCAAACTACCCAGCATGAAGCCTTGCGCTTCCGTGCAGTGTTACGCCGCTATGACATGGCTCGCAAAGCCGAGGCTTTACCCTACCTGGTACCTTTTCGTGGTGTCATGCCACTGTAATATGAGGACATCGTCCTCTTTGTAGTGCTGTCTACCTCTCTTTATTACGATTATCATACAGCATTAGGCTACCTGCCTATTTGCGGTACTACTCCGCTGTGACTTGGCTTACAAAGCCGAGGCATTACCCCTACCTGGGAACCTCATGGTGGAGTCACCCCACTGTAGCATGGAGTTACACTCCTTGTAGTGCTGCGCTACCGTGCTTCCTGTAAAGCACTCCAGGCATTCACTCTGCCTGAGAACTCATTAAGGCATTTAAGCCAACCTTCCCACAGGATCCGTTTTCCACAGAAAATAATAGTAGACAACAGTGGTTGTAGGTCCGTAACCTCTCCATGTCACATAGGACAAGTACCCACCGTTTCTGATATTCTTTTGGTTAATAGTCCTCCCTTGAACCAAAAGCTATATGCCTAGTAGATTTTTCTTTGAACTAATAGCATAAAACTTTATGGTAGGAATGTAATAACACAATATCAGAATGCCTTCAAGCCCATTTTACAAGCTGTGTCATCGACCAGCTGGCGCTTGAGGCCCTTGGTGAACGGATCCGCCAGGTTCTCCTGACTTTGAACATCAATCACTGCAATAACACCTCTCTTGATAAGATCGTGTACTGCTCTGTGCTTCAACCGCACCGTTCTCTTCTTCCCGTTGAAGAGTTCATTTGATGCCACTGTTGTTGCCGCCTGGTTGTCACAGTATATCGGTATTGCCGGCATCTAAGCCCCAACCACCGGAAGATCATACATGAGCTCCCGAAGCCACTCTGCTTCATCTGCAGCAGCATCCAATGCAAAGAATTCAGATTCCATGGAGGAGCGAGATAACATAGTATGCTTCTTCGACTTCCACGATATAGCACCTCTGCCCATGGCGAATACGAATCCACCTGTGGAATACTCGCTCTCCATATCTGAACACCAGCTAGCATCACTGAAGCCTTCCACTACTAACGGATCTCCGCTGTAGAAAAGTGCATATGTCTGAGTTTTCTTGAGATGTCTCATAACACGCTCCACAGCTTTCCAGTGCTCAACGCCTGGATTGCTAGTGAACCGACTCAGCATTCCTACTGCAAAAGCTATGTCAGGTCTTGTGGCAGTAGTAGCGTACATCAAGCTTCCGATGACGCTAGCGTACTCCAACTACCTGACGCTTTTCCTCGAATTTGGCTCCAGCTTCTGATCACTCCGGTACGGTGTATCAATAAAAGGAAGATCTTGATACCCGTAGCGAGTGAGCATCTTCTCAATATAATGAGATTGTGACAGCGCTATTCCAGTGCCTGTCTGGATGATCTTGAGCCCCAAGATTACGTCGGCATCCCCCAAGTCCTTCATACTAAACTTGGTCGAGAGGAATTTCTTTGTCTCTGTGATGCAGCTTAAATCCGTACCTAGGATTAGCATGTCGTCTACGTAAAGACATACGATTACTCCTCTTCCGTCAGCAAACTTCGTATAGACACACTTGTCTGTTTCACTGACCCTGTAGCCATTTGACCTTATCACCTTGTCAAACTTCTCATGCCACATTTTGGGAGCTTGTTTCAAACCATATAGAGACTTCATCAACTTGCAGACTTTGTCTTCCAGACCTCTGACGACAAAACCTTCTAGTTGTTGCATGTAGATCTCTTCGGTCAGCTCGCCATTAAGGAATACCGTTTTCACATCCATCTGATGTATCACCAGCTTGTGTATTGCTGCTAGAGCAATTAACAATCTGATGGTGGTTATCCGAGCTACTGGAGCATAAGTGTCAAAGTAGTCGATCCCCTGCTTCTGAGCAAATCCCTTGGCCACTAGCCTGGCCTTGAACTTGTCAATGGTTCCATCTGCTTTCATCTTCTTCTTGAAGATCCATTTGCATCCGATGGGTCTTGCTCCTTCTGGCAGGTCAACCAATACCCATGTGTTGTTGGAGGTGATTGAGTCAATCTCGTTGTCTATCGTCTCCTTCCAGAATACAGCATCTCTGGTCTTCATCGCCTCATCATAGGTAAGCGGATCTGCTTCCACATGATAGGTGACAAAGTCATCTCCGAAGTCTTTCGGCCTCCTCGTTCGCTTAGTTGACGGTTCAGCGAGTTCTGGTTCAGCTGGTGTCTCCTTGACGACAGCTTCATCTTGGACTACTGGTTCATTAAAGACTTCTGTCTGCTTTGTACCCTTATCATTCTCCGAAAGATTCGTGAGAACAATATTCTTGTATTTTGCAAACTTGTCTTCAAAGTATTCAGCATCGCGAGATTCGATGATATGGTTTGATTCGATATCAAGGAATCTCCGAGCATCACTCTTCTCGGCATACCCCAAGAAGATCGCCTTCGTAGTCCTTGTCCCCAGCTTCTGAATCTTCAGATCCGGGAGCTTCACATAAGCCAGACACCCCCACACTCGAATGACATTCAAGTTAGGTCTGACTTTGAACCAGAGTTCATGAGGAGTTATGTCAAAAGTTGCATATGGCACTCTGTTCAGAATGAACGTTGCCGTTAGTGCAGCTTCTCCCAGTAACACTTTGGAAGACCCGCAGTCAACAGCATGGAGTTCATCATCTCTGTCAACGTTCTGTTCTTCCTTTCTGCTACTCTGTTGGATTGAGGAGAGTACGGAGCCGTTATCTCATTGATAATTCTATGTTCTTTGCAGAATGACAAGAATTCATGAGACCGATACTCCCCGCCTCGATCACTCCTTAACCTCTTGAGTTGTTGTCCAGTTTGCCGCTCAGCCTCGGCCCTGAACTCCTTGAACTTCTCGAATGCTTCGTCTTTAGACTTGAGCAAGTAGACGAAAGCATACTTTGAGAAGTCATCGATGAAAGTAATGAAATACATCATTCCGGCCTTTGTAGAGAATTGTTTAAAGTCACAGATATCTGAGTGAACCAACTCCAGAAGATCTGTGCTTCGATGGACCCTGTGAAAGGGTTTTCTTGTGATCTTCGTCTAAGCACATACTTCGCATTTCTCTACCTTACCTCCACACTTGGAGATAAGTCCTAGACTAGACATTCTGTTAATCCTTTTACAATGAACATGTCCTAGCCTATTATGCTACAACTCAAGAGAACAATCAGAAAAAGTGATTGCATTTATATTATCATGCTGGGTTACAACAAGCTGAATCTTGTACATTCCTTCAGTTTGGAAAGCTTTTTCGAAGAATGTACCCTTCTTGGACATCACCAACTGGCCAGCATTGATGTCCATCCTCAAGCCTGTGTTACAGAGCAGACTTCCAGAGATCAGGTTCTTAGCAATTACTGGAACATGCTTCACACCTTGAAGTGTCAGAGTGTTCCCCGATGTGAGTTTCAGTTCCACCGTCCCGATCCCCAGTACTTCAGCTTGTGCCTGGTTTGCCATTATGACCTTCTCTGAAGTTGGCTCATAAGAGACGAACCAGTCTTTGTCTGAACAGACATGGCAGGTCGCACCAGTGTCTATCCACCAGTCCAAGTCAGCCCCCACAGTTGCAACCTGTGCTATCATGACAACTAGATTAGTAATCATAGAAACCTTACTAGGCTCACCTTGTTCTTTGGGCTTGGACTTGCATTCGGATTTGTAGTGGCCCTTCTTGCCACAATTGAAGTAAGTCACATGGGACTTGGACTTCTGCTGCTTGAAAGCATGACCCTTCACTTTCAGATTCGTGAAGTCCTTCTTTTTGCGATGAGAAGCAGCCTGCTTTCCCAGGTACTCTCTGGTTTGGACCAGATTTGCCTTCGCCAGTTGTTTGGACAGAGTATCCATCTTCTGTTGAGAGCGCATCTCGTCCTCAACATGGATCTCTTGCAAGAAATCTTCCAAGCTAATTTCCATTTTCTTTCGATGCATCCTTGCATAGAAGTTGCTCCATTCTGTAGGAAGTTTCGAGACGATCCCTCCAACGACAAACTTGTCGACGAGGGGCATGTTCTCGTCTTCTAGTTTCTGATGCAACTTCAGAAACTCCTTCACTTGGGGCAGCATCGCCTTCTCGTCTTCGAAGGTCCACTTGTGGTATTTTTCTACCATGAAAATCTTGGACCGGTTCTCGTCATCTTCATAGAGCTTTCCCAAGGAGTCCCATATCTCTTTGGCAGATGTCTTCTTGGAGTAGGACTCTGCCAGAGAGTCTTCCATGGAATTGAGTATCAGTAGTTTGCATATACTGTTTCCACTTCGCTTGCTTGGTCGTAGCAGCGGCCACAGCCGCAGCAGATCCAGTGGTTGGAACGATCGGTTCTTCTTCTGATAGCACGTGATCAACATTCACGAGTTGAAGATTTAAAGTGACCTTTCGTCTCCATATCTGGAAGTGTTCGCCATCGAATTTTTCCAACTTGTTAAAGCCGGTATCGATGAGCGAAGCACGAGAATTATCCATCTTCTCAATAAAGCTTTGAGATTGTTAGTGCCGAGGCACAATTTTCGATGGAAAATTCTGAAACTGAAATAATTGTACACATAATGTTTCAAATACAGCACCTTAAATAAGATGTGCAACAGAGATCCTGGAGGATTCTGAATTACGAGGATCTAAAAAGATTCTACGTAATACACAAAAAATCTAAAGAGACTTTGTGCAAGCAACTATCGACAGTAGAGCTTCTAAAAAGAAGTTACTGTAAAAGGCAACAGCAGCGATGACAGTCGAGAATGAGATGCTGGGGTGAATGAACCACCGTTGCTCAAAGCTTTATTCGCCCCACACGAGCACGAACAGCTTCCAGGAACCAGCAAGTTCACGAAGAACTTCTGGAACGCTCGTAAGTCAATATTTGAGACTTGAACGGGCTTCCTGGACTTAACAGACTCCCTCAACTCTCTTCTTGGTGCATCTTTCAAAGGAGGCCAAGGGGCTCTATTTATAGAGTGGAGTTGAGACTTTACCTCTTCTCCTATCCGATGTGGGACTAAAATACCAATACTCAAAAATAGAGTTTGATATTTTAGATCATCCCACAATCAGCATAGAAGTGTGCCAGTCCACGCCTACCCCCCGAACACTCCCGTGCATGCACGAGACATCCTGGAGTCTGTGTCCGAGTCCGAGTCCGCATAACAAAAATTAACTTGCATCTTTGTTGGATTGAATCCTTTTTCCGTCAAGGAAAATACTTCCACATGGCACAAACTTGTGCCCCACTACACCTCATGTGCACACCTCAACACAAGCAATGCATTATATTGAGATACTCACCATTTGGTGTAGCCGATGTGGGACTATCTTTTCTAGTCCAAAGGCAAAAACACCAGCATATATATATATATATATATATATATATATATATATATATATATATATATATATGGGTCATTTTACAATACATGGGATGTATCAATACTTTCCAAACAATTGCATTGAAAATTGTGAAAGGTGTTTACTTTGACTTTGGCTTTACCTGATATAGCAAGTCATATTAACTTGCTCACTTTATTAAAAAATTCCTTCCTATATAATCGTAATTTGTTGGACATTGTACATTCAACATTTATATTTTTCACCCTACATTATTTTCTGTGATCTGTTTATATTAACAACTTCTGATTACTGTTTATATTAACTGTCACGACCCGCACCCTATAGTTAGGGCACGAGAACGTAACAACGCCCAGCCTACGCCGCAGTGTCGGCGGTAGAACGCTGTCCTAGGTCTCAATGCATCTAACAGTATAAGACTAAACAGTTTATACTTTCCGAATGGGGGTGACATAGCAGAATGTAAACTCAATCACATCTAAGGTAGAGCATAAAGGAAGATAGATAAAACATAAAATCGAAAAGAGATACAACAGATAGAAGTCTAAGTGTCTAAGATACAAACTCAGAATACATCTCAAAACTCAAATACAGTAATCCATAAATACAACTCAAGATGACTGAAAATAAACTATAATCAAAAACCCTAGCAATCTATGCAACCTCTACTGTCTCCTCTAGGCTAGCAGGCAACCTCCAGGCTATCTGTAAAATTTATCAACGGGTCCAGTCAGGACTGGAGCGAGCACAGTACATCTCAACAGATCATAGCAGGTTAGAAAATATAATCATGCAGTAAAGTAAGATACAGGATCTGAAGAAAATACAGTATGTAAACAGAGAAAGAGGACTGTAATAGAAATATCTACTATAAGTAGAGAGCTAACAGTGGCTAGTGAGTCAGAGTACAATATAAACATGTGAATGGCATAGGAGATTCATGACTACAGCTAAGAGAGTGATTCATGACTACAGCTACTTGGATAATATTCACATGCCTATTTCTACTCCCCCATCCCCAATCAATACACAAGGATCTGTTCAAGTTATGTTAAGATTCGTGAAACTTCACATGGCTCATAAAATGAGTGATACGTGAAGGTGATTCATGATGGCTCTGTGAACATGAGAGTACATGTGTCACAAGCGATTCGTGAATCAGAGAAAGCATAGAGATACGTGATGATTCGTAAAACGCACAAAACATGCAGTATCCGATGCTCTCGAGGGGGATAACATCTCATGAAAAGATCCATATAGTACCAATCCCTGTGACCAACGTGACAGTATCAAGTAAAGTAATTTAAAGCAGAAAAATAATTCTAAACAAGATATGAAATTATCAGAGAATGTACTCGCCTGATATCTGAATGTCCAAGGTAAAGATACTATCCGAGGAGAGGTGTCTGGCTCCTAATTAGAACAGCACAAGTCACAACATGTCCAGAAGGGTAATATAAAGCACTACAATGCATTCTACATGAATCTAGGTCAAACTAGGCCAAAGTCAATCCTTGGTCAACTCTGGTCAACTGCACTAGTCAAACTAGGTCAAACTAGGTCATGTCCTAACCCAGCAAGTCTTACTAGGCCTAACCAAGACTATCCTAGCAAGCACACATCAATACAAGGCTATACAAGCCAACATACACCCAACTCTATATAGCATGCAATTTTCAATACTCAAATAGGCAAGAATTCACATTGGATATACACTAGGTAATCTATTAATTTAAGCTATATATGTCTACACATATATACACATGCATATATTGGTATTCAACATTAGGTCTATAATCATGGCATTTCAAATGGTTATATAAACTTATATATTACAACACAATATGCTAACATATATATATTATACATACATAGCTAAGTCAACTGCATTCATAAATACTTATTTAAGAGGCTATGTGTGTGTATGTGAACATGGCAAAGGGGCAAGTGAGGGTTAAATGGGCATACATAGTGTATACATATCAAAGAGTGTCAAAGTGTAAGTGAACAATGTGTCAAGTGTGATAGTGTCAACATAGTGTAAGGGGGTACATGAGGTAATATAGGATTTGTGTTAACATAGAACATTACATCTTATTAACTTGTATATTGCTTACATTACAACTATTATTACATTACATTCATGCTTGCATTAAATCATCATTTGTTTATTCTCTTGCACCACTATATGCACCATACATTACATACTATGGAACCTACATATTCATTACAAGCCATACTTATACATGCTTACATTAGATAGGATACTTACACCTCATACATCATTTATTTAAACATTTACTCATGCTTGCATTCTCTATTTAATTACATAATGTATATACATTAACATGGATTAAAATCAAATAGAACATTATATTACACACAAGGGTGCACAAAATACATATGCCGAATAGTAACTCCTACTAATAATCAATACTGTACCATCTCAGCATGAATTAAAATCTAGGATTAAAGCATGTTACAGATCTATGTGTTAGCTTTCCGAAACTTCAAACGGATCGCGTTTTGTTTTCGGAAACTCCCGAAATCGCGAAAACACCGAGAACGCGTTTGTCTTTCGTACAGCTAACACTCAAATAATTCTTCCAAAAGTTACAGAAAGAATTAGGCCTATTAATACATGTTTTTGGAAAGCTAACTTCAATACGCTTCTTTTAAAAAAACGGGAGATTAAACCGAGCTTTGAGCTAGAAGTTATGACATTTCTAAGTTATGGCTGAAATTAAAAACGTGGATAAAAATCATGACGGATTTGGGTAGTTTGAGACAAATGAACACAAGTATATAACATAATATATCAAGAACTCACTCTCTACACTAATATATATATATATATATATATATATATATATATATATATATATGAGACACTATAGAACACATCTCCAATACGAAAATATGATATTAAACATGTAATAATTCATTCATACATAACAACAACACATAGTGTGTCCAAATTTGGGATTTTTCCACATGGACACAACCACAACACAAAGGACACTCCTATGACCTCCAAATGGACACGAAATGGATACGAAATGGACACAAATGGAGATACAACCATGGGGGTCATTCTTATGGGTTTAAAATAGACCTATATGCATGAGGAAATGAAAAATAGAAGGGACTTATACCTCCCGGTAGATCGTGAAGAACAGTTTGGCAACTCTAGAGGGGGGTGAATAGAGATTATATAGAAAAATAGCCAATTAAAAATAACTCTTTCACCAACAATAAATAATCAGAGTAAAGTGCGGAAAATAAATGAAGAGCAGAAGAGCATACGCAAACACAGCGATTTTAACCTGGTTTCCCTCGTGGAGGACTAGTCCAGGCCTGAGAACTCTAGCTCAGGATTAAATCCACTATTTATGAAATAGTAGCTTACAACCCGTGCCTTTTCTTCAGAAGAGCACGTCAACTTCTAACAGAGGATCGCAGTGGCAATTTGCTTGGAATTGTCCAAGCGACTTCTTCACTCTTGCACAAGAATCCTAACTGAGAGATGCTGAGCACTCGAGGCTTATGAGGCTTGTGGCTAGTAGATAGGAAGGGTATGGCTTATTGAGCTTGTAGGAGAGAAGAGAAGAGAAGATTGAGTGAATTGAAATGAGAGAATTCATGCCCTATTTATAATGTTTTTAGAGGCAGAATTCGGCCAGAATTCGGGTAGAAAAATTCAAAAATTTGGCCGTTGGACAGCTAGCAACCAGCTAACCCTAAAATTAGGGTTCCTGATTTCTAGGGGACAGAGTTCGGCCCGAACTCTGTGTGGAGGCAGAGTTCGGCCCGAACTCTGTCTCCAGAGCACAGAGTGGTTCTAAGTGGGACTTGTGGGCAATTTTTGTTTTGGTGGAGCTTTAGGATTTTGGGTAGGCTTATAGACTAAGTTCCAAGAGCTCAGCATAACTCAGAGTACATACTTCTAGACTCAATAAAATGTAAAAGTACAGACTCGAAAATACACTGAGAGTCGAAAACTGAGCTGTTGTCTGTCCTGAACTGAATGCAGACGTCGTGTGTCGTATTGAATTTATACAGATATTATTTAGTCAATGTAGTCAATATTTGGTTGACTGTGACTTTGTGTCAACAATCTCCCCCATATTGATAATTGACAAAATAATAAATGTATATTTCAATATTCATACCTGGACACAGTTGGTTAAAACACAGCTCCCCCATAAACAATGCCGAGCTAGAATAAGATAGCTCCCCCGTAATCAGTGAACGGTGCCGAGCTAGCTCTCTCCCGTAAATAATGCATAGAACCTGTGGCCTGATAAAAATATTCTCCCAAAAGCAAACACAAGCACAGACAGATATACATTTGAAATATACATATTTCTCCCCCTTTTGGCAGTTAGCAATATAAAGGATCACTGCATAAGGAAAAGCATGGAAATAGCAGTATAGACAATGAAAAGTAATCCAACCACACCAAGCAGAGAAGAAACAGTATAATACTAATAAAACAAGTCACTGACATAAAGTAAAACTACGAAAAATAGCATAAAATGTTATCCACCAACCAGCACATCATCAGGGTTTGAAGACATAAAACCAGTACATAAATCCATAACAAACTGAAATAACTAAAATCAAAAGGCAACTAAGACCATCAGCAGTGGCAGCAGCATATCAAGCCAATCTCCATCATGGAGCACGAGAAGGTCCTGGAACATCGAAAAGGTCCTGGAACATCTGAAGATCCACAAAAGCATCATCCGGATCCATATACCTCATGACCCATGGATCGTTTATACGATGACCCGCGCGATCTGGATCCCGTTCAATAGGCACATGCAGATCAGGATGACGAGCAAGAGAATACCGCATATCATGCAGAGAGTTCCCAAGGGCACTGATCTGCAAGGTGGTACGGTAATCCTGCTGCGTCCAGCGATCATCCTCAACGGCAAAACGATCGCGAAGCATAGTCTGAAGAGACTCAAGAGTGGCAGGAGGAGGAGGTGCATCCTGACCAAAAGGAGGGGCGTCAGGCTCCTCATCAGCAGAATGCTCAGATGACTCAGAAGCAGCGACAGGCTGAAGGCGTCGTGCTTTGGATAGAAAGGCAGGTGCAGGCATGAACGGACAAGCATCAAGTGGTATATGAAAAGCACGAAAGATCAAAGGAAGATACAGAGGATAAACCAAAGCTCGTGGTTTCCTCCTACAGCGAATCATCCAGTCCATCATGGTACGTGGAAGATTGAAAGGAATTCCAAAATGAAGATGATAAAGAGCAGATATTTCAAGATAAGTGATGTCATCATGGGAACCTGTTTTGGGTAGAATGGTGTTAGAAATAATCCAATGAAGGTCAGAAAAATATGGGTTGAGATATTTAGCCGTGAGCTTGCGAGGACGTGTGTATGGAGTACACAAATCGTCCTTGAAGCTCTCAAGGGAAATTCCGTCGGGAAAACGGAACGAGCGAGCGTCAACTAGCTTTTCCCAAGAATTGGGCTCTTGAAGATCAAGATATTCGGCTAAGTCAAAGTCATCAAAAGATATATTGATACCTGCAACTCGTGAATAAATATGAAGGTCATCAAAGGTTAAGTTGCAGTAGAACATTTGAACGGCATGACGATAGATAGCAGAAGTTGTAGTAACTAGTTCATCAAGATAGAGGTCATGGAAGAAAGAATCATATTGAGAGAATATGGAAAAATTAATAGGATGTCCTGTGAATACCTGACGATTCCGAAAGTCACTAAACCAGTTGTTTGATGCATCTAGTGAGACAAAAAGTCTGTTGTCATAGGTGGAAGGATTTTGAGGACGAGGTGGATTGAACAAAGGATGGGGTGGTTGAAGTTGTTCAATGATTTGTTCAATTGATGGAGGAGAATCCGAAGAGGAAATACTCTCAACTCGAATTCTCTTCCCACGATTGAACAAGCAAGGAGCCATTAAAAGATTTTAACTAGAAGATAGAAAATAGGAATGGTACCTCAAACAAGTAATAAACAATGGAAGAGAATGGAGAGAAACCCCTTTTTCTTGATTTTGAGAAGCACTGGAGCACTCTAGATCAAAAACTAGGGTTAGGGTTTCAAGGAAAGATTTTGTATAGGTGAGAAAGGTGGTAGTAGTGAAGGAGAGAGATGGAATCCCGACATAAAGTAGGGCTTTGTCTTTGTCTTTGTCTCAGAAAACAGAATGAACTTTAGAAAATATCAATTAGGCAATATTAAATCGAAAACGAGCCATATAATAAATAAGGACATATACTGTGGTTCAATAGTCCAAATTTGCCATGGGTTAGCTGCAGGGGCCGGATCCCAGCTAGCGGTAGTCCTGAGGACTAGTGCACCGTGTCGCTTAGGCTTTTACGCCTTGTTGTCAGAAGGACCCTTTCGGCTTGTATCCATACCAAATTCTTCGTAAAAGAATCACAATATACTCGATATTTACGCAGGTGAGTTTCAATTTATAACGCTTCATCTAAAATTCCAAGTTCACGACAAAGAAAATTGAAGCGCTCTTCGGATAGTGGCTTAGTAAAGAAATCTGCCAGCTAATGATCAGTGTCAATAAATTCTAAGTTAATCGTGCCATTTTGCTGATGATCACGCAAAAAGTGGTGTCTGATTTCAATGTATTTAGTGCGTGAGTGGCAGACAGGGTTCTTAGTCAAATTGATTGCACTAGTATTGTCACAGAATATAGGAATATGCATGAAAGATAACTTATAGTCCTCAAGGGTTTGCTTCATCCACAGAATTTGTGCACAACAACGTCCAGCTGCTATGTATTCAGCTTCTGTTGTGGATAGTGCAACAGAGTTCTGCTTCTTGCTAAACCAGGAGACTAAAGCTTTTCCTAATAAATGACACGTGCCGCTCGTACTTTTACGGTCGACCTTGCATCCAGCGAAGTCAGCATCGGAGTAACCAATAAGATCAAATGATGTTGACTTGGGATACCATAGGCCTACTGTAACCGTACCCTTAAGGTATCTAAAGATACGCTTAACCGCGGTCATGTGTGATTCCTTAGGATTAGCTTGATATCTAGCACATAGGTAAACACTGAACATGATATCGGGACGACTAGCAGTTAAATAAAGTAAGCTGCCTATCATACCTCGATACTTACGTTGATCAACAGGTTTGCCACTCTCATCTGGTTCGAGTTTGGTTGAAGTAGCCATTGGCGTGCTGATTGGTTTGATGTTGTCAAGATCGAACTTCTTCAGCATGTCCTTGGTGTACTTTGATTGGCAGATGAAAGTTCTATTAGCCAGTTGTTTTACTTGCAGACCAAGAAAATAGTTGAGCTCTCCCATCAAGCTCATCTCAAATTCCGTCTGCATACACTTGGCAAATTCTTGACAAAGAGTTTCATCAGTAGACCCAAAAATAATATCATCAACATAAATCTGAATTAATAGAATGGTGTCTTTGAAAGATTTGATAAACAGTGTAGTGTCAATTTTCCCTTTTGAAAAATCTTTCTCAAGCAAGAAACTGCTTAACCTTTCATACCAAGCTCTGGGGGCTTGTTTAAGGCCATAAAGCGCTTTCTTCAGCTTGAACACGTGGTCGGGAAATTTGTGATTTTCAAAGCCAGGGGGTTGTTTGACATAAACTTCCTCCTTAATAAAGCCATTCAAGAAAGCACTTTTAACATCCATTTGAAATAATTTAAAGTTCTGATGATTGGCAAAAGCACAAAGCATCCGAATGGATTCTAGTCTAGCAACAGGAGCATATGTCTCATCGTAGTCGATACCTTCCTCTTGATTGTATCCTTGAGCTACTAGACGGGCTTTGTTACGAGTGACTGAACCATCTTCATTTACTTTGTTTCTAAACACCCATTTGGTACCAATTATTGAGTGATTAGTCGGTCTAGGAACTAGTTCCCATACTTGGCTCCTCTCAAATTGGTTGAGTTCTTCTTGCATAGCAGAAATCCAAAATTCATCATTAAAAGCTTCAGAAATATTTTTAGGCTCTACTTGTGAAATGAAGGCAGTGCTAGCAACGGAGTCTCTTAGTGATGATCTAGTAGTTACTCCACGTGAAACTTCTCCTATAACTAAATTTTCTGGATGAGAAGGTTTGAAAGAGAATTTCTTAGGCAAACCCTCCAGAGAATTAGTTTCAGTTGAAGTGTTCATTGGAGTAGAAATTGATGGCTCAACATCATCATCAAGAGCGCTTACTGCACTGTTATCTTCATCAAAAGTCACATTAGTTGACTCCTCCACAATAAGTGAGCGTTTGTTGAAAACTCTATATCCCTTACTCTTGGCGGCATAACCAAGAAAGATACCATCGTCAGCTTTGGCATCAAATTTGCCTAAGTTGTCTTTGGTGTTAAGGATAAAACATCTACAACCAAAAACTTTAAAATACGAAACATTGGGGGTTCTCCCAAACCAAAGCTCATAGGGTGTTTTCTTCGTAATGGGACGAATAAGCACCCTATTAAAAATGTGGCATGCTGTACTTACATTCTCTGCCCAAAAATATTTCGGAAGAGAAAATTTATTCAACATGACTCTAGCCATATCGCCAAGAGTCCTATTCTTCCGCTCCACAACACCATTTTGTTGAGGAGTTCTAGGACAAGAAAATTCATGATCAAAACCATTTGCATTACAAAAACTTTCAAAATCATAATTTACGAATTCGCCTCCATGATCACTTCGGATTCGAGTAATCATGTAGCCTTTTTCGTTTTGAACTTTCTTTACAAAAATTTTGAAAGCAGAAATAGCATCGCTTTTATTAGCGAGAAAGAAAACCCATGTAAATCTCGAAAAATCATCAACAATAACAAATGCATAAAGTTTGCCTCCAAGGCTAGCTATTCTACTAGGACCAAATAAATCCATATGAAGTAGTTACAAGGGTCTAGTAGTACTTACAGAGTTGATAGAATGAAATGAGGATTTAGTTGCCTTGTTTAGTTCATATTCGGCACATACCGTGTCCTTTTTGAACGTGATGTCAGGCAATCCTCTCACTAGCTTCTTGGTGGAAAGCCTGGATATAGCATTCATGTTGGCATGACCAAGACGCTGGTGCCAAAGTAGTCGTTCGTCTTTGTGGACATATAGACATCTACCTGCATTGTTAGTATTTATAGAAAGATAGAAAATGTAGATGTTGTCCTCTCTTTTCCCTTCAAAAGCAATGTCTCCTGTTGACCTATCATAGATGTAGCAACTGTTTTGTCCAAAGTTAATATCATATCCATGATCAGCAAGATGACTAATGTTGAGCAGGTTATGCTTTAACTCGGTCACTAGGCAGACATCTTTTATTACAGGAGAAGGAGGATGACCAATGATACCATTACCTATAATGTGCCCTTTGAGATTGTTACCGAAGGATACGTATCCTTCTCTCTTCATCGATAGTGATGCAAAAAGATTTACATCTCCCGTCATATGTCGCGAGCATCCACTATCGAGAATCTACTTACTTTCAGTTGAGGAGGGAAGGTCCACCTACATCAAGAGTAGATGTGACCTTTGGTACCCGAGTTCTTGAGGGTCCTAAAAAATTAGTCTTTGGGAACCAAGCATATATCCTTTTATCTACAAGTCTTCTAACTCTGCACTGTGGTGAGATGTGTCCATGTAATCCACAATAAGTACAGATAGCATTCTTATTTATACTAGGAGCATGAGAATAATATCTATAATCAACAGGATGAGGATGGACATGATGTGAAGAGTTAGCATGGTGAAGATGATTATGCATGGAATAAGTGGCATGGTGATGGTGTCTATGAGGCATAGAATGATGGTATTGTCTATGATGTGTGACTTGCTGATATTGTCTAGATGGCATGGCATGATGATTTTGTCTATATGGCATGGCATGATGATTTTTATGTGTGGAGTGATGTTGATTGTGTCTTTGTGCATGATGAGTGTGTACTGAGTGAGAATTGTTCTTACGTGCACGTGGTTTGTGAAAGTTTGTGTATATAAATGCATGGTTATGTGCTGCATGAGAATGACGTGGTTGACTAGCAGGAGTGGTGTTGTGCCCATGTGATTGGGTTTGAGGTTGGACAACCTGTTTACCCAATTTGGTTTCTAATCTTTTAGAAACAGCTTGCAGTTCATCAACCTTAATATTTAAGCCATAAATCTTAGTCATGGAAATCTTGTGTCTACTCTTTTCTTCAGCAAGCAACGTGTTGAGAGTAGTGATTTCTTGAGTTTGTTGCTCAATACGTGCTTCAGCATCATGTAAGCTTAATTTAAGCTTGGATACTTCATCAGTGTCATTAGTGGGTGATGTGTTTCTAACATTATCAAGAAGTAAAGAAATTCTTTGTATCTCATCTTCTAAAATTTTGATTTTGACCTTGGCATGTTTATATTTACCGATGACCTTTTTATGATCATCGAGTAAATCAGTGAAAGCATCGCCAAGTTCATCAAAAGAGAAGTCATCCAGAGTTTCGTTAGATACCTTGTTGGAAGTTGCCATCAGGCACATATTTGCTATATCTTGAGGAGAGTCCTTTTCTTCCTCAGAGTCACTCGCTTCACTTTCATGCCAGATGCCTGTGTTGGCATATTTCTTTGATGAGTTCCTTTTGTATGGCTTCTCATAGCGGTTGCTCTTCTTCAGGAATGGGCAGTCTTTTCGGACATGTCCAGTTTTCTTGCAACCATAACAAGTTGGTTCCTCTTCATCGTCTTCTTGAGATTCCTTCTTCCTTCGATTGAAGCGAAGGAATTTCCTGAAGTTGCGAACCATGAGAGCTTGGTCTTCATCATCCGAGTTATCTTCTTCGGTCTCATCATGATTAGCTCTTCGTTGATGAGCTTTGAGTGCGATCTCCCTGGTCTTCGGAGCAGGCTCTTCGAAGTCCTTGAGGTCAAGCTCGTGAGTCATAAGCTTACCCATCAAGGTCTCCATTGACATTGTTATGAGATCGTTTCCTTCTATGATGGCTGTCACCTTAGGGTTCCAAATCTTTGGTAGCCCTCTGAGCAGCTTACGAATCTTCTCGTGGTTTGAGTACTGATTTCCAAGCGAAGATAGAGGATTGATGATGTCGAGGAATCTTGTGATCATTTGAGTGATCGTCTCACTTGGCTTCATCTTGAAGGCTTCGTATTCTTGAGTGAGACGGCTTATTTTAGATTCCTTGACCTGTGTGGTTCCTTCATGCGTCACTTCTAGAAGTCTCCATACTTCATGAGCAGTGGTGCATGTAGAGACCCTGTTGAACTCATTCCTGTCTATAGCACAGAATAAAGCATTAATAGCCCTAGCATCTAGACTTGCCTGTTTCTTCTCCTCGACAGAATATTTGTCGTGTGGTTTCTCAATGAGGTCACCATCGACAACTATCCTGGCGGGCTTTTTGTAACCGTCAGTGACGACAGTCCACAGGTCAAAAGTCTAGAGACTTAAGATAGAAGCTCATCCTTGTTTTCCAATATGTGTAGTTAGTTCCATCAAATAGGGGAGGCCTATGAGTGGACTGACCTTCACCATGATTGGAAATCAAGGATTGTGTGGTTGCCATGGATCAGCTCTTAGGATGTTAGTCCTTGTAAAGAGAACAGAGCTCTGATACCAATTGAAGAACAGTTTGGCAACTCTAGAGGGGGGTGAATAGAGATTATATAGAAAAATAGCCAATTAAAAATAACTCTTTCACCAACAATAAATAATCAGAGTAAAGTGCAGAAAATAAATGAAGAGCAGAAGAGCATACGCAAACACAGCGATTTTAACCTGGTTTCCCTCGTGGAGGACTAGTCCAGGCCTGAGAACTCTAGCTCAGGATTAAATCCACTATTTGTGAAATAGTAGCTTACAACCCGTGCCTTTTCTTCAGAAGAGCACGTCAACTTCTAACAGAGGATCGCAGTGGCGATTTGCTTGAAATTGTCCAAGCGACTTCTTCACTCTTGCACAAGAATCCTAACTGAGAGATGCTGAGCACTCGAGGCTTAGGAGGCTTGTGGCTAGTAGATAGGAAGGGTATGGCTTATTGAGCTTGTAGGAGAGAAGAGAAGAGAAGATTGAGTGAATTGAAATGAGAGAATTCATGCCCTATTTATAGTGTTTTTAGAGGCAGAATTCGGCCAGAATTCGGGTAGGAAAATTCAAAAATTTGGCCGTTGGACAGCTAGCAACCAGCTAACCCTAAAATTAGGGTTCCTGATTTCTAGGGGACAGAGTTCGGCCCGAACTCTGTGTGGAGGCAGAGTTCGGCCCGAACTCTGTCTCCAGAGCACAGAGTGGTTCTAAGTGGGACTTGTGGGCAATTTTTGTTTTGGTGGAGCTTTGGGATTTTGGGTAGGCTTATAGACTAAGTTCCAAGAGCTCAGCATAACTCAGAGTACATACTTCTAGACTCAATAAAATGTAAAAGTACAGACTCGAAAATACACTGAGAGTCGGAAACTGAGCTGTTGTCTGTCCTGAACTGAATGCAGACGTCGTGTGTCGTATTGAATTTATACAGATATTATTTAGTCAATGTAGTCAATATTTGGTTGACTGTGACTTTGTGTCAACAGATCGAATCGAAGAAAAGCCTTCCCGGAGCGACACCGACACGTAGAGATTCCAAAAGGACACGAACGAGCTCCGAATCCTCCCAAACTTGGGTAGCTTCCTCCTTGGCTAGAATGGAGAAGGAAAGAAGAAGATTTGGTAGCAAAATGGAAGGATTTGGTGGAGAAATTGCTAGGGATTGCTCTCTAGGAATTTGGGGAAGAACAAGAGAGCGAGTGTGGATGAGAATAATAAAATGAACTTGAGCCTATCCTCTCCCAAAGTGGCTGGCCATATGGGACTATTTGTCCTATTATGGTAAGGTCCAAAATTCCCCTACTAACCTATTCTATGAGTATTAGGAAAGGGCTAATTGGTTGGGGCTAAATTAGTCATTCTAAAGTCTCTAATCACATTAACCTTATCCATAATAATTAGTCTAACCTATAACTAAAATATTTTTATCATGTGGACTAAAATTAATATCATGTGGGTCATGCCTAACTAGTGTGTGGGTCCCACTAGAGTCAAACTACCCTCGGGTCCCCGTTTCAAGTCGGATTGAGTTGAAATTCGAACCCGACTCAAATAACTCCAAAACAATATCATAAATAATAAAATAATATCAAAATAATTCAAAGAGGTCAAATGCAAAAATATTCTTAGGCCAAAAATGACATTAAAATATCATAATCACATGGTTAGGCTCTAGGTCAAACAGTCTCTAGGGTTTCACTAGCAAAACGTCAAAACCACAAGTCATTGATTTAAATAATTTTAAAATGATTTAAAATCACCAAAAATTATATCAGAAATTAAATATTATTATTAAAATAATTATATACACGAAATTTTAAAATTACCCTCATTTGGAAAACTGGGTGCTACAACTCTACCCACCTTAGAAAAATTTTATCCTCGAAATTTAAGATCGATAGTACTCCTTCTAGAGCCTCTAACCTACCCAATATCTAAGGTAACACTTCCTAACACTGGAATAATAAACGGACATCTAAATAGTGTCAATCTAGGAATACCTCAAACACTGCTCTGCTGTACGGGGGTAATAGAACTTCAATAAAATATGGACTGAAACCTATATCCAAGGGACTGGACCTATTTTAAAGTGGTCTTAACTAAGGATGAAAAGGAACTGATCATAGGCTATAGGTATGCTCAAACTATTATCTTCCTATTAACCATCTATTAATACATTCTATTACCATAGGAACGATGCATTACTAAGACATATAGGCCCCTATCTCTCATAACACATTTATACTCACCAAAAGACTAGTACATCCTGTCAAGACTGATACTATAATCTCTCATAAATCTCATAAGCTACATGTTTATAGACACACATTCCCACATCAAGGACTAACCTATATATATCTACAACTGATACTAATGGGGTGACGTCCCTATTTCCCAACAATCAAGGTCTAAAATTTTTTTATCTAAATCATGCAATTTGAAGGAATAATATACAAGGTCAGGGCATACCGTAGCAGTTGAAAGTCTCACCTAGGTACAATAATCATTCTAGGTCAAAACAGTACAATGGTATCAACACACAAACAATCTAGGGTGTCCTAATTGGGAAGGTAAGGGAACAACAATCATCAAGGTTGTAGGGCTGTCTACCATCCTATATAAAAATTGGTCATTAACAAGCAACTAAAAATTATTAAAAGGTTACTATTCCATAAAATGGCAAAAATTGAAAATTTAGGCACAACAAATCACAAATAGATTTTTGTCTTGACACGATCTAAGTTGATCAATTTCGGGATAAAACGAGATTTGGGCAAGAAGGGAAATCAATGAAATCAAAGTATGAGCACGAGCATCCAATAATGGAGGTTCAGGTCATGATTAAATTTAATTCGACTGAGTACGAATACGAGGTTCATAGGCGATGAAAAGATTTCAAGAAGAATTGTCAGGGCTGTCGCGAATGAGACTCTAGGGTCAAGTTTAACTATGTCTCCATTCTCGTAGATTAATACATGAAAAAGTGAACCAAAGTGCAATAGGTTGATCAGACCATCATGTACCGGTTCTGATTAGACAATATGTTAGTGGGTGGCCACCCAATAAAATATGTCATGACCAAGCTCAAAAATAGATAAGCTTGCAAAACTAGGACTAATTTAGCAGCACAAGCTATAAGGGTGGTAATGATGAAAGGAATTACATAGTCCAAGTTTCTTAACCAACGGGTCAAGTAATCAGATAAGGTACAAGGTTAAGCATCTAAGGAAACAAGCAGAACACCATCACATGTTGGGTCGAAAGAATTGAGTCAAGGCTGGATTTCTAATTGAAATAAGAAGAAATTTAGTATAATGGTAGAGGTTATAGTTTAGCCAGTTGACCAGAAAATCATATCAAGAAAATAGAGTACAAGAAGACGGGTTTTAGTGGAACATGATATACCTATACGAAGGTGAGCTCGTCTAGGTCTTGCATATAAGATTTGTTGGAGGATAACAGCTAGTATTACATTCCGAATATCAAAGTCACGATAAGGAACGTCAAGGATCTCAATTAGAAAGTGGGAGTTCAAGAGGTGGTAATTAATGCACAAAAATAATGAAGATCGAGTTAGTCATCTGCTTCTGATACTCTTAAGTTCATCTGGTCATAATTGCCAATCATATCTTTACCTCACCAGTCTCCATATAAAAATTTAACCTTTACTTAAACCCTTACCATGACTACCGTAGGCAATTCCCAATTTCCAAACATCACTCTTGAAGCATAGCCCTCACATTTAGGAATCAACATTAACCATTTATTTAAATTTTCAAGTTCTTTCACCTTGTCTTAAATTTGACCCAAAACCTCTAAATCCCGTTTACGAATTCCTTGAACTTGTTCAAATTGTTCTCCTCGTATTATTTAATTTAAACCTCTAGGCCTTACAAAACTTATCTTCCATCATAAAATCAACTTCCGTATTTTTTTCGACATACACCCTTGAATATTATTCTCCTAAAAATATTTCACAACAATCTCTAAACTTCCATAACTTTGTGTTCTCTCTATCCCTAGTCATTTCCTCGCAACATCTTGTTTAATATCCTTATTAAACACAATTAACTTCTCTTTTCCATTACTAACCTTCTACATAGCCTCAGAGTAAAAGTTTTCCCCGGAATCAATAACTAAGATTTTCTAAGTTCTCAAAACTAGGTTGACCTCTGATATCCTCATTAGTTTTGAATACACCTATAAACTATCTCATAACCCCAAAATTTCTCTAAATGTAATTGTTTCCAGATTGGCAGTATACATTTCCTTATTCTATTCGAGACCTTTACCACATATCTATCTCAAGTTTCCATATGGAACACTCCACATTTGATTTCCTTTAGATCATCATAAAATAACCAGTTACGTCTTCTCTGAGCTACATAATTTACGTCACTTCCTTAGCCTTCCCCACGCAAAAGATACGAAGATTCAAGGGTTTCGAAGTACATCTGGTAGGGACGACAAGATATGGGTAATTAATGTAATGAGACAGAGTTTAAGATAAGAGGTAAATAAGAATGCAAGGAAATAATGGCGAGAAAGAATAATAAAGATATGTTACTTCTCATCGGTTCAAACGAGAGGAACCCATCAAGCTTAAATTCAATAGCAAGGAATGAGGGTGAATCCAAACAAGAGAAAAAAGAATTCCAATTGAAATTCAAAATGAGTTTCTCAGGGGTCGTCCCAGAAATCTCTCAAAGAATCCTAAGTGTGATTGAGTACCTTGGATTTGAAAATATTAATCTAAATACAAAATTAAATCAATAACTACAAAATTTTATCAAAATCATCAACTAATACCAGGATTCAAAGTTCTACAATGAATCCACAAAATCAAATTCAAATCAAGGAAAAAGGTGAATCAAAACAAGGAAAAGGAGTTTAAATCGGAATTCAAAATGAGATTCTCAAGGGTCATCCCAGGAATCTCTCAAGGAATCCTAACAGTGATTGAGTATCCTCTCATCCTAACACCTTAATTTATATATCCTATAGCAGGCTCGTAGTAGTACAACTAAGTCGTTACGCTACTACGAAATCGCACTAATGCGAATCTCGACCTGCATGGACCACCACTAAAAACGTGTCACGACCCGCACCCTATAGTTAGGGCACGAGAACGTAACAACGCCCAGCCTACGCCGCAGTGTCGACGATAGAACGCTGTCCTAGGTCTCAATGCATCTAACAGTATAAGACTAAACAGTTTATACTCCCCGAATGGGGGTGACATAGCAGAATGTAAACTCAATCACATCTAAGATAGAGCATAAAAAAAGATAGATAAAACATGAAATCGAAAAGAGATACAACAGATAGAAGTTTAAGTGTCTAAGATACAAACTCAGAATACATCTCAAAACTCAAATACAGTAATCCATAAATATAACTCAAGATGACTGAAAATAAAATATAAGCAAAAACCCTAGCGATCTATGCAACCTCTACTGTCTCCTCTAGGCTAGCAGGCAACCTCCAGGCTATCTGTAAAATTTATCAACGGGTCCAGTCAGGACTGGAGCGAGCACAGTACATCTCAACAGATCATAGCAGGTTAGAAAATATAATCATGCAGTAAAGTAAGATACAGGATCTGAAGGAAATACAGTATGTAAACAGAGAAAAAGGACTGTAATAGAAATATCTACTATAAGTAGAGAGCTAACAGTGGCTAGTGAGTCAGAGTACAATATAAACATGTGAATGGCATAGGAGATTCATGACTACAGCTAAGAGAGTGATTCATGACTACAGCTACTTGGACAATATTCACATGCCTATTTCTACTCCCCCATCTCCAATCAATACACAAGAATTTGTTCAAGTTATGTTAAGATTCGTAAAACTTCACATGGCTCATAAAATGAGTGATACGTGAAGGTGATTCATGATGGCTCTGTGAACATGAGAGTACATGTGTCACAAGCGATTCGTGAATCAGAGAAAGCATAGAGATACGTGATGATTCGTGAAATGCACAAAACATGCAGTATCCGATGCTCCCGAGGGGGATAACATCTCATGAAAAGATCCATATAGTACCAATCCGTGTGACCAACGTGACAGTATCAAGTAAAGTAATTTAAAGCAGAAAAATAATTCTAAACAAGATATGAAATGATCAGAGAATGTACTCGCTTGATATCTGAATGTCCAAGGTAAAGATACTGTCCGAGGAGAGGTGTCTGGCTCCTAATTAGAACAGCACAAGTCACAACATATCCAGAAGGGTAATATAAAGCACTACAATGCATTCTACATGAATCTAGGTCAAACTAGGCCAAAGTCAATCCTTGGTCAACTCTGGTCAACTGCACTAGTCAAACTAGGTCATGTCCTAATCCAGCAAGTCTTACTAGGCCTAACCAAGACTATCCTAGCAAGCACACATCAATACAAGGCTATACAAGCCAACATACACCCAACTCTATATAGCATGCAATTATTCAATACTCAAATAGGCAAGAATTCACATTGGATATATACTAGGTAATCTATTAATTTAAGCTATATATGTCTACACATATATACACATACATATATTGGTATTCAACATTAGTTCTATAATCATGGCATTTCAAATGGTTATATAAACTTATATATTACAACACAATATGCTAACATATATATATTATACATACATAGATAAGTCAACTGTATTCATAAATACTTATTTAAGAGGCTATGTGTGTGTATGTGAACATGGCAAAGGGGCAAGTGAGGGTTAAATGGGCATACATAGTGTATACATATCAAAGAGTGTCAAAGTGTAAGTGAACAATGTGTCAAGTGTGATAGTGTCAACATAGTGTAAGGGGGTACATGAGGTAATATAGGATTTGTGTTAACATAGAACATTACATCTCATTAACTTGTATATTGCATATATTACAACTATTATTATATTACATTCATGCTTTCATTCATTCATCATTTATTTATTCTCTTGCACCACTATATGCACCATACATTACATACTATGGAACCTACATATTCATTACAAGCCATACTTATACATGCTTACATTAGATATGATACTTACACCTCATACATCATTTATTTAAACATTTACTCATGCTTGCATTCTCTATTTAATTACATAATGTATATACATTAACATGGATTAAAATCAAATAGAACATTATATTACACACAAGGGTGCACAAAATGCATATACCGAATAGTAACTCCTACTAATAATCAATACTGTACCATCTCAGCATGAATTAAAATCTAGGATTAAAGTATGTTATAGATCTATGTGTTAGCTTTCCGAAACTTCAAACGGATCGCGTTTTCGTTTCCGAAAACTCCCGGAATCGCAAAAACACCGAGAACGCGTTTGTCTTTTGTACAGCTGACACTCAAATAATTCTCTCGAAAGTTACAGAAAGAATTAGGACTATTAATACATGTTTTTGGAAAGCTAACTTCAATACGCTTCTTTTAAAAAAAACGGAAGATTAAACCGAGCTTTGAGCTAGAAGTTATGACATTTCTAAGTTAGGGCTGAAATTAAAAACGTGGATAAAAATCATGACGGATTTGGGTAGTTTGAGACAAAAGAACACAAGTATATAACATAATATATCAAGAACTCACTCTCTACACTAATATATATATATATATATATATATATATGAGACACTATAGAACACATCTCCAATACAAAAATATAAGATTAAACATGTAATAATTCATTCATACATAACAACAACACATAGTATGTCCAAATTTGAGATTTTTCCACATGGACACAACCACAACACAAAGGACACTCCTATGACCTCCAAATGGACACGAAATGGACACAAATGGAGATACAACCATGGGGTCATTCCTATGGGTTCAAAATAGACCTATATGCATGAGGAAATAAAAAAGAGAAGGAATTTATACCTCCCGGTAGATCGAATCGAAGAAAAGCCTTCCCGGAGCGACACCGACACGTAGAGATTCCAAAAGGACACGAACGAGCTCCGAATCCTCCCAAACTTGGGTAGCTTCCTCCTTGGCTAGAATGGAGAAGGAAAGAAGAAGATTTGGTGGCGAAATGAAAGGATTAGGTGGAGAAATTGCTAGGAATTGCTCTCTAGGAATTTGGGGAAGAACAAGAGAGAGAGTGTGGATGAGAATAATGAAATGAACTTGAGCCTATCCTCTCCCAAAGTGGCTGGCCATATGGGACTATTTGTCCTATTATGGTAAGGTCCAAAATTCTCCTACTAACATATTCTATGAGTATTAGGAAAGGGCTAATTAGTTGGGGCTAAATTAGTCATTCTAAAGTCTCTAATCACACTAACCTTATCCATAATAATTAGTCTAACCTCTAACTAAAATATTTATATCATGTGGACTAAAATTAATATCATGTGGGCCATGCCTAACTAGTGTGTGGGTCCCACTAGAGTCAAACTACCCTCGGGTCCCCGTTTCAAGTCGGATTGAGTTGAAATTCGAACCCGACTCAAATAACCCCAAAATAATATCATAAATAATAAAATAATATCAAAATAATTCAAAGAGGTCAAATGCAAAAATATTCTTAGGCCAAAAATGATATTAAAATATCATAATCACATGGTTAGGCTCTAGGTCAAACAGTCTCTAGGGTTTCACTAGCAAAACGTCAAAACCACAAGTCATTGATTTAAATAATTTTAAAATGATTTAAAATCACCAAAAATTATATCAGGAATTAAATATCATTATTAAAATAATTATAAACACAAAATTTTAAAATTACCCTCATTTGAAAAATTGGGTGCTACATTAACAACTTCGGATTCGAAAAAAATTACAATTTATCCTTATTCTATGGTTTACAATCTTTTTTTTGAATAGCACACTTAAAATAAACCGATTACTTAATTGAAGATAATAAATTTACTTAGAGATTTTTTGTTGGGAGATCCATCAAGGTTTGAATCAGATAGAGTATTATTTAGGTTTATTCATTTTGATTATTGAATTTTATTTGGGTTTCAAATATTTCCTAAAACCAAATCCCCATGTAATGACTTGATCAATGAAATAACCATCATTTTATCTTCTTCGTTGGTATGCCTGTTTTTCCATGTGTCGTAAGTCCACACCATGGCATATTTCGGATTTGCTTTTCAGGCGTTTGCGTAATTATGATATTGGAAAAGAATTTTTTTTATTTGAATGTTAAAGAAAATTAAAAAAAAAATAATTACTAAAAAAATGAAAATAGAGAGTAAAATGATTCTGCACTCATTATTTTTTTTTCAACTCCAATTATTTTTTTTTTCCTGCTGGCAACGACATGCCATTAAGTAATCCGTTTACTTTAATAATTCTAATGTTAATATCAACAACAGAGGATCCATGTATTATAGAAGACAACGATTTCAAATACTTTTTTTTTCTTTTTTAACGCATGATGCTCATTCATTATTTATTTATTTTTTTTAATGGCTGCTGCTAACGTATGTTGCTGTTCAGTAATTGAATTTTTTTTGGATTTTAAACGCACGTTGCTTACTAATTAATTAATTAATTTTTGGTTTTTAATGCATGTTGCTCACTTATTTATTTATTTTTTTAACGCATATTTCACTCATTAGAATATATATTTTTTTGGTTTTAAGTTGTATTGAACGCCTACTGCTCACTTATTTAAAAAAAATCTGTTTTGGTTTCTTTAACGATAATATTTTTTACTTTTTCAATGATAATATTTTCTAAGAGAATGGATTTTTTTTATTGTGACATTTTGTCATATTAACCATCTTTCTAATATTTACAGTATTTTTAATATCATTTTCTAAAGTATATTCAAATTTTTACGTTAATTTTAATATCATTTATTGAAAATTTAAGCAAATATCATAATTTTGACTTTTAGTAAATATCATGAACCCACTATCTTATTGAGAAAAATATTAAAGCATGGTCAATCTAATATCAATATCATTTATTCATTTAATATTAAATTGTAAATTTAAATTTACAATTAAAAAATAGTTAAAATTTAAATAGAAAAAATTTCTTGTAAAAATAAAAAAGTGAATATTAATATTATCATGATTTATTTTTTTTATTAATATTGAAACTAATATTAATATTAACATTAATGTTACGAGACCATCTGTTCGATTGATAGCCTATCGGTTCGGATTGATATAGTTCGATGCGGCCGGTTTGACCCATATCTGCAAAATTTTCTATTTCAAATGATCAAATCAACAAGTTTCTATTTTAATAATTTCTTTTATTAATAACTACCATTAACACGTATCATTATTACATGATAGTATGTACTCAAAAATGGTGTTTGAATTCGGTTCGATTAAACACGCGAAATGATCGAGCTCGACTAGTTTTAGACGAACACTAACCGAGCCCGAGCCAAAGTCCCATTTAATTTATGGTTCAAGTTTGGTTCGGTTCGATACGGTTGGTTTGACCCATATGTGCACAACCCTAAATCTAATTGATCACGTGGCAAAATTTAAAATTAAAATTAAATTAAAATTAAAATTAAAATTAAATTTTGATTTAAAATTAAAATTAAATTTATATTTAAATTTACAACTAAAAAGTAGTTAAAATTTAAATAAAAAATCTCTTGTAAATAATAAAAAAGTGAATATTAATATTATCATCATTTCTTTTACATTAATATTGAAACTAATATTAATATTAACATTAATGTTACGATACCATCTGTTCGATTGATAGCCCATCGGTTCGGATTGATATAGTTCGATGCGGCTGGCTTGACCCAAGTCTGCAAAACCCCTAATTCAATTGATCGAATCAACAAGTTTTTATTTCAATAGTTTCTTTTATTAATAACTACCATTAACATGTATCATTGTTACATACTAGTACGTACTCAAAAATGGTGTTTGAACTCGGTTTGATTACATATGCGAAATGATCGAGCTCGACTAGTTTTAGCGTACGAGTATAGACGAACACTAATCGAGCTCGAGCCAAAGTCTCATTTAATTTGTGTACAAGTTTGGTTCGGTTCGATGCGGTTGGTTTGACCCATATGTGCACACCCCTAAATCCAATTGATCACATGGCAAATTTAAATTTAAATTTAAAATAAAATTTTTATTTTGATTTAAAATTAAATTTAAATTTACAACTAAAACCTAGTTAAAATTTAAATAAAAAATTACATTAATATTGAAACTAATATTAAAATCAACATTAGAATTATCATTAATGTTACCAGACCATCGGTTCGAATAATAACCGATCGGTTCGGATTGATATGGTTCGATTCGGTGCCGGTCGGTTTGACCCAAATATGCAAAATTCCCTTGTAAAAATAAAAAAAATGAATATTAATATTATCATGATTTCTTTTAGTACCCCTAATTCCTATTGATCACATAACAAATTTTAAAAATAAAATTAAAATTAAAATTAAAATTAAAATTTGGAAAGTTATAATTAACATTTATTTTTCAATTTAAATTAAAATTTTAATCTGAAAATTTATTTGTACTAACATGTAACTTTAAAAAATAAAAAATAAAAATGAAAAATGAAAAATAAAATTGTAAGTAACAAATTATTAATTAAAATTATAATAAGACTAATAATTTATTAATTATAATTTTAATTGGATATTAATTAAAAACTAATAAAATAATTATTAATTAAATACTAGAATTATAATTATAGTTAGAATTAATTAATAAATAATTATGATAATAGCTATGATTAATAAATTTTTAATTAAGACTATAATGACGATTAATAAAATATTAATTTAAATTATTTTAAATTATAAATTATTAACTATGATTATAATTGTGATTAAAATATTATTAATTAAGATTATAATAAAATTATAATTTACAAATTATTAATTAAGATTATAATAAGACTAATAAATTATTAATTATGATTATAATTGGATATTAATTCATAAATTATTAATTAAGATTATAGTTATAATTAATAAATTATTATAATTATGATTGTAATTATGAAGTTATTAATTGTTAATTAAGATTATTATAAAATATTAAATATTAAAATGTTAATTATTAATTTAGATTATAATTATGATAACTAACTATTAGTTAATTTTTTATAAAAATAATAACTAACTATTAATTCTAAAAAAGTTAATTTTTAAAAATAATAATGACTAGTTTTTAATCAAGTATTAGTTAATTTTTAATTAACTATAAATTAAATATTTAAAAAATAATTATTACACGATATTAATTAATTAATTATTTATTTAATAGAACAACGAAACTATTAAAAAATAACTAACTTATTCATCCCAAATTCAACTTTCTTTCTTCCAAAACCAAAATTTGGATTTGGTCATACTTTCTATATCCAAATCCATCTCCAATCATACATAGGATTCCATGGATTTGGTTCCAAACATATAAAATCATAAAATCCAGCTTCAAATACGTTAACAAGCCCTAAAATGATAGCATGTAAATGACGCAAAGTGACTCATTGAACATGAAAAGCTTGGTGACATAACCTCAAATGACTCAACAATCATTTATTCTATGTACGACAACTCCAAAATACATTAGCACAAAGACGGATCCAAACTTTGATTGAGGTGGGTTGATTTAGGAAGATTAGGGTTCAAATCTTAACTACTCATTTTTTTTTTTGAATATTTTAAGATCTAAACTATATTTTCACATTATAAATATATATACATATACTATATATAACATTGTATGTGAATAAACTAAAAAAGAAATTGTAAGAATAGCATCCAATGTAAAGATATTTTTTTAACCTATCATAGAAAATTATGACACCAAAATAAAGATAATTAAAAAATGTACGAAAAATATTTAATAATTGTGCAATTTTTTTTTTACCAAATTGTTCTCTCCCAACTGTCTACGCTTAGATGCCCTTAGGTTGGATATTTTATGCATAACTAGAAATGCGCGTGCGTTGCATGTTAAATTATTTTCTTTCTTTCTTTCTAATCTTATCACAAAACAATTTAATATTTAAACTAAATTTAAAATTTGTTGTATATATATTTATATTTTAAATCAATTTTGTAGAAAATTAGTTAAATTTTACTTATAATTTGTTATGGATAAATATTTATGATATTATTGAAATAGTTCAAATATTTAAATATATTTGAACTAAAATTTGTTAAACAATTTAAATATTTTCTTATATTTCTTTCTCTTTAAATTTAGTTTTTAAACAATTTTAAATTTAATTTTTAAATATATATTTGTACGGACTAAATGAGAGTTTTATTCGTAATTTTTTTTAAGAAATCGTGGATGAGAAAGTTAGGAGGTGTTTGGATATCCTCTATCTTCCTATGTTTTGAGTTTAAACTCAAAAACTCACTAAACTGCGTTTGGCGGCTGCCACTTACTTTTGGGTTTTCCCATTTTTTTTTTTTAAATCAACGTTTAAACGTTGTTTTTGGGGAGGAGAAAAAAGTGGTTTTCAGAGTGCTTTTCCAAAAAAAAAAAAAATCCTCCTCTCTCAGCAAGCATTCATTTCCAAAACCATTCTCTCTCCTCCTTTTCTTATTCTTCTTCTCTCTCCCATGTTCCTTATTTTGCTTCCACCTCCTTCCTCCTCTCCGGCGCCTACATCGAGACAACACCGGCGACTACGATGCCTCCGTGATCCCCGGCATCTACCGGAAGCTTCATCCTCCGTTGCCTCCTCCTTCGATGTGGGCTCCAACGTCCGCGCCAGCTTCCGCGCCCTCGACCCCGACTACCTCGCCTTCCCCTCCCCTCCGACTTCGACGACGTCCAGAGCATCGAGCCCTACATCGACCGCTGGGACCGCCACTTCGAGTTCGCTGTCAAAGCACCTCTTCGAAGCCGACTACAAGCTCTGTAGTGACGTCTCGTTTGTTACGGGCTAGTGATTGCTTAGGTTAAAGTTCGTGGAAAGCGAATTTTAGGTCTTTGGTCAAGCAGTTTTTTTGGTAATTGGTTTCGGTTTGTAACTGGTTAGTGATTGCTTTGGTTAATTTGTCTGTCCAATTGGCTTCTTCTGAAATTTTTAGGATGTAATTGTTGGGTTCTCTAAAAACAATGGCTGTAATTTGTGAATGGGTGTCATTGGCTTTATTTTCTTGGTTTAAAAGTTTTAGCTTTAACTACTTAGTCTGCATTTTGTAAGAAATCATCTATTTTTCATTTTGTTAACATAGGAATTACCAATTGGCTTCGTCCATATGGATCTATTCTTGCACAGACATGAAACCAGTTGGATCTGAATGGCTTGAACAATACGTGTTAGATATGGTGGAGGACAGGATACAGAGATTTTAAGAATTATTTTATCAAAATTATTTTCTACAATTTTTTTTACCAAACAGAAATTTTTAACATTTGTTCTTAAAATTATTTTTTAGATGGAAGTAACCAAACGCAAAATAAGAATCTGTATATCTAGAAAGCAATTTTATAATTTCTTCTTAGAAAATTATTTTCAGAAATGTTTTTTTTCTTCAGAAAACTTATCTAAACGGACCCTTAACTTTTATATCTTCGGTAATTTTTTTAAAATAAAATGGTCCATGATATTCATACAGTTTAGACGACTCATTTTTGAACATTTTGAAACCTCTTTATATAATAGAAGATTTGAGAACGTAAAGAGAGACACGCTTCGTTTCTCTATATACAAATTTCACGAACTTCGTTCCTTGAGTCCAATGTCTATAAACTTTGATACTTTGGAGAAAAATTTATCTTATTTATATCAAAAATTCTAAGAAGCATATTTCTTCCAGTTTAATATAACATGCAATATGCAGGACGCACCAAAATATTTCTTAAAAAAAGTAAATATGAGTTAATTTAGGGTGTTTATTGAAAAAATTGAAGTGAAGAATGACCTACACTAGCAAGTTACCAAGAGGTCAAAAGTCAAAAACTGCATTAAATGATGTTCCCTACTCTACTAATAGTCTAAGAAGCTCATTTAATAAGAACCATTGGATCAACAATCAATGATTCAGATTTGGGATGTATCGATACAAATTTTTAGATATTTGTATTGAAGAATTTTCATATATATATATATATATATATATATATATATATATATATATATATATATATATGGAAGAAGGTAATTATATTAGTAAAAAAGCGAGAACAAGTACATCCCAGACCACTTAATGAGGGTTTCGTTTTGCCAACATACAACTTACATCAAACTCAATATTGTTACTAATCCCTAGAGGAGGAGTATCAAGGCCTTCGAAGATATGCTTGTTGCATTCCTTCCAGATATGCCAGACTGCTGCTGATAGGCGAATACGGGCTTCTCCGAACCACTCCGGTCCTCGCCTCCGAGCACTTCGAATACGAGTGAATAGCCTGTCCAAGTCCCTGGTCATTCCCATTGGCAGACCCAGCCTCCTTTTCTGTTCTAGTAGAATCTGCTCCGTGTACGCACAAATGAAGTACAAATGACTGAGAGATTCATTACTTCGTCGGCAAAGCATGCACCCCTGATTGTCAATTTGGACCCCGAACCTTGTTAATCTGTCCAGTGTCAGGAGACGACCCATCCGAGCATGGTACATACAAAGTTGCATTTTTCGTGCTGCACCCTTTACCCATATAAAATTCGAGTCCGCCATAATCGGATGCTGTCCACGAATGGTAGAATAAACCCGACTATGCTCAAAGGCCCCGATAGGAGAAAAGTCCCAAACGCACGTGTTCGCCTCTAAGTTGACATCCACCATTTGCTCCAAGATCGATTACTCGGCAAGCCTAGCCCAATGGTGTAATTGCGTCTGCCACACCCCTTGTTGCAATATGCAGCTAACTTGCTACATCGCCATAGCTTGTGGACTCATCCTGTCGTCGTACACCTCCAACAGGCTTTTGTGCCGGATCCATAGGTCATACCATAAGTTGGTAGTCTCCCCATCCTTGAACCTTCTCGAGGTTTCCTTTTTCACCTCCGTCCTACAGAGCAGTATTGTCTTGAAAGTCAAGTCATTACTGTTGATGCGATGCACCCACAAATTCTTACCCTTCAGATACCTTCTCGACATCCAATGTTGCCTAAAGAGATCTTTGCAAAATAAATTTTCATGTCAATTTCATACCTGCTATAGTACGAAGATCCCTTAATGACTATAAGCCACCTTCTCCTTCCTGCTTCGGTCGGCATAGATCCTCCCATTTGATAGCGTGGAAGCCCCTTGCCATATGAAGTCAGCACAAATCCGTTCAATCCTCATAATCGTCATAGTTAGCAACAAAATCGTCTGCAGCCAAAAGAAAACAATAGCTGAAATGACAGATATGACTAGCTCAATGCAACCGCCAAATGACAAACTCTGTGCCTGCCATCCCTCTACCCGTCTTTGTGCATATTCAATCAGGTTCTGACAATTGCTCTCTCTCTCGTGTAATTGACAGAGAGTGGGATCCCCAAATACTTCACTGGTAGCTCGTCTTTTTCCAGTCCCCGTACCCTCGCCTGCTCTCTTTAACGGGGCTGTGCACATCAAAGTAAGCTGTACTTTTGTCTCTGTTTAAATGTAACCCGAGTACTCCGCAAACTTCTTCAAGATATATGTCAGAGAATTGAGGCCAGCAAAAGTCGGGGATAAAAAACCAGCAGGTCGTCCACATAAATCAGATGAGAGAGATGAGAGAGGATCCTCCTGTAAATTGGGGCTATCTGCCGTCAATGCATGGCCAAGTCCATAAGACATGTGAAGTGCTCCATCACCAGTGTAAAAAGATACGGAGAGAAAGGATCCCCTTGGCGAAGTCCACAACTGCTACGAAAGAACCCGTGTGGCTGACTGTAACACCCAGTTTTCCAGATGAGGGTAATTTTGAAATTTTGTAATTATAATTATTATTTATTGATAATTATTTCATATTATAATTTTTGGTGATTTTTAATCATTTTTAAACTATTTAAAATTATGACTTGTGATTTTGACATTTTACTATTGTTTGGTTTTAATTTCGAGGAATTTGTCAACCCCAGTTTTCAGGAACATGGGTATTTTTGTCATTTTGTATTTTTGAAATATTTTTGAAATTTATTTTATTATTTATGATATTGTTTTGGGGTTATTTGAGTCGGGTTCGAATTTCAGCTCAATCCGACTTGAAACGGGGACCCGAGGGTAGTGTTGACTTTAGTGGACCTACACATTAGTTAGCCATGGCCCAACATGATAGAAATATTTTAGTTAGAGATTAGACTAATTATTATGGATAAGGTTAGTGTGATTAGAGACTTTAGAATGACTAATTTAGCCCCAACCAATTAGCCCTTTCCTAATACTAATAGAATAGGTTAGTGGGGGCATTTTGGACCTTACCATAATAGGACAAATAGCCCCATATGGCCAGCCACTTTGGGAGAGGATAGGCTCAAGTTCATTTCATTATTCTCATCCACACTCTTTCTCTTGTTCTTCTCCAAATTTCTAGAGAGCAATCCCTAGTAATTTCTCCACCAAATCCTTCCATTTCGCCACCAAATCTTCTTCTTTCCTTCTCCATTCTAGCCAAGGAGGAAGCTACCCAAGTTTGGGAGGATTCGGAGCTCGTTCGTGTCCTTTTGGAATCTCTACGTGTCGGTGTCGCTCCGGGAAGGCTTTTCTTCGATTCGATCTACCGGGAGGTATAAATCCCTTCTTCTTTTTATTTCCTCATGCATATAGGTCTATTTTGAACCCATAGGAATGATTCCCATGGTTGTATCTCCATTTGTGTCCATTTTATGTCCATTTGGAGGTCATAGGAGTGTCCTTTGTGTTGTGATTGTGTCCTAGTGAAAAAAAACCCCTATTTTGGACACTTGTGTGCATATATATATATTTATTTGTGTGTGTGGTTAGATGGTTAGAGAGTGGATTGATCTTATTTAGGATGGTTAGAATAAGTTTTATTTAGATAGCTATATTGGTATCCAAGTATTTTGGCCTACATGTGTTTTTTTTGTCCAAACAACCCAAATTCGTCATAATTTTTATCCGCGTTTTTAGTAGCTATAGCAACTTAGAAATACCATAACTTTTAGCTCATAATTTCAATTAACCTTCCGTTTTTTAAAAAAAAGCGTATCGAAGTTAGCTTTCCAAATATATATTTTAATAAGCCAAATTCGTTCTAAAACTTTCTGTAGAATTGTTTGAGTGTCAGCTGTACGAAAGACGAACGCGTTTCGGTATTTTCGCGATTTCGGGAGCTTCCGGACACGAAAATGCGATCCGTTTAAAGTTTCGGAAAGCTAACACGAAGAGCTATAACATACTTTAATCCTAGAATTTAGTGAAGGCCCAATTGGTACAATATTGGTTTTAAGTGGAAGAGTGACTATGCGACGTAGGCATTTTGTGTAACCTATGAGCCTAGTATAGATATCATGTGAATGTAGGTATCATAGATTATCAAGAATATGTATGATATAGTACATATATGTATATATATATATTATTTTTATGTAATATATGTTAGTATAGTGTGTGTGTGTTTGAATGAGATAAGGATGTGTGTGGTTAGTGGAGAGAAGTGAGTTGATAGAGGATATGTGCTAGTGTGTGTTTGATGTTGTATAGATGGTAGTGTAGTATGTGTGGGTTATGAAGGTGAGAAAGTTGGAAGGATCATGCCATCCTATTTGACTTGAGGCTAGTGTAGTTTGTTGAGTGATTTGTGTTTTGGTTGAGTGGTAGTGTGTTTGTATATAGATGTGTGTAGGTGTGTTAGAAGAGAAGGGTGGTGGATTTGGTATATGTGTTTGGTGTGTGTTAGTATTGGAGTGGAGAGAAATTTAAATGTTGTATGTATGGATATGTTAGTATGTTAGTGGTTATGTTAGAATCTATGTAGAGGTTAGAGATATCTTAGAAGTTAGATAATTAGTTGTGTTAGTCTATGTTATTGTTAGTTAGAGATGACATATATTAGTTGGTTAGAGTTAGAGACGGATATATATACATATATGTTATGGTTAGATATTAGTTAGTGGATGTTAGTTGTGTTAGGTTTATAAGTTAGAATAGATGGTTAGAAGTTATATGTTAGAGTTGGTTAGTATCGTATATTAGAGGTATAAGTTAGGATATAGATGAGTGAGTATCCTAAGATACAAATCAGTATCTTAGAGGGTAAAAATAGGATTTTTGGGATAAAGTCTAAGAAAGGATTTTGATTGTTAAGATGGGATTAGAAATAGGTTGTCTTGGTAGGTAATGACTAGATGAGGGTAGTTTAGGCTAGTCTTGACCCCCGTTGACCAAGAGTTGACTTTTTGACCGAAAGTCAACTTCAAGTCAACACTTGACTTAGAATTGACCAAAACCAAACAAGAGTTGACTAGTTGACTGAAAATCAACTGTTAGTCAACATTTGACTTTTTGACCTATGGTTGACTCAGTGTTGACCAGAGTTGACCAGAGTTGACTTTTTGACCAAAAGTCAACTGTAAGTCAACATTTGACCCCGTTTGACCTAGTTTGACTTGGATTGACTCCCAATGACCTAGTATGACTCAGTTTGACCTAGATTGACCTAGATTCATATAGAATGTATTGTAATACATTTTATTATCATTTTTAGACATGTAGTGACTTGTACTGTTCTGATAGGAGGCAGACACCACTCCTCAGGCAGTAGTTTTCTTTCGGACATTCAGAAGATCAGGCGAGTACATTCTTTGACCGTTTCATACTTGTCTGGATTTATATTCTTGCTCTAGATTACTGTACTTGATGCTGACACGATTGTTATCACGGATTGGTACTATATGGATCTTCTTTTGAGATGTTATCCCCTTGTATTCACTAAATACATATTGTGATGTGCGTTTCACTTACATATTGTATTTATTGAATACCCATATCCTTGTATACTCATTGTGCATATTGTACTCTCATTATTACATGAGTTCCAGGGATAGACCATTGTACACTATTGTATAACATTGTACAACTATTGTATAACATTGTACACTATTGTGCAAGATAACGTAACTGGAGTGGATCCTTGTTTATTGATTGGGAAGGGGGAGTAGAATTGGTTATGTACTCAAATCCTATTGTACAACATTGTATAACTATTGTATATGTCTATTGTACACCCACGTACAATGGAGTTACCATTGCATTGTCCTAGACCGTTTACATAACCATATTGTACTCTAAATCACAGTTGGCTTACAGTTCTTACTTATCATATATAGATATTTTCTGTTATCAAATCTATACTGTTTTTTATATACATTCTTCTTTCAGCGTTTCATGTACCTTACTCTATTGCATATTTTATATTTCCTAACTTGATATGAACTGCGTGAGATGTTTTGTGCTCGCTCCCGTCCTGACTGGACCTGTTGAAAATTTTACAGAGGATGATGAGAAATCCTGTACCCCTTACTTTGGAGCTTGCCTAGGTGACACTCGCGACCTGGACCTCTGGGGAGGTTCAGGCAGCTGCTGAGGATGTTACCCCCTTGCTTAGTATAGATAGCTTAGACTCTTACTTGTCTTTCTCATTGATACATTATTGTACATATTAGGAGTTGTTTCTTTTGGATGTTTGTGGAGATATATCATAGACACTTAGTTTTTATCTGGATTGTACCTCTGTGGATTCCTTCTGTTCATATCTATCTATCTTTACCGTATTTCACCTTAGATGTGATTGAGACTGTATTACTATGTCACCTCCATTCGGAGTGTATATACTGTATAAGTACCTTATATATTGTTAGATGATTGACCTAGGACAACGTTCTACCGCCGACACTGTGGCGTAGGCTGGGCGCTGTTACGTACTCGTACCCTCATGGTGGGTGCGGGTTGTGACACGTTTTTAGTGGTAGCCCATGCAGGCCGAGTTTATGTAGTGGTATTCGAACTAGAGTATCACTAAAGCCTGCAGTAGGATTAGGATATTTTTGGAGGTACTCAATCACATTAGGAAAAACTCTTAATCCGATTCCTTTTGTCTAAAATTGTTGCTTATTGACTTCCCTTGAATATAAACTATTCTCTTTTGAATTTTCGCTTCATTCTCAAAAATTGTTTCTTGTTTTGATCTGTCTTCATGATGGTTATGAAGACACGATCTCATCGCTTCGGTTCGGGGGATACTATCGAGAGGCTGACCACCTCTCATCCTGTTCATCAGGGCCTCGAGACCGCAGCTTCTTTTGTGCCGACTCAGGTTAGCGTTTCTGCTACATTGGAGGTGCACCTCCGTCTGTACAGAGACTTTTCCCTTCATTTTCTGTTTCTCTCAGTAGCAGTGATTCATGCAGCATCAGCAGCAGAGATTTGTGCAGTATCAGCATCAGGCTGGAGGAAACCAGTAGGACGAGCTATCGTTAGGACAGTCGAGGATGCACAGACCGTTGGAGATCTTACTGCAAGTTTCGTTCTTCTCAATTCCATTCCCGCAATTGTCTTTTATAATTACCTTGAAATCCGATTCCATCTGTTCCTTGTTGATTGATTAATTTTGTCATGTTACTCTTTTGTTGTGTTTGTTTTTCTTCTGAGAAAATTATATGGGCTAGGTCGCCTAAATCATGGGATCTAGAATTCTCGATAGTCGTGTTAGTTGGCATAGTGAGGACATGTAGTCAGATTTTGGATGTATTCTCGGGTATGGGAATTTAAGGTTTTCGCCGTCGCATGCGGCAGTACAAAAATTTTTAAATACCATGAACCTAGAGGTACGTACCTTAGTCAAGGATTCTGTGATTATCGTAGCTTTGCTCACTAGCATGATGAAGACTCTGGATAACATAATTTTGGACAGACGCATATGATTAACAGATTGTATCTTGAGAAGGTTTAAACATCATACCCTTTTGATTGTTACAAATGACTTAGGAGTAGGGATATTTAGTTTTGTAGAGCTTATTCATAGGTAGTTCCTTCATAGTATAATGGTATGATGACTTGTAGAGTGTCTGTACCCTAGAGGTGATAGTTAGCATTGGTGTTAGAATAGTAACCCATTGCAGATAATTCTCTTGTTATCTATAATACCAACCAGTTACACATAGGATGTTAGTATGCCTTACAGCCTTGATGATTATTACTACTTTCCCTTACCTTTTCCAGTGAGGCACCCATGACCAGAGCCTGCCTTTGAGTATAGTTGTAGTTTCACCTAAGACCGAGAGGTCTATTTGCATAGATAGATTGCAGATGACATTGGCATATGGAATATAGGTTAGTTGGTATCTATAGGCCATTGTTGTATAGGGTTATAAACATGTTGTTTAGCCTATACTTGGTTCAGTTTTCTATTTTAGTTAAGTTCTCTTCGTGTTGAGTTCCTTTGTGTTGATCACCTTTATAGGCAGTGTGCAGACCCTTCAATAGATACCATGTCCCCTTGATTCAGACCATTCATCCTTAGCCTAGTTCTAAGCATTGTTTCAGACCCTTATAAGTTTAGTCTGCCTTAACCCTTGGTTGATCAGTCATGTATATATATATAGATGATATACTTAGGATATATGTGATGGGTTGTTGTTCTTGAGCATATATATATATATATATATATATATATATATATATATATATATATATATATGTGGTATTTGGTATTCATGTGCTTAGCTTGTAGGTATTTAGTTATAGGTGACTTGATAGGATTGAGAAGTTAAGAGCTAGTCTATTATAGAGTTTCTCTTTTGCTAAATTCTAGTTGCCAACACCTAGATAGCTAGCATAGGTAAAACCCTAAGAAGTTGACCAGTTGATGACAAAGTACTTGGATGTTGAGAAATTGACTAGTGATTGACCCTTGACTATGTTTGACCTAGAAGGGGGTGCGATCATCTTAATTTCGAGGACGAAATTTTTATAAGGTGGGTAGGATTGTAACACCCAGTTTTCCAGATGAGGGTAATTTTAAAATTTTGTAATTATAATTATTATTTATTGATAATTATTTCATATTATGATTTTTGGTGATTTTTAATCATTTTTAAACTATTTAAAATTATAACTTGTGATTTTGACATTTTACTATTGTTTGGTTTTAATTTCGAGGAATTTGTCACCCCCAGTTTTCAGGAACAGGGGTATTTTTGTTATTTTGTATTTTTGAAATATTTTTGAAATTTATTTTATTATTTATGATATTGTTTTGGGGTTATTTGAGTCGGGTTCGAATTTCAGCTCAATCCGACTTAAAACGGGGACCCGGGGGTAGTGTTGACTTTAGTGGACCCACACATTATTTAGCCATGGCCCACATGATAGAAATATTTTAGTTAGATATTAGACTAATTATTATGGATAAGGTTAGTGTGATTAGAGACTTTAGAATGACTAATTTAGCCCCAACCAATTAGCCCTTTCCTAATACTAATAGAATAGGTTAGTGGGGGCATTTTGGACCTTACCATAATAGAAAAAATAGCCCCATATGGCCAGCCACTTTGGGAGAGGATAGGCTCAAGTTCATTTCATTATTCTCATCCACACTCTCTCTCTTGTTCTTTTCCAAATTTCTAGAGAGCAATCCCTAGTAATTTCTCCACCAAATCCTTCCATTTTGCTACCAAATCTTCTTCTTTCCTTCTCCATTCTAGCCAAGGAGGAAGCTACCCAAGTTTGGAGGGATTCGGAGCTCGTTCGTGTCCTTTTGGAATCTCTACGTGTCGGTGTCGCTCCGGGAAGGCTTTTCTTCGATTTGAACTACCGGGAGGTATAAATCCCTTCTCCTTTTTATTTCCTCATGCATATAGGTCTATTTTGAACCCGTAGGAATGACCCCCATGGTTGTATCTCCATTTGTGTCTGTTTTGTGTCCATTTGGAGGTCATAGGAGTGTCCTTTGTGTTGTGATTGTGTTCTAGTGGAAAAAACCCCCTATTTTGGACACTTGTGTGCATATATATATATATATATATATATATATATATATATATATATTTGTATGTGTGGTTAGATGGTTAGAGAGTGGATTGATCTTATTTAGGATGGTTAGAATAAGTTTTATTTAGATAGCTATGTTAGTATCCAAGTATTTTGGCCTACATGTGTTTTTTTGTCCAAACAACCCAAATTCGTCATAATTTTTATCCGTATTTTTAGTAGCTAGAACAACTTAGAAATGCCATAACTTTTAGCTCATAATTTTAATTAACCTCCCATTTTTTAAAAGAAGCGTATCGAAGTTAGCTTTCCAATATATATTTTAATAAGCCAAATTCGTTCTAAAACTTTCTGTAGAATTGTTTGAGTGTCAGCTGTACGAAAGAAGAACGTGTTTCGGTGTTTTTTGCGATTCCGGGAGCTTCCGGACACGAATATACGATCCGTTTAAAGTTTCGGAAAGCTAACACGAAGAGCTAAAACATAGTTTAATCCTAGAATTTAGTGAAGGCCCAATTGGTACAATATTGGTTTTAAGTAGAAGAGTGACTATGCGACGTAGGCATTTTGTGTAACCTATGAGCCTAGTATAGATATCATGTGAATGTAGGTATCATAGATTGTCAAGAATATGTATGATATAGTACATATATGTATATATATATATATTATTATTATGTAATATATGTTAGTATATGTGTGTGTTTGAATGAGATAAGGATGTGTGTGGTTAGTGGAGAGAAGTGAGATTGATAGAGGATATGTGCTAGTGTGTGTTTTATGTTGTATATGGTAGTGTAGTGTGTGGGTTGTGAAGGTGAGAGAGTTGGAAGGATCATGCCATCCTATTTGACTTGAGGGTAGTGTAGTTTGTTGAGTGATTTGTGTTTTGGTTGAGTTGTAGTGTGTTTGTATATAGATGTGTGTAGGTGTGTTAGAAGAGAAGGGTGGTGGATTTGGTATATGTGTTTGGTGTGTGTTAGTATTGGAGTGGAGAGAAATTTAAATGTTGTATGTATGGATATGTTTATGTTAGTGGTTATGTTAGAATCTATGTAGAGGTTAGAGATATCTTAGAAGTTAGATAATTAGTTGTGTTAGTCTATGTTATTGTTAGTTAGAGATGACATATATTAGTTGGTTAGAGTTAGAGACGGATATATACATATATGTTATGGTTAGATATTAGTTAGTGGATGTTAGTTGTGTTAGGTTTATAAGTTAGAATAGATGGTTAGAAGTTATATGTTAGAGTTGGTTAGTATCTTATATTAGAGGTATAAGTTAGGATATAGATGAGTGAGTATCCTAAGATACAAATCAGTACTTAGAGGGTAAAAGTAGGAATTTTGGGATAAAGTCTAAGAAAGGATTTTGATTGTTAAGATGGGATTAGAAATAGGTTATCTTGGTAGGTAATGACTAGATGAGGGTAGTTTAGGCTAGTCTTGACCCCCGTTGACCAAGAGTTGACTTTTTGACCGAAAGTCAACTTCAAGTCAACACTTGACTTAGAATTGACCAAAACCAAACCAGAGTTGACTAGTTGACTGAAAATCAATTGTTAGTCAACATTTGACTTGTTTGACCTATGGTTGACTCAGTGTTGACAGAGTTGACCAGAGTTGACTTTTTGACCAAAAGTCAACTGTAAGTCAACATTTGACCCCGTTTGACCTAGTTTGACTTGGATTGATTCCCAATGACCTAGTATGACTCAGTTTAACCTAGATTGACCTAGATTCATATAGAATGCATTGTAATGCATCTTATTATCATTTTTAGATATGTAGTGACTTGTATGTTCTGATAGGAGGCAGACACCACTCCTCAGGCAGTAGTTTTCTTCCGGACATTCAGGAGATCAGAGTACATTCTCTGACCGTTTCATACTTGTCTGGATTTATTCTTTCTCTAATTACTGTACTTGATACTGAAACGATTGTTATCACAGATTGGTACTATATGGATCTTCTTTTGAGATGGTATCCCCTTGTATTCACTAAATACATATTGTGATGTGCGTTTCACTTACATATATATTATTGAATACCCATATCCTTGTATACTCATTATGCATATTGTACTCTCATTATCACATGAGTTCCAGGATAGACCATTGTACACTATTGTATAACATTGTACAACTATTGTATAACATTGTACATCTATTGTATAATATTGTACATCTTGTATAACATTGTACACTATTGTGCAAGATAACGTAACTGGAGTGGATCCTTGTTTATTGATTGGGGAGGGGGAGTAGAATTGGTTATGTACTCAAATCCTATTGTACAACATTGTATAACTATTGTATATGTCTTTTGTACACCCACGTACAATGGAGTTACCATTGCATTGTCCTAGACCGTTTACATAACCATATTGTACTCTAAATCACAGTTGGCTTACAGTTCTTACTTATCATATATAGATATTTCTGTTATCAAATCTATACTATTTTTCATATACATTCTTCTTTCAGCGTTTCATATACCTTACTCTATTGCATGCTTTATATTTCCTAACTTGATATGAACTGCGTGAGATGTTTTGTGCTCTCTCCCGTCCTGACTGTACCTATTGAAAATTTTACAGAGGATGATGAGGAACCCTGCACCCCTTACTTTGGAGCTTGCCTAGGTGACACTCGCGACCTGGACCTCTGGGAGGTTCAGGCAGCTGCTGAGGTTGTTACCCCTTGTTTAGTATAGATAGCTTAGACTCGTACTTGTCTTTCTCATTGATACATTATTGTATATATTGGGAGTTGTTTCCTTTGGATGTTTGTGGAGATGTATCATAGACACTTAGTTTTTATCTGGATTGTACCTCTGTGGATTCCTTCTGTTCATATCTATCTAGCTTTACCGTATTCCACCTTAGATGTGATTGAGACTGTATTACTATGTCACCTCCATTCGTAGTATATATACTGCACAGTACCTTATATATTGTTAGATGATTGACCTAGGACAACGTTCTACCGCCGATACTGCGACGTAGGCTGGGCAATGTTACGTACTCGTACCCTCACGGTGGGTGCGGGTCGTGATACTGACCTTTGATCAAGATAAAAAAAGTAAGGGTCGTGATAAACTGCCTCACCATAGCCACCCATCGCTGATCAAAACCCATGGAGAGCACGATGTAACACAAACTCCTTATTCACCTTGTCGTATACCTTCCTCAGATCCAGTTTGACACAAGACTTCATTGCACCAGCTTTATTGAATCCTCTAATCAGTTCATATGCCAATAAGCTTTTATCCACAATCACCCTCCCCTTGATAACTGAAGCTTGATTACAGGAGACCAGTTCCTGTATAATACACTCCTTCTGGCGAAACATAAGATGAGTGATCAATTTATAAAGATAATTGTAGCATGAAATAGGACAAAAATCATATAGAGCCGTATGTAATGTTGAAAAGTTGTGTCTCGCCCGAGGTAAAGTTGCATAGTCTTCCACGGACCAAGGTTATGCGAAAAGCTTCCAGAATGTTATAGAAGATGGTAGAACTTTTCAGAAGGTTCCAAAATCTTCCAGAGGACCCGAGAATCTTCTAGAAGACTCCATACCCTTCCAGATATATCATGATCTTTCTAGATGTATTAGAAGCTTCCTTTGTTCTCATCTTATAGAGAATAATCCCTGGAATATGCCGATTCCAGAAGTTTCCATGTAACCCCTATGGAAACTATAAATAAGGGGGAGGCCTTATTTGTTCCTCACTACCAAAACTTGTAAGCATTCTCCAAGTAATATAAGAAGTTCTTACGAGTCCAATTTTGTTCCACTCTTCTTAATTTCCTTAGCATTTAGCTAAGCGGGTTCGGGAAGGCTTGTACGAGTCTTTGAGAAGGAAGATAGTGCACCGCACGTGACAAAGTGTAGGCAAAAATACTAAGTCCGGACAAGTGGTATCAGAGCCAGGTTGATCATCTCCATGTCTTCGTCCGACGTTATCCATGACGAGCAACACGCATCGCCTAAAGAGAAGGTGAAGCCCGCGAGGAAGGGCATGGGCATGGAACCATCAATGGAACGGCTCTTAGCGAGTTGGTGTCGCGGATGGATATGCTGGAGAAAGGCGTGACGGACGTCGAGCTTCAAGTGGAGAAAAACGGACGACTCACGAGGAGTTCGCCCATGGGTTGGAGACTGACATCGCCCATGCTATGGCGCTGTTTCGGGAGCATCTCCGCGAGATGTAAGCCGAGTTCGATGAGGAACGAAAGGCTACCATGGCGGAGATTGCCGAACTGTGCGAGGAGCTAAAAACCAAGGCGACGATCCTCGAGAAGGCCATTGCTGGTGGTGTGACTCCGAGGGAAGGTGACCCAAAAAGTAAAGTATCCAGAACCCAAGTCCTTCAATGGCGTACAAGACGCTAAGGAGGTAGATAACCTCATTTGGAACATCGAGCGGTACCTGAAGGCGGTTCGTATCGAGGATGAGACCGATAAGGTAAACATGACGCCCTATATTTTTCTGATGATGCTATGCTGTGGTGGCGACGCAGGTGCATCGAGAAAGAGAAGGGACTCTTCTCGATCGAGACTTGGGAGGATCTCAAGAAGGAGATCAAGTCTCAATTCTACCCGGAGAACGTAGAGTATGTTGCGAGGTGGAGCTTGCGATAACTCAAGCACACCGCGTCCATCAAAGAATATGTGGCGGAGTTCACCTGCCTGATGCTTGCCATTTACAGTATGGGCGAAGAAGATCGCCCGTTCTTCTTCCTGGACAGTCTACAACCGTGGGCGGCGCAAGAGTTGCAGAGGCAACGCATGTCAGATCTGAACACGGCCGTTGGAGCGGCCGAGAAGCTGATAAGTATCGGAGGAGCGATACCCCCAAGCCTAAGGCAAAGACCACCACCAAGTTCAATGGTAGGGGAGACAAGAAGAACAACAAAAGGGAATCTCGCCAAAGGACAAGCAGCCTGCGAAGCCTTCGACGGAGCGAAAGATCGAGTGCTTCGTGTGCGGTGGGAATCACTTCGCACGCGACTGCACCAACAAGGGCAAGAGGGTGAATGCATTCCAAGGCGAGAGGCCGAGGACGAGGAACCTAGGATGGGGGCTCACATGGGTGCCCTGCACCTACTCAATGCTTTGAAGAGCAAGACGGTCGTGGCCAAAGCCCCGTGTCGAGAGCTGATGTACGTGGACATGAAGATTAACGGCCACAACACGAGGGCGATGGTCGACATAGGGGCAACCCACAACTTTATCTCGGACGCGGAGGTCCAACGCTTGGTTCTGGTGCTTGAAAAGACTCAAGCAAGATGAAGGCGGTCAACTCGGAGGCCCGCCCGTGCAAGGGGTGGCAAAAGGGGTAAAGATCTAAGTAGGAGACTGGACGGGTGTCAGCAGTCTCACGGCCGCACCACTGGAAAACTTTAACATGATCCTCGGGATGGACTTCCTCACTTCGGCAAAGGCGATCCCAATACCGTATCTAGGAGTCGTCGGATCATGGAGGAGAGCTCCCAGTGCATGGTGACAGTTGCATGAGACGAGCTTACGAAGGGGAAAGCTCTTTCCGCTTACGACTCAAGAAAGGAATGACACGGAGAGATGACCTACCTAGCGGTGCTCAAGATGGAGGAGGCACCCGTGCAGGGGGATCTTCCGCCTGAGATCGATGACGTCCTTGTGGAGTTCGGGGATGTCATGTCGAAGGAGTTGCCAAAGAGGCTACCTTCGTGGAGGGAGGTAGACCATGCCATTGAGTTGGAGTCGGGCATGAAGCCGCCCGCCATGTCTCCATACCGCATGGCCCCGTCCAAGGTAGATGAGTTAAATGCAACTCAAAGAGCTTCTGGACGCGGGTTTCATCAGACCGTCGAAGGTCCCGGACGGCGCACCGGTGCTATTCCAGAAGAAGAAGGATGGAAGCATTCGGTTATGCATCGACTATCGTGCACTAAATAAGGTGATCATCAAGAACAAATATCCCATCCCATTGGTGACGGACTTGTTCGATCAATTCGGAGACGCAAGATACTTCTTCAAACTCGATTTGTGCTCGGGATACTATCAAGTCCGGATTGCGGAGGGCGACGAGGCAAAGACGACATGCGTCACGAGGTATGGCGTATATGAATTTCTAGTTATGTTTTTTGGTCTAACAAATGCTCCTGCAACTTTTTACACTTTAATGAACAAGCTCTTTCATCCCTACCTGATCGGTTTGTCGTGGTCTATCTCGACGACATCGTCGTGTACTCAAACACGATGGTGGATCACATTGAGCATTTGAAGGCCGTCTTCCATGTGCTGAGGGAGAACGAACTCTTCGTCAAGCGGAAGAAGTGTTCATTTGCACAAGAAGAGGTTTCATTCCTGGGACACTGGATTTCACATAGCAAGATATGGATGTACGGCACGAAGGTCCAGTCCATTCGGGAGTGGGAGGCTTCCACCAGGCCGACGGAACTGCGATCGTTCCTTGGCCTAGCGAACTACTACCGGCAGTTCATCCGAGGATATTCCTCCATCGCAGCACCATGGACCGATATGTTGCGGAAGGATTGGACATGGAGTTGGCCGCCCCGATACGAGGAGGCATTCGAGGCACTAAAACGGGCTGTGACAGAGGAGCCGGTCTTATCTCTACCGGACGGCTCCAAGGCGTTTGAGGTGCATACGGATGCATCCGACTTCGCCATCGATGGGGTGTTGATACAAGAAGGGCACCCCATCGCATTCGAGAGCCACAAGTTGAATGATACCGAGCGGTGCTACACGGTACAAGAGAAGGAAATGACCGCGATCGTACACTGCTTGAGAACATGGCGGCACTACCTTTTTGGCACCAAGTTCGTGGTCTTGACGGACAATATTGCCATGAGCTACTTCCATTCCCAGAAGAAGCTGTCCCCGAAGCAGGCAGATGGCAGAATTTTTAGCCGAGTTTGACATGGAGATGTGGTACAAGCCCGACAAGGAGAACCAAGTGACTGATGCACTTAGCAGGAAGACCGAGCTCTCAACGGTGTGCTTGCTCAAGGGGGATATTCTGGACCGTGTCCGAGTGGGTATCATAGAGGACCCACTAACACAGGCATTGTGAAGCTCGTTCAGGAGGGCAAAACGAGAAGGTTCTGGCTGAAGGACGGGATTCTCTGTACTAAGGGCGACAAGGTGGTCGTGCCTAAGTGGAGTGGCTTACGGAGAGCTGCTCAAGGAGTACCATGATACAAAGTGGCCAGACACCTTGGACGGAAGCGGACCTTAACACGGCTAAAGGACGCGTACTACTGGCCTCGCATGCGCGAGGCTGTGGAGGACTTTGTGCGCACCTGTCTTGTGTGCCAACAAGACAAGACGGACCATCAGAGACCCAGGAGCCTGCTAGAGCCTCTCCCGGTGCCAAATCGTCCATGGGAGAGCATATCGATGGACTTCATCTCCGCCTACCAAAAGTGGAGGTTCTTGGGTCCATTCTCATGGTGGTGGACCGGTTCTCAAAGCACACGACCTTTTGCGGCTTCAATGGACTACATGTCATGCCCCGCTCCCGTAGGAGCGATCGTCCTCGCAACTGTCTTGTACGAGCGCAATCTAGCCTCGTGCGGCATCACGCCTTAGCGAGGACGATCGCTCCTACGGGAGCGGGGCGTGACACTACACAACAGAGGAGGCCGCACGACTGTTCATCAGCCATGTGGTAAGTTTTGGGGCATCCCGGAGAACATAGTCAGCGACGGGATCCCCGCTTTACAGGGAAGTTCTGGATGGAAATGTTCAAAATCCGTGAGACGGACTTGCACTTCTCGACCAGCTTCCACCCGCAGACGGACGGATAGACGAAGCGGGTCAATTCTTTGCTCGAGGTGTACTTGCGGCACTTTGTGTTTGCAAACCAGCAGGATTGGGTGCACCACCTTGACGTTGCTCAGTTCTGCTATAATATTCAATAGAGTGAGTCATCGCATAGCAGTCCATTCGAGTTGATGACGGGTCGACAACCACTTGCCCCGTACACGCTGATTACGGGGTCCTCGAGTAGAAGCCCGCGGCCAACCAGTTCACTTCAAACTTCAAGGCAAAGGTGGACATTGTCAAAGCATTTCTGGAGAAGGCTGCGAGAAAGATGAAATGGGCCGACGCGAGGCGAAGGCCGGTTGAATACAAGGAGGGGGACATGGTGATAGTTAAGCTTCAGCGCAATAGTTCAAGGTGTTTCAGAAAGTGCACAAAGGACTGATTCGAAAGTACGAATGCCCCTTCCCCGTGCTCAAGAAAGTAGGCAAGGTGGCCTACAAGCTCGAGCTCCCCGCCAAGATGAAGATTCGTCCAGTCTTCCATGCGAGTTGCCTGAAGCCTTATCAGGAAAACTTGGAGGATTCCCAGCGAGGAGTTCTGAAGCGACCTATGGCGATCATGACTACGTCCTTCGACAAAGAAGTGGAAGCCGTGCTGGACAAGTGTACCATTCGTCGGCGAGGCGTGTTACCGTAACCTCATCTAATGGAAGGGCATGCTACACCGAGTCTAGCTTGGAACGTATTGATACGCTGCATCAGTTCGAGGCCGAGTTCCAGGCGTTTCTCAGCGTGCATGGTTGACGAGGACGTCAACATCTTAGGTTAGGGAGAATGTAACATCTGTAAAGTTGCGTCATGTCCGAGGCAAAGTTTCATAGCCTTCCACGGACCAAGGTTATGCGGGTAGCTTCCAGAATGTTCTAGAAGATGGTAGAACTTTCCAGAAGATCCCATAATTTTCCAGAGGATCCGAGAATCTTCTAGAAGACTCCAGACCCTTCCAGATGTATCATGATCTTTCTGGATGTACTAGAAGCTTCCTTTGTTCTTCTCTCTTAGAGAATAATCCCTGAATATGTCGATTCCAGAAGTTTTCATGTAAGCCCTATGGGCACTATAAATAAGGGGGAGACCTCATTTGTTCCTCACTACTAAAACTTGTAAGCATTCTCCAAGTAATAGAAGAAGTTCTTACGAGTCCAATTTTGCTCCACTCTTCTTAATTTCCTTAGCATTCTAGCTAATCGGGTTCGGGAAGGCTTGCACGAGTCTTCGAAAAGGAAGATAGTGCGCCGCACGCGACGAAATGTAGGCAAAAATACTAAGTCCGTGACACATAGCACCCTTCTTCGGCAGAAGAGTCAGGAACGTATGATTCGATTCCCCTAGCAGCCGACCATGTACAAAGAAGTCTTGTACCAATTCTAGAACATGCTCCTTAACCATTCCCAAATGCAGTTTAAAAAATTTGTTGCCGAAGCCGTATGGTCTAGGAGCTTTATTAGGGTCCGCATGGAGCACGATGGCTTCCAACTCCTCTAATCGCACAGGTGTCAATAGGTCCCCATTCTCAGCAAGTGTGACCAACTTCTTGCACACAATATAGGAAAAGTATTTATATAATTATGATGATTATATGTCAGTATAGTACCTGACAACCTCTGCATGTAGCTCCCCTATGAAGTAGCCTCCTTACCATCCGGACCTATAAGTTTGCTAATGTGATTACGGTGCTGCCTCGTACAAACCACATCATAGAAGAATTTAGTGCATTGATCTCCCTTCTTAAGCCAGGTGCATTTCGCTCTCTGAGCCAACTCTATCTCCTCCCGTAGTCGCAGTTGTCCCACCACCATGATAAGATTCTTTTCACTGTCCGCCAGATCTTGGTTTAGGGGATCACCTTGGACTGCCGCCTGCACCGCCCGCAACTTAGATTCCTCTTTCTCCAGACGTCGTCTAGGTTTTCGTCGGTTCCAAGCCTTAAGTCCGCCTTTAATGTCTTGAGACGTTAAACAAGACGGAATTGTGGATTACCCCTGACATCATGTTGCAACTCCCGGACCACAACCACCTCATACCCATCCAGTAACGACCATTTATTATTATATCGGAATGGCCGAGCTTTGGGTCTATCCGCAAGCATAAACCACACACAAATCGGGGAATGGTCACTAGTACCAGCCGCCAACCCTCTGCGCACATATTCGGGAACCTGTAAAACTACTCCGGTTTTCCAGCGCCCGATCAAGTTGACAAACCACCCGCATCCAAACCGACTTATTATTCCACTTCCAGATGTGTCCTGCCCGCGACAAAGTCTGCAACCCCGCCCTTAAACCGTAGTTCTGAATTCTTGTAGGATGACATCAGGGACCACTTGACCCCCAATTTTCTCATGTCGGAACATTAGCGCATTATAATCCCCCATGAGTACAAGTGGCAATTTATACTGAACTTCTACATCTGCACACAATCGAGTAATTTCTTGCCATAGAACCTCCCGCCTACGTCGATTATTTTGTCCATGTACGGCCCCAAAGATGAATTTGAGGCCACCTTTATTCACCAATTTCAGAGCAATCAATTGGTCAGACAAATGAACCACCTGCCCATCCCAAATGCATGCCCCATCGAATCCATATTCTCGCCATATTGCATAAATCGAGATTATGCGTGTGTTGCCAATGAGGAGGGGTCCTCCTTATCAGCACCCTTTCCGATTTGATCTTGGTCTCCAGAAGAGCAACAATAGAACATTGCTCTCTCTTGAGTACCTCACTAACCTCCTTCCATCGCCCTAACGAGCACACCCTGCGCACCTTCCAGGCTAACACAGACATTAAATAACCGAAGAACCCCCCTCCATGTCAGCATGCAAGTAGGGGAAGTGGCAGGCTCATTCTGTTCATCCTCCAATATCTCTTGGACCACGTTAGCTCGCATCAGATTATCCCACTCCGGATTGTCGATGCATAGAATCCCCTCTCTACCTTGCTGCCCAGGGAACTCTCGAGTCTCATCCGCCTTTGTGGGCACAACGCGTCGCTTACGACTGGAAGTGCCCCTCTCCGGGGATCGCTGTCTTGGCCATTTTATTGCGACCTATTGGAGGACGTCCCCCTCCACTATAACCCGTAGCACCTGCTCCCCTTGGACCACCAAGTGTAGGCTGCGACGCCTGGAACACCACCATCGAACCACCCGCAAATCCGCCTTGGGCCACAACGTCTATCAACTCCACATGCCCGATGCCTGTTGTGTCGGCCGATCGATCCTTGTCCACCCGCGTACAATGAAACGGACAATGAAACGGATTACTGCTTAGAGGTCCATAAATGTATATTCTATAAGGACACATTTCTCTTAGAGATCTGGCAATGATTTACGTATCAATTAAGTTATGTCTATTTTGTTATATAGAAACTATTTTAATTTATGATACTCCTTGACACACTTAGATCTAGAGGGCAATCTATATGGGTCGATTACTCAATTCATATAGCTTGCAGTATCCTAGTACTAAAGCAATAATCTACTGACGAAAATTTCTAATAGGTATTCATAATGAACAACTAAAAATTAAAATATTAGTTCGAGTTTACCAACACGGTCCAAACAATATGAACTCTCGCTCGAAAATGATGAACCTATGCGACCAAGCTTTCTCTCCAAAGAACCATCATCCAAGTGTTTATACCTAAAGTTTGATTTCCTAGATCACGGATTTCTTTCTGAATCTAATAGCATTTCAAAGGGCTAACGTCTGAATTAGAAGATTTTTCAAACACAAAAAAAATATAGAATTTGAGCACGGCCAAATCGGACGCTGTAGCGGAAGATATGGTCAATTTCCTAGATCTGTGCAAGGCATATTCAGAACTTTTAGATATAAGCTGCGACATATTCTGTAGATGAGTTATAGGACTTTCTGGGGGTGTTTTGTATACGTAATACTATATAGCCGAAAATTCTATATTTTCGGAAATCAAATTTCAAGTAATTAAATTTCTAGAAAATTATATTCCCATATTTGGTTGGTGACTATATAAATATTTCCGGAAACAAAAATGATAAAAAAATTTAAAAAACCCCAAAACAAAATAACGTCAAAAAGGAAAAAAGAAAGTAAAAAAACGACAAAAAACAATCAAAAGAAAAAAACGACAAAAACAAAAAAAATAAAAAACAAAAAAAAAAGAAAATCAAATAAAACGACCAAAAAAACCCAAGAAAAGGACAAAAATGACCAAAAAACCAAACCGACCAAAAAGCGGCCAAAAAACGACAAAAGCAACAAAAAGCAAAAAAAGACAAACAACTAAAAAAACGATAAAATGACAAAAATACAAAAAAATACGAAATGACAAAATTAAAGAAACACAAAAAACGACAAAAAGAACAAAAAACCAAAAACGACAAAAAGAAAAAAAAAGCGACATAAACAACCAAAAAGATTAAAAAATTACCAAAAAGTGACAAAAAACGACAAAAAGAACAAAAAACGACCAAAACGACAAAAGACAACAAAAAGTCCAAAAATGACAAAAATTACTAAAAACGACAAAAAGGATAAAAAAACGACAAAATGACAAAAAACAATAAAAACGACAATAAATGACCAAAAGGCGATAAAAATGATTAAAAAAAATGATAAAAACAGGATAAATGATAAAAACACGAAAATAACGTTAAAAATGATCAAAAAAAGAAGAAGAAAATTTAAGCAATTTTTTTTTGTCCGGAAAAAAGAAAATATACCCACATATTCTTAAGGGATAGATTCTCATGTTTTATGGGTAAATTATTTATCCGGATATTTCTAATTTTCGGAAATAAATTTTTTATAGCCCAAACAAACATTGTGATAGATTCTCACCCTAAATTTTTCCAGAGAAAAAAAATATCGCATACCAAATGCCCCCTTAGGGTTACAAAAAGGAGGAGAAAGATAGGGGTTTTGGATTAGGATTTGAATAGTAATGAAGAAGAATCACATCTAAGAATAGGCATCTCACACAATTACAAATAAAACTCTCTAAACTCTTCACTAACTAAAAACAAGATATGGCATATGTTTATACTTTATATAGGCTGTACAAATTGGCTTCCAAAAAAACTCCATCATAATCCTAAATACCAAAATAAACCAAATCCTGATAAATCATGTCCATACATATAAATAATCTGAAGCACCCAACTCCAAGTAGGTGCACGCAAAAATATACCTGATAGAAAATAATCCAATAACTCAATGCCTCAAGTTGGTAAATTTTGGACTAAAACTCAAATCAAACCCGTGTGTCTTATTGGTGCTAACCCCTCTCTATTGAATTTAGTTATGAATTTTTCTAGTAACTGTAATTTAGTGTTAGCGGACCATTTATGTAATGCAAATTTGTACCGAGATCATTGTTCTAAAAGGCGGTCTAGGCGTGCCGCTAAGCGCTAGACGCCTGGTGCCGCCCGATGCCCTAGGCGTCCGCCTAGTCCCCACGATTCCCGACTATGCATGTGTTTGGTTTTATGGCTTTTTCTACATTTTTCAGTAGGTTTTTTGGATTTTTTTTAACCGCCTAGATCTAGGCGGCCGCCTAGGCGGATTAGGCGCTAGGCGGTGGGTGTCCGTCTACTAGCGCCTAGCGATTTTCACAACCTTGACCGCGATCCAATGATGACTTGAAATGACTATATGTACATGGAAATTTGTATTCATTTCATGAGCCGACACAAGAAGTCTTTGTGTTGGTACAACCTCAATATCTACTGGAATGGCAGGAGAAGTTTCGGGGCGAGGTGGAAGAAGGTCGGTCTAGCTGACATCGCCAAGGAACATCTGACGTTCTCTCTCCTCCAACCCTCTATGCTATACAAAGGTAGCACACAGGGTGGGTGTTCCCAGTGCTCACCCTCTGAAGCTTAACTTAGATGAGACTTTTCATGGAAATGGTAGGGAACACTTGGCCCTTTGGGCATTCCCTATTTATAGCGGAAGTTTTGGGTATCAATTTCCCTTGTTGTCTCCTTGAGTAAGCTGGAAACAGTTGTAATGGACCAGGCCTGCATCCTATGTTGCATGGACACGGCAAAATTGGGTCTGTATCCGTACCCGTGTCACATAGATAACTACTTTTGTATCCATTTGAAATTGTCTGTATATGAACTTTGTTATTGCCGGGAACGCGGGGCACGCTTTTCGATGGAAAATACAGAAACTGAAACAGTTGTAAAGACAACGTTTCAAATACAATTCCTTAAAGAAGGTTTTGCAATAGAGATCCAGAAGGATTCTGCAAATTACGAGATCTAAAAAGATATCGTAATACACGAATAATCTAAAGAGATTTTTGTGATCATAGCAAACTGGCAGTAGTGCCTTCTAAAGAGAAGATACTGACAGAACTGCTAAAGGCAACAGAAGGATGACAGGCGAGAGATGGAAATGCTGGGGTGAATGATCACCGTTGCTCAAAGCTTTATTCGCCCTCTGCGAACAGCTTCCAGGAACCAGCAAGGTTGACGGAAAACCTTGGAACACTCCTGCTCTTCTGACTCCTCGGAAGACGGCGAACTCCTCTGGCAATGGCTCTACTCTTCTTTCTTCCGTTTGAAGTGACAGAACCCACGCGTACTAAAAAGTACTAGTGTTTGTGTTAAAGAACACGCTCACTACTCTGTTGTGTTAAAGAACACTTAGAGTTTTTTCCCTGGAATTCTGATTACTACAGCTATCAGAGAGAGGAGAGAACCTGCATATCTAGCCCACGGAGCGGTTGCCAAGCAGTTGCTTGAACTTCAGGGTAGTGGCAGAACCACTCCTGAACGTGCATCAATGCTGCAACCGTTCCCACTCTAATATGCAGCCAGCCATACGCACACTACGCACTCTACGCACACTGCGTACGCTGCGCACACTGCGCACTCTACGCACGCTGCGTACGTGCACACACTGGGTACTGGGCTGCGTACTGGCTGCGTAACTGGGCCAGCGTAACTGGGCTCGCGTAATGGACCGCGCAACGTGGTTGCGCAAGTGGCTCGCGCAACGAGCGCAACTTTAGCGCACTATGCGCCTAGCGACGATGCTGACGTGCTAAGTGCAAAGTGCGCCAACAAAACGCCACATTACGCCTCATGAGCCCTTGAGCCCGAGTCCGAGCCCGAGTCCGAGAGCCCGAGTCCGAGTCCGAGATCCGAGTCGCTAAGCTCCTACGGAGCTTAGCTCCATGGAAATAAATTTCTAAGAGCAAAAAGCTTACAGCTTATTAATTGTTGATTAAGCCTTTATACCATTAATAATTAATCCCACATGGCACACACCCATGTGCACTACATGTGCATTTCCATAAAGAGAAAAGACTCATATATATGGAGATACACATTCCTTTCTAGCCGATGTGGGACTAAAAACCAAAACAAAAGGCTACAAACCCAACAATCCCCATATCTCTATATGATACGAGTGTTCTCCACAGTAACTGTCCATTATGCTTTTAGGATAGATGCCACTTAAGACTTGAATCTTCCCACGTGAGTCAAAAATCAAACTATAATACAAGAATGGACTAAGTCTTGAATTCTGCATCATAGCTAAAATTCTTTCCACTCACATAATGTAGTTACATGTGCTTCTGGCTACATATTAAAGGTCCTGTGCCAGCCTGGTTTCAGTGTATAATTTTGGGTGTCTACAAGTTTACCCTCAAGAGACGGCCTGATATCTCTGTCATACACTATAGGTAAGTTCATTGTAAAGAGACATGGCATGAAGCGCTTTGCACTTCCCTTGCGGTGCTACGCCGCTATGACATGGCTTAAAGCCGAGGCCTTACCCCGTACCGGAAACCTCATCGTAGTGTCATACTACAGTAGCATGAGGCAACCACCTCTTTGTAGTGCCAAACTACCCAGCATGAAGCCTTAGGCTCCTTTGCGGTGTTACGCCGCAACGACATGGCTTGCAAGGCCGAGGCTTTATCCCTAACCGGGTACCTCATGGTGGTGTCGTGCCACTGTAACATGAGGAACTCCTCCTCTTTGTAGTGCTGACTACACCCCACTTTATATTTAACATACAGCATTAGGCTAACTGCTATTTGCGGTGCTACGCCGCTGTGACTTGGCCTGTAAAGCCGAGGCTTTATCCTATTTCTGGGCATCACCCCACATATAGGAACCTCATTGTGGAGTCACCCCACTGTAGCATGGAGTTTCACTCCTTGTAGTGCTGCTCTACCATGCTTCCTGTAAAGCATACCAGGCATTCACTCTGCCTGAGAACTCATTAAGGCAATTAAGCCAACCTTCCCACAGGAACCGTTTTCCGCAGAAAATAATAGTAGACAACAGTGGTTATAGGTCCGTAACCTCTCCATGCCCAATAGAACATGTACCCACCGTTCCTGATATTCTTTCGATTAGTGGTCCTCCCTTGAACCAAAAGCTAGATGCCTAGTAGATAAATCTTTGAACTATTAGCATAAAACTTTATGGTAGGAATACAATAATCCAATATCAGAATGCCTTCAAGCCATTTTACAAGCTGTGTCATTGACCAGCTGGCGCTTGAGGCCGTTGGTGAACGGATCCGCCAGGTTCTCCTGACTCCGAACATCAATCACTGCAATAACACCTCTCTTGATAAGATCGTGTACTGCCTGTGCTTCAATCGCACAGTCCTCTTCTTCCCGTTGAAGAGGTCATTTGATGCCACCGCCGCAGTCGCCTGGTTGTCGCAGTATATCAGTATCGTCGGTATTTGCGCCCCAACCAATGGAAGATCATACATGAGCTCCCGAAGCCATTCTGCTTCCTCGGCTGCCGTATCTAGTGCAAAGAACTCAGATTCCATGGATGACCGTGAGAGCATAGTCTGCTTCTTCGACTTCTACGATATAGCAGCTCCACCCATTGTGAAAATGTATCCACCTGTGGACCTCTCGCTCTCCACCTCTGAGCACCAACTGGCATCACTGAAGCCTTCCACTACCGGAGGATCTCCGCTGTAGTACAGTGCATATGTCTGAGTCTTCTTGAGATATCTCATAACCCGTTTCACAGCTTTCCAGTGTTCAGCACCTGGGTTGCTCGTGAAACGACTCAGCATTCCCACGGCGAAAGCTATGTCAGGCCTTGTGGCAGTAGTAATACATCAAACTCCCGATTACGCTTGCATACTCCAGCTGCTGACGCTTTCCCTGAATTAGGCTTCAGCTTCAGATCACACCTGTACGGCGTATCGATCCCTGAAAGATCCCGATACCCATAACGAGTGATCATTTTCTCAATATAATGAGACTATGATAGCGCTAGTCCAGTGTCTGTCCGGATGATCTTGATCCCTAAGATCACATCAGCTTCCCCCAAGTCCTTCATACTGAACTTGCTAGAGATGAACTTCTTTGTCTCAGTGACACAGCTAATATCGTACCTAGGATAAGCATGTCGTCCACGTACAGACAAACGATCACACCTCTTCCATCAGCGAACTTCATGTAAACACACTTGTCCGTATCGCTGACCATGTAGCCATTTGACCTTATAACTTTGTCAAATTTCTCATGCCACATCTTGGGAGCCTGTTTAAGACCGTACAAGGATTTCACCAACTTGCAGACTTTGTCTTCAAGACCCCTGATGACAAATCCCTCTGGCTGTTGCATGTAAATCTCTTCGTTCAGCTCGTCATTTAGGAAAAGCGTATTCACATCCATCTGATGTATCACCATCTTATGTATTGCTGCGAGAGCAATCAATTCTGATGGTGGTCATCCGGGCTACTGGAGCATACGTGTCAAAATAGTCAATCCCCTGCTTCTGAGAAAACCCCTTGGCTACCAACCTAGTCTTGAACTTGTCAATAGTTCCGTCTGCTTTCATCTTCTTCTTGAAGATCCATTTGCATCCGATGGATTTCGCTCATTCAGGAAGATCAACCAACACCCAAGTGTTATTTGAGGTGATGGAATCAATCTCATTGTCAATCGCCTCCTTCCAGAAAACTGCGTCTCTGGTCCTCATCGCCTCATCATAGGTAAGCGGATCTGCTTCCACATGATAGGTGACAAAGTCACTTCCGAAGTCCTTCGGCCTCCTCACACGCTTAGCTGACGGCTCAGCTTCTTCTGGTTCAACCGTTGTATCAACAAAAATATCTTCTTGGACCACATCTTCATTGAAGACTTCAGTCTCTTGTGCACCCTCATTATTCTCCGGAACATCCGAAGAACAATATTCTTGTGCCTTGCAAACTTATCTTCAAAATATTCTGCATCGCGAGATTCAATGATATGATTTGACTCAATATCAAGAAATCTCCGAGCATCACTCTTCTCGCATACCCCAAGAAGATCGTCTTTGTAGTCCTTGTCCCAAGCTTCTGAATCTTTAGATCTGGAAACTTGACATACGCCAGACACCCCCACACTCGAATGACATTCAAGTTAGGTCTGACCTTGAACCAGAGTTCATGAGGAGTAACGTCTGAAGTTGCATGATGCACTCTATTTAGAATAAAAGTGGCCGTCAATGCAGCTTCTCCCCAGTAGCACTTAGGAAGACCAGCAGTCAACAACATTGAGTTAATCATTTCTGTTAACGTCCTGTTCTTCCTCTCAGCTACTCCGTTTGATTGAGGAGTTTACGGAGCCGTAGTCTCATTGATAATTCCATGTTCCTTACAGAACGATGCGAATTCATGAGACCTGTACTCCCCACCTCGATCACTTCTTATCCTTTTGAGTTGTTGTCCAGTTTGCCGCTCAGCTTCGGCTCTGAACTCCTTGAACTTCTCGAATGCTTCGTCTTTAGCCTTCAGCAAGTAGACGAACGCATACTTTGAGAAGTCATCGATGAAGGTTATGAAATACTTCATCCCGGCCTTTGTAGAGAACTGTTTGAAGTCACAGATATCGGAGTGAACCAACTCCAGAAGATCTGTACTTCGATTAACCCGAGGAAAGGGTTTCCTTGTGATCTTCGTTTGAGCACAAACTTCACATTTCTCTACCTTACTTCCACATTTGGAGATAAGTCCTAGACTAGACATTCTGTTTATTCGTTTACAATGAACATGTCCTAGCCTATTATGCCACAACTCAAGAGTATAAGCAGAATGAGTGACTTCATTAATTACATTGAACTGATTTACAAGCTGAATCTTGAACATTCCTTCGGTATAAAAAGCTTTTCCGAAATATGTTCCCTTGATAAACATCACCATCTGGCCAGCATTGATGTCCATCCTGAGGCCTACATTGCAGAGTAGGCCTCCCGAGACCAGGTTCTTGGCGATAGCAGGTACGTGCTTTACGCCTTGAAGCGTCAGAGACTTCCCCGAAGTCAGCTTCAACACCACCGTCCCGATCCCGAGCACTTCAGCTTGTGCTTGGTTCGCCATCATAACCACTTCAGAAGTAGGTGTATAGGTGGTGAACCACTCCTTACTGGAACAGACATGGCAGGAGGCTCCAGTGTCTACCCACCAGTCAGAGTCAGTCCTTACTGCATCAACCTGCACAATCATAGCAATTACGTCAGTGATCATAGATACCTTACTAGGCTCTCCTTGCTCTGATTGCTTGGTCTTTGCTTTACACTCATTCTTAAAGTGGCCCTTCTTGCCACACTTGAAGCAAGGCATTTTTGACTTTGGCTTCTTTTTCTTGATAGAAGTTCCCTTGACTTTTAGATTGTCAAGGTTCTTCTTCTTGCTGAGAAAAGCCGCCTACTTTCCCTTTGGTTCCTTGGTCTGAACCAGATTGGCGTTAGCCAATTGCTTGGACAGTGTGTCCACCTTCAGTTGAGCCCGCATCTGGTCCTCAACATAGATTTCCTGTAGGAGATCTTCAAGGGTGATCTCCAACTTCTTCCTATGCATGTTTGCATAGAACTTGCTCCACCCAGCGAAGAGCTTTGAGACAATCCCTCCAGCAACAAACTTGTCGGGGAGGGGCATCGCCTCGTCTTCCAGCTTCTGTCGCAGCTTCAGAAATTCTTTTACCTGCGGCAGCATGGACTTCTCGTCCTCAAAGAGCCATTTGTGATATTTTTCAACCACAAATATCTTGCTCCTGTTCCTGTCTTCTTCGTAGAGTTTTTCTAGAGACTCCCATATGTCTCTAGCTATATCTTCTTAGAATAGGATTCTGCTAGGGAATCCTCCATAGCATTCAGGATAAGCAACCTGCAAATGCTATTCTTCCTTCTCCATTTGGCCTGAAGTTTAGTAGCCGCAGTGATTGCGACAGCAGACCCAGTATCTGGAACAGTAGGTTCCTCTTCAAGCAGCACGTGATCAACGTCTCTAAGTTGAAGAGTGAAATAAACCTTCCTCTTCCAGACTTGATAATGCTCTCCATCAAACTTCTCTAACTTACAGAAGTCAGTGTTTAGGAGTGAAGCATTAATATTTTCCATCGTAGCAATAAAGCTTTGAGATTGTTATTGTCGGAAACGCTGGGACAACGCTTTTCGATGAAAAATACAGAAACTGAAACAGTTGTAAAGACAACGTTTCAAATGCAATTCCTTAAAGAAGATTTTGCAACAGAGATCCAGAAGGATTCTGCAAATTACGAGATCTAAAAAGATATCGTAATACACGAATAATCTAAAGAGATTTTCGTGATCGTAGCAAACTGGCAGTAGTGCCTTCTAAAGAGAAGATACTGACAGAACTGCTAAAGGCAACAGAAGGATGACAAGCGAGAGATGGAAATGCTGGGGTGAATGATCATCGTTGCTCAAAGCTTTATTCGCCCTCTGCGAACAGCTTTCAGGAACCAGCAAGGTTGACGGAAAACCTTGGAACACTCCTGCTCTTCTGACTCCTCGGAAGACGGCGAACTCCTCTGGCAATGGCTCTACTCTTCTCTCTCTGTTTGAAGTAACAGAACCCACGCGTACTAAAAAGTACTAGTGTTTGTGTTAAAGAACACACTCACTACTCTGTTGTGTTAAAGAACACTTAGAGTTTTTCTTCCTAAAATTCTGATTACTACAGCTATCAGAGAGGAGAGAACCTGCATATATAGCCCATGGAGCGGTTGCCAAGCCCGAGCCCGAGTCCGAGTCGCGGAGCTTAGCTCCATGGAAATAAATTTCCAAGAGCAAAAAGCTTACAGCTTATTAATTGTTGATTAAGCCTTTATACCATTAATAATTAATCCCACATGGCACACACCTATGTGCACTACATGTGCATCTCCATAAAGAAAAGACTCATATATATGGAGATACACATTCCTTTCTAGCCGATGTGGGACTAAAAATCAAAACAAAAGGCTACAAACCCAACAAACTTGTCCATATTCCGTAGCCCTGGACGTATCCGTATTGTGTATCGTGTATGTACCCATATCCGTGTGTGTATTCATGCAACATACTTTGCATGTATCATTCCGCTGGAGGGTGCGAAATGGTCCCCCTCCCGATTTGTACCATTGGGTACCCCGGTACTGTGGCAGGGGCAGTCAGGTCTTGCAAACCTGACACTGTATGACACCTGGTCAGGGCACAAAAGATAGTTTTGCCCCCGTGTTGTCCCAAGGTTGGTGGGGTGTACACCTGTCTATCTTTGGGGATGATCCTACTCGGCCAATGGGCCTGGATCCAACTTATTGATCCTGGGCCAAAGGAGGGACCCACATTTCTATAGCCCAAGCTCGGTAAAAAGCACCTTCCATTAAAACCCAGCACTAATGAGCTGTTTATAAGTGTTGATTTCAGCCCCATCCAAAAGAAATAAAAGGTTCTTAATTCAGCTTTCCTTAAAAAAATGACAGGTTTGACTTCAAGTACTCACTTGAAAGAGAATAGAAACTTATACTTGGCTTTGAATTAGCAAACCTAAACTCATTAATAGTTGGTACAAATTTAAGGTATATAATTTAGCTATATTTGGATCCAGTTGAAATCCAAGTTCAGGTTGGCAATAATAAAATAATCTATTTCATCTTTCTTAAGGAAATCTTATTAACATTATCCTTGCAATGCAAAGATCCATTTCAAAAAGATCTAATGGTCTGACTTCGGCTCCCCTCTAAAATAAAAAGAAAACGTCTTCAGCAATCACTGAAGATCAGATTTTTGGAGTTATTTAGTTCAAACTTCAAAGGTTAATGATCGAGTTACAACTTTGTCTTCAACCCAAGGCTTTATCATTGAATCACTTTGGTCCATTCAGCTCCGTTAAGGGCCATGTTATAATTGACACCATTTATGACACCATTACCTGGATGTCTCTTGCACAACAATATATGTGTACTGTTGGATTTTGATCTTTTTCAAAGTAAATTTTAGTCCCACATCAGCTAGACCAAAGGAGTTGTATCTCTATATATTAGCTTTGCTAGTTTAGAGATGCACATGTGGTGTGGAGGTGCACATGGGTGTGCCATGTGGGGTTAATTTTCTAATGAAAAAAGGCTAAATCAACAATTGAAAGCATTAATGCTTTTTGCTCTTGGGAAATTTATTTGTTGGCGCACTTTGCACTTAGCACGCTTGAGGTTGCGCCGGGTGCGCAAGTTGCGCGCGTGGCGCACGTTGCGCAAGGTGGCGCAGGTCGCGCAGGTTGCGCAGTAGCGCAAGGTGCACAATGCGCGCAGTGGCGCAAGTGGCTCAGTGCGCAGTATGCAAGGCGCGCAGGGTGCCAGAGTGGCGCAACTTGCTTCAGATCGTGCCTGTGCATGATCTGAGTGGTTACTGCACGTTCGGAGTGGTTATTACCATGTCCCGAATGTTGAGCTAATCGGGCAGTTGCTACTCGGGCCTATATAAGATCTTCTCTCTCTCACAGGCAGTAAGAATATAGAATACATTCAGAGGGTCACGAAGGTTTACAAGTGTTTCTTAACACAAGTAAACAGAGTCTGTGAGAGAGAAGAGAAGCTTTGCATCAGCGTTGCTTTTGCACGGGAGTCCGTGTACGATCCGGGGAGTCAGAAGAGCAGAAGTGTTCCAAAGTTCTCCGACGAACTTGCTGGTTCCTGGAAGCTATTCGTGTGGGGCGAATATAGCTTTGAGCAACAATGATCATTCACCCCAGCAGGCCATCTTCCATCTTTTTGCCTGTCATCTTCTTTGCTGCTGTGGTTACGAAATCTTTTTAGATTCTCGTAATATAATAACAAGATATTCTTCGATCTTCTTATACTTGCGCAACCTTCCTAGAAGTGTTGCGTTGGAACATTATTCTTATAATTGTTTCATATTCTCAGTTTTCCATCGAAAAATTGTGTCCCGGCACTAACAATCTCAAAGCTATATTGCTACGATGGAAAACTTTAATGCTTCTCCTCAATACTGAATTTTGTAAGTCAGAAAAGTTTGATGGAGAGCATTATCATGTCTGGAAGAGGAAGGTTTATCTCACTTTTCAACTCAGAGACGTTGATCACATGCTTCTTGAAGAGGAACCTACTGTTCAGATACTGGATCTGCTGCTGCAATCGCTGCGGCTACTAAACTTCAGGCCAAGTGGAGAAGGAAGAATAGCATTTGCAGGCTGCTTATCCTGAATGCTATGGAGGATTCCCTAGCAGAATCCTACAGTAAGAAGACTATTGCCAGAGCATATGGGAGTCTCTGGAGAAACTGTACGAAGAAGACAAGAACAGGAGCAAGATATTTGTGGTTGAAAAATATCACAAATGGCTCTTTGAGGACGAGAAGTCCATGTTGTCGCAGGTAAAAGAATTTCTGAAGCTGCGACAGAAGTTGGAAGACGAGGCGATGCTCCTCTCCGACAAATTTGTTGTTGGAGGGATTATCTCAAAGCTCCCCGCTGGGTGGAGTAAGTTCTATGTAAACATGCATAGGAAGAAGCTTGAGATCAGCCTTGAAGATCTTTTGCAGGAAATCTATATTGAGGACCAGATGCGGGCTCAACTGAAGGTGGACACACTGTCCAAGCAATTGGCTAACGCCAATCTGGTTCATACTAAGGAACCAAGGAGAAAACAGGCGGCTACCACAGCAAGAAGAAGGACCCTAACAATCTGAACGTGAAGGGGACTTCCTTCAAGCGAAAGAAAGCAAAGTCTCAGATGCCTTATTTCAAGTGTGGCAAGAAGGGTCACTTCAAAAGTGAATGTAAAGCAAAGACCAAGCAATCAGAGCAAGTAAGCCTAGTAAGGTATCTATGATCACTGAAATTGTTGCTATGATTGCAAGTTGATGCAGTAGGGAGTGACTCTGACTGGTAGGTAGACACTGGAGCCTCCTGCCATGTCTGCTCCAGTAAGGAGTGGTTCACCACCTACACACCTACTTATGAAGTGGTTATGATGGCGAACCAGGCACAAGCTGAAGTGCTCGGGATCAGGACGGTGGTGTTGAAGCTGACTTCGGGAAAGTCTCTGACGCTTCAAGGCGTGAAGCACGTACCTGCTATCGCCAAGAACCTGATCTCAGGAGGTCTACTCTGCAACAGGCCTCAGATGGACATCAATGCTGGCCAGATGGTGATGTCTATCAAGGAAACATATTTCGGAAAAGCTTTTTATACGAAGGAATGTTCAAAATTTAGCTTGTAAATCAGTCCAATATAATTAATGAAGTCACTCCTTCTGCTTATACTCTTGAGTTATGGCATAGTAGGCTAGGACATGTTCATTGTAAACGAATAAACATAATGTCTAGTCTTGGACTTATCTCCAAGTGTGGGGGTAAGGTAGAGAAATGTGAAGTTTGTGCTCAAACAAAGATCAGAAGAAAACCCTTTCATCGGGTTAATCGAAGTACAGATCTTCTGGAGTTAGTACACTCCGATATCTGTGACTTCAAACAGTTCTCTACAAAGGCCGGGATGAAGTATTTTATAACCTTCATCGATGACTTCTCAAAGTATGGTCGTCTACTTGCTGAAGGCTAAAGACGAAGCATTCGAAAAGTTCAAGGAGTTCAGAGCGAAGCTGAGCAGCAGACTGGAAGTGATCGAGGTGGGGAGTACAAGTCTCATGAATTCGTATTGTTATGCAAAGAACATGGAATTGTCAATAAGACTACGGCTCCGTACTCTCCTCAATCAAACGGAGTAGCAGAGAGGAAGAACAGAACGTTAACAGAAATGATTAACTCAATGTTGTTGATGCTGGCCTTTCTAAGTGCTACTGGAAAGAAGCTGCATTGACGGTCACTTTATTCTAATAGAGTGCCTTATGCAACTTCAGACATTATCCTCATGAACTCTGTTTCAAGGTCAGACCTAACTTGAATGTCATTCGAGTGTAGGGATGTCTGGCATATGTCAAGCTTTCTGATCTGAAGATTCAGAAGCTTGGGACAAGGGCTACTAAGACGATCTTCTTGTGGTATCGAGAAGAGTGATGCTCGGAGATTTCTTGATATTGAGTAAATTATATCATTAAATCTTGCGATGCAGAATACTTTGAAGACAAATTTGCAAGGCACAAGAATATTGTTCTTGCGGATGTACCGGAGAACATTGAGGGTGCACAGGAAACTGAAGTCTTCAATGAAGATATGGTCCAAGAAGATGTTGTTGTTGAAACAACGATTGAACCAGAACAAGATGAGCCGTCAGCTAAGCGTATGAGGAGGTCGAAGGACTTCGGAAGTGACTTTGTCACCTATCATGTGGAAGCTGATCCGCTTACTATGATGAGGCGATAAAGACCAGAGACGCGGTTTTCTGGAAGGAGGCGATTGACAATAAAATTGATTTATCACCTCAAATAACACTTGGGTGTTGGTTGATCTTCCTGAAGGAGCGAAACCCATCGGATGCAAATAGATCTTCAAGAAGAAGATGAAAGCAGAGGAACTATTGACAAGTGCAAGGCTAGGTTGGTAGCCAAGGGATTTTCTCAGAAGCAGGGAATTGACTACTTTGACACATATGCTCCAGTTGCCCGGATGACCACCATCAGAATGTTGATTGCTCTCGCAGCGATATATAAGATGGTGATACATCAGATGGATGTGAAAATGGCTTTCCTAAATGGCGAGCTGACCGAAGAGATTTACATGCAACAGCCAGAGGGATTTGGCGTCAAGGGTCTTGAAGACAAAGTCTGCAAGTTGGTGAAATCTTTATACGGTCTTAAACAGGCTCCCAAGATGTGGTATGAGAAATTTGATAAAGTTATAAGTCAAATGGCTACATGGTCAGCGAGATGGACAAGTGTGTTTACACAAAGTTCGCTGATGGAAGAGGTATGATCGTTTGTCTGTATGTGGACGACATGCTTATACGTGGACGACATGCTTATCCTAGGTACGGATATGGGTTGTGTCACGAGACAAAGAAATTATCTCGAGCAAGTTCAGTATGAAGGACTTGGGGGAAGCTGATGTGATCTTAGGGATCAAGACCATTCGGACAGATACTGGACTAGCACTGTCACAGTCTCATATATTGAGAAAAGGATCACTCGTTATGGGTATCGAGATCTTCCAGAATCGATACGCCGTACAGGGTGTGATATGAAGCTGAAGCCTAATTCAGGAGAAAGTGTCAGACAGCTGGAGTATGCAAGCGTAATCGTGAGTTTGATGTATGACTACTGCCACAAGGCCTGACATAGCTTTCGCCGTGGGAATGCTGAGTCGTTTCACGAGCAACCCAGGGTTGGATACAAAAAAGCTGTGAAACGGGTTAGAGACATCTCAAGAAGACTCAGACATAAGCACTGTACTACAACGGAGATCCGCCGGTAGTGGAAGGCTTCAGTGATGCCAGGGTGTCAGAGGTGGAGAGCGAGAGGTCCACAGGTGGATTCATTTTCACAATGGATGGAGCTGCTATATCGTGGAAGTCGAAGAAGCAGACTATGCTCTCGCGGTCATCCATGGAATCTGAGTTCTTTGTACTTGATACCGCAGCTGAGGAAGCAGAATGGCTTCGAGAGCTCATGTATGATCTTCCAGTGGTTGGGGCACAAAGGCGATACCGATATACTGCAACCAGGCGACTGCGACGGTAGCATCAAATGACCTTTTCAACGGACAGAAGAGGACTGTGCGGTTGAAGCACAGGGCAGTACACGATTATCAAGAGAGGTGTTATTTGCAGTGATTGATGTTCGGAGTCAGGAGAACCTGGCAGATCGTTCACCAAGGACCTCAAGCGCAGTAGTCGATGACACAGCTTGTAAAATGGACTTGAAGGCATTTGATATTGTATTATTGTATTTCTACCATAAAGTTTTATGCTAATAGTTCAAATAGAAATCTACTAGGCATCTAGCTTTTGGTTCAAGGGAGGACCACTAATCGGAAGAATATCAAGAACGGTGGGTACATGTTCTATTGAGCATGGAGAGGTTACGGACCTACAACCACTGTTGTCTACTATTATTTTCTGCGAAAAACGGATCCTGTGGGAAGGTTGGCTTCAATGCCTTAATGAGTTCACAGACAGAGTGAATGCCTGGTGTGCTTTACAGGAAGCACGGTAGAATAGCACTACAAGGAGTGAAACTCCATGCTACTGTGGGGTGACTCCACCATGAGGTTCCCAGGCATGGGGTAATGCCTCGACTTTGCTAGCCAAGTCACAGCGGCATAGCACCACAAATAGGCAGTTAGCCTAATGCTGTATGTTAAAATAAGAGGGGTGTAGTCAGCACTACAAAGAGGGGGAGTTCCTCATGTTACAGTAGCACGACACCACGATGAGGTACCCGATTAGGGATAAAGCCTCGGCCTTGCAAGCCATGTCGTTGCGGCGTAACACCGCAAGGGAGCCTAAGGCTTCATGCTGGGTAGTTTGGTACTACAAAGAGGCGGTTGCCTCATGCTACAGTAGTATGACACTACGATGAGATTTCCGGTACGGGGTAAGGCCTCGGCTTTAAGCCATGTCATAGCGGCGTAGCACCGCAAGGGAAGCGCAAAGCGCTTCATGCCATGTCTCTTTATAATGAACTCACCTATAGTATATGGACAAAGAGATATCAGGCCGTCTCTTGAGGGTAAACTTGTAGATGTCCAAAATTATATACTGAAATCAAGCTGGCACAGGGCCTTTAATGTGTAGCCAGAAGCACATGTAACTACATTATGTAAATGGGAAGAATTTCAGCTATGATGCAGAATTCAAGGCTTAGTCCATTCTTGTATTATAGTCTGTTGTTTGACCCAAGCGAGAAGATTCAAGTCGTCAGCGACATCTCTCCTAATGCATGATGGACAATTACTGTGGGAAACACTTATACCCATATATAGAGATATGTGGGGGATTGTTGGGTTTTGGTCTTTTTCAAAGTAAATTTTAGTCCCACATCGGCTAGACCAAAGGAGTTGTATCTTTGTATATTAGCTTTGCGCAACAATATATGTGTACTTGTATCATGTAAAGAAAATATATAGATGTGTTTATTGGTCATGTTGGTGTGGTTGGAGGTGTTGGATTTATTTGTATACTTTCATGCTTATTTGAGATAGCAATGCTTCTTTTTTCTGTTTCGTGTAATTGTGTTATGAGCTCTTGTAAATTCATCCTTGCCTAAATAGAAGGGAGTAAAAATGATTCACAATTATCTTTACATTTACCCTAGGGATTTTGCACTGGAGCAATAGTCTTGGTTTTGAGCAAAGGCACAAAATCTCACATCCTAAGATTTGATGAAAGATTAAAGATTATTTCACTATGCTTATTTGAGATAGCAATGCTTCTTTACTTTACTTCCTTTGTTTTCACTATGCTTTATTGTTGTAAATATTATTTCAAAGATTAAATTCATCTGTCGATAAAGATTTCAGGTCAAGAAAAAGCAGTTCTTTTGCAACTTCCTAACCATAATGCTGTTTGGAGTAGTTGGAGTTTTTATTTCATATGCTATCATTTCAGCTGGTAATGTTCAAGCATCACATATACAGTTTTTTTGAAGAACTGCTAATATATGCATATAAGAAATTATTAAATTATGCATGTTGAGTGACGTTTACGTGTTCTCTTTGAAGAACCACATCATATATGTCCAATAAAATACTTTTGTTGACTCCTAAGGATTTATTTAAAATATGGCTCTACATAGACAGTCATGATTCATAATAAAGTAGGTTAGTTCTTCTTGAAGAAAACAGATGCATGTGAAGCATAGATCACCTTCTTTGAATTTCTAGAAAAGCTCTCTCATGCTTATGATATCGAGTTATATATAAATTTTATTACGAAGGATGACTTTGTATATAAATTTATGATAATATCCTTAACCAATAAATGTGGGGGCGGACATGCCTTGTTTGAATCACATAACTACCAATGTAGCAAAAACTCGGTGAGACGCTACCTCACGCTTATGGCTCAGAACCATTACATAATTCCTATCAAGAAACCCCGTTTTTCTTTTTATCTTACTCATTCCGTTGCTATAAAATTTCATGGATCACATTCCTTATGTCATTCACTTTACTTTCTCTCTTGAAAAAGAAATATCGGAGTTTCTCACCATGTTATTTATATTATAAATACCCTGAAAAGATGGTTGATCCTGGAGACCCGATAGCGCTTGTTGGTGGCTCCCCAGCCTAGGGCTCGTGCCGCCACCTCCTTTGGCTGCCGACTATGCCCCCTGCTCCTTCAGCTTCAACTCAAGTTGTCGTCCCCCTTCGAACGTCATGGCGACGACGGATAGGTCTATGTGTTTCGGTGTAAGAATAAGTCGTGTCAGTCTCTTGCCAAGGACGTTGGTGGGTCCCGCGATCATGTTGGTAAAGTCCCTAGGAGAAGGATGGGTCTGATGGCCGCCCACTCTTCTGCTTCACATCGAGAAAGCCACCCCTGGGGGTGGGCTCGCAGGCTGACCCATCCTGCGGAGGGATAGGTAGGACTCGTGTGTTGTCGGGATACAAGGAGAAGACCATGGAGGTAGCCGCCACCCCCTAGCTGGTCTTTCAAGTCTTCTCCAGTGCCAATCCCATCTCTTGGGCTAAGATTTGCTTCCCTTCCGTAGCGGCTGTGTATCTGAGATCAGGGGCGGAGCATAAGGTGGGCTCCCCCGGGCTGTAGCCCGGGCTTAAAATTTAAATAATGGGAGGTACCATTAAAAGTCACATGTAAACCATAGCTCAATTGGTTGAGTAACTCACTGTTTATACGGGTAGTCCAGGGTTCGATTCTTTTGGTTGTTGTTTCAGTTTTTTTTTTAACTTTTGAAGCCAATTTTGTAGTTTTTTTTGGGAAGCAAGTAAGCTATCACATGAATTTTTTTGTTTAGCCCCCTCTAATATTTTTTCCTGCCTCCGCCCTTGTCTGAGATCCCATTTTATGGAACCCCAAGTCATGGACATGGTTCAGATTGTTGACATTGCCGTCGAGGACATCGAAATTTCGACGATGGAATAGAAGATCACTCTAGTGACATATGTAGTTGGGCTAAGGCCTTTATATCATGGCATTGCAGCCTTCGTCTGTCGAGTCTGGCACACGTTAGAGGTTTCAGTTTTTTTTGGGAGAATGGCTTCTTCTTTGTGTAATTTGCCTTGGAATTAGATCTAGAGACGGTACTGTAGGGAGGCCCTTGGATACTCGATAAGTGGCTTGTTATCCTCAAGAAATGGTCCCCGACGATTTCTTTGAAAAAAGATCCGCTGATCATCGTATGGGTGTAGCTGTCGAAGCTTTACTCCAGGTATGGAACGAGCCTTCCATTCGAAAGATTGCTAGTGTTGTTGGTGTCCCGATCCGCATGGACGCCGCACAACTCACCGCAAGCATATGATATTTATTCTTGTGCTGATCAAGATCACTGCGTGTCGGACGCTCCCATCCTCTGTCTTTGTCCGTCTTCCAAATGGCTGAAGGTTCGAGCAACCAGTCTCCTTTGAATGGCCGCCATCGACGTGTTTCGTTTGCCGGTGCATTGGACATATTGAGGAGCTGTGTCCGGACCCGTCAAGTTAGCGGCTAAGGGAGGAGCTTATGGAAGTTTGTCGTGAGATCTTAGATCCTTATCACGTTCACTTGCCTAAGGGCTTGGCACCCGGGTTGTTCACTCAACCCTGCTCCCCTCTTTGTGTAAATAACCTGGGCCGAGTTGAGAACAGAATCAACACCATCTCCGAGGATACATATCCTACCCACTTGCCTAATGCTGGTAGGGAGATGGGAGAGGATGACAAGGCTTTGGTAGGACTAGCATGTCCTTGGGCTGCAAGTCCAACCGAGGGAAAGTTTCTTGCTCCGCTAAGGGCCATCTTGAGGTCTATTCTGGTCATGGAGCAGGTCAACCTCTAAGTAAAGTAGAAGTTTCTATGAGGGAGCTTCCTTCAAGGGTTGAAGTACAACCTGCCTCCAAAGGTTGGAACCTGATGGGTAGGTGCATGGATACTTCAGCGGATGAGGTAAGTGAGTCAAAGAGGAATCTTTCTAAGGCACAAAGGAATGATCTCCAGCTGTTCACGGAGAATGAGAAATGGCTCCAAATGCTCAAACAAGGGGACTTCGAGATGGAGTAGTTGGAAACCAGCCCTAAGCTGAGGGTCAGTGTGAGGTCTACCAAGGGTCAGACTAGCAGGCTATCTTGAGTAGTTGTGTTGGTTTTGAGTCTGTAGTGTTGGTGATGTATATCTTAAGTGTTGGGCTTCTTGAGTCCTAACACTTCTTATCTATTTATTATTTCTTAATAAAATTACTATTTTCTATATATATATATATATATATATATATATATATATATATATATAATGTTTGGAAATAGTAATTATGTCGAACGTCCTCACTAGGAATCGATCTCCCGCATGCCTCACCACTACCATTAGGCTAGGGGTCATTGGTGTGGGGGTGTGTGTGTGTATATATATATAGATGGCTGCGCATAAGAGCACCGCTAGGGCTTCGCCCGCGACGACGCTCACACCTCCACCCGGCCTCCGGATCCGCTCGCTGGGGTGGAGAGGAGGCCAGGGAGGCCAGGAAGGAAGGGGGGTCGAACAGACCCTCCTAGGCGGCAGCGGCGACCCTCATAGAGGGGGGGCGTAGGAGAGAAGGAGGGAGGGTCGGGCCAACCCTCCCATGCACCGGCGTTGACCCCCCAAGCTGGGAGGGGGATAAGGGCTACTCCGGGGGGGGGGGGGTCGGACGTACCCCTTGAGGTGGAGACGGATGGCCGGGCAGGCCAGTCAGCTGCTGCGGTAGTGGGCTTGACGGCGGTTGGCCCGACAACGGGGTCGGATGTGGATCAGATCCTCTCGGGCGTCTCCAATACCCCGACGTTTGTAATCGGATCTGGATCTGGGGCTCAGGGTGGCTAGATGGAGGGAGGCGGATGGACGACGCGTGAAACCCGAATTTTAGAATCTTTTATTATTGAATTTATAGCATAATATTAGTCTAATTATTATTATTATTATTATTATTATTATCATTATTATTATTATTATTATTTATTCGTCGAAATTAGGAAAAATATTATTTTTAAAATTATCATTGGGTTTTTGATTGTGGCCCTGTCCCCGATTCCGTGTCCGGGGTCCGACCCCGAGTCCGGACACCAGACCCCGATTTTTCGATTCCGAACCCGCCCTTATTTTCTTTTTAAATTCTGATTATTATATTCTTATGTAAAAAAAAATATATATATACTAAAACTATTCCTTCCCACGGCCTGGTCCCCACGACCAGGCCGTACCCCTCATTCTCCTCCACAACTTTCTCTCCTCCACTTAGTTTCCTTTCCTTTATCTACTCCTCCTCCTCCTTTTACTTAAAAAGTCCCACATCAGAACACTCTCCTCCACACATTTTTCTCCTCCTTCCTTATTAAAACACTCCACCACCACCACTCACGAACCAGCACTCTCCCACTCCTTAAGTAATCTCACTACCACCAACTCTCTTTCCCAACTCTCTTTCTCACTCACTTTGCATTCTCATTTCTCTCTCTCTCAAACTTCCTCCCCAGAGCTCACCCGCGCCCAAGCCTCCCAGCAACCCGGCGCCGCCGCTCGCCCCCGGCTAACTCCGGCCGACCCCCAGCGCCTCCAACCTGGCCGTGCCCAACTCCGGTGCTGTCACAACCCGCACCCTAGAGTAAGGGCACAAAACGTGGGTACGTCCAGCCTACGCCGCAGTGTCGACGGTAGAACGCTGTCCTAGGTCACAACATCTAACAATATAATTCTAAGCAGTTTATACTCCCCGAATGGGGGTGACATAGCAGAAAGTAAACTCAATCACAACTAAGGAAGAAGAAGCACGATATGATATAGAACTCAAAGAAATATAGATGATCCGAAGAGTCTAAGATAACATCCCAGCAAACATCCAGAAATACAAGGTCTCAGCTACTGAATATGAAATAATATATACAACCCAGATCTCAAAGACAGAAATAAGTCTAACTAAAACTAGTCTCAAGACAACATAAGTAAGATAAAGCCTAACTAAGCTAGTCTAGGCAATAGGGGTAATATCATCAGCTAGAGCTGGGTCATCCTGAGGGTCCAACTCACAAGTGTCATCTAGGGCTGCCCTATAGAAGGTATCCACACAGGCCTCCTCCTTGTCCTCTGTAATATTTTTAACAGGTCCAGTCAGGACAGAAGCGAGCATAATACATCTCAACAGATCATAGCAGGTTAGAAAATATAATCATGCAGTAAAGTAAGATACATGAACTGAAAAAAATACAGTATGTAAACAGAGAGAAAACTGTAATAGAAATATCTACTATAAATAGAGACTAACAGTGGCTAGTGAGTCAGAGTACAATATAGACATGTAAATGGCATATGAGATTCTGATGCTACACTACGAAAAGATTCTGATGCTATACTACTTGGATATTATTCACATGTCTACTTCTACTCCCCCGTACCCCCAATCAATACATAAGGATCCAGTCAGGTTATGTTATGATTCCATGCAATGGCCCACAAGGGGTAATACATGGTATGTCCATAAATGGGTGATTCTAGGAATGCCTATAAATAGGAGATTCAAGGAGACTCTGTGATCATGAGAGTACATGTCACAAGTGATCAATGAACCAAGAAGCATAGTGATACACAATGTAAGTGAAACGCACAGAACATGTAATATCCGATGCTCCTGAAGGATAACATCTCAAGAAGGGATCCATATAGTACTAATCCGTGTGACCAACGTGACAGTATCAAGTAAAGTAATTTAAAGTAGGAAAATAGTTCTAAACATGATATGAAATGATCAGAGAATGTACTCGCCTGGTATCTGAGTGTCCAGATGAAATGTACTATCCGAGAAGGGGTGTCTGGCTCCTAATCAAAACAGCACAAGTCACAACAAGTCTAAAATGATAACAAGATGTAATTCGATGCATTCTAAATGAATCTAGGTCAATCTAGGCCAAAATCAACTCTTGGTCAACTCTGGTCAACCCTAGAAGTCAAACTAGGTCAACTATGGTCAAACTAGGTCTAACAAGTCTAAATTGGTCTAACTAGTCTACATTAGTCTAACCAAGGCTAATCTAGCCTATACTAGTCTATCAAGTCCATACAACCTATACAAACTTTCCAAGTTATTACACATTACCCATAGGCACACATTACTTAGCATATATATATATATATCCACATATATATTAGCATACATTTACATACTTAATAGGCCTATACATTAGACATAAATACTCATATACATATACCTATATATAGGCTTAATACATATATACATATAGATATACATACACTATACATTATACATAGGTCATAGTACATATACATTAGGAATCATCACACACACACACACACACACACACACACACACACACATATATATATATATATATATATATATATATATATATATATATATATATATATATATATATATATATATATATAGGCTACCTACATTATATATATAACTATATATATTTACATTACATAAGGTTATAGAAAGAGGGAAAGGCAATGTGTGTGTATGTATACAAGTGAGAGTGTCATAGTTAACTCTGTGTGTGTGTGTACAATGGTTCTCAGATTTTACATGTGTGTGTGTGGGTGTTTAGGGAATGTGTGAGCAGTGAGGGGTGAATCATAAAACAGTGTGTGCCAACAGGAAAACAGGGAGGAAACAACAGTGTACAGTAAATACAACTTGACAGTTTAATAGGTGTAGTGATATGAAAACAGTGAGTTATCCGTGGTGTCACTTGTGTGTGTGTGAAATAGGAAATAAAACAGTGAGTATGAAAGGAAACAAATTCATTCATTTTCAGTCCCAGTTTTCAGTCCACCAAAAACAATCCCAAACATACACCAATACTCAATAAAAATCACCCAAAATCGACTCACAGTTAGAAAACTTGTAGGAGAACTATTTTAGGATATAAAACCAATAATTAACATCAGTTAAATAGGTTTAATTTGCTGCCAAAGTTCGAATTAGAAACTGAAAAAATACAGGAAATAACCTAGTATCAAAAATTTAGGGAAATTGGAAATTGACACATAAAAACAACTAATATGTGTAATTAGTGGTTGGTAATGTAAATATATAATGTGTTCCTATCTCAGAGGGTGTCTCGTGTCCACCACAATGTGACACGACGTGTCCAACACGAATAAAACAAAAACAGCAAACACAGACACAGTGCTCTCCTGCACAAGTGCATGCGTGTCGTGCACTCGACACAGGCCAAACTAGGCCTCGTGTTCACAAGCCTAGGTTCGCCAGGTGTCAGGCTACCTACGTGTCACCCTGATTTGGGTCGACGTGTCCCCGTGTCCGAGTTATCAACCCGTATCAGTGGCGACTGAACGCGTGAGCCAGTGCAGTGCAAAATCGATGCACGAGCTCGTGCTCCCTCCACACGACACGAGGGGTCATGCCACTTGGAGAGTGTCGTGTCAGACACTGCCCCAATGTGTCCTCAAAGAATCACGTGTCCACATGTCGTGTCCAACGAGAAATTCACCCCGAGTAGCAGGACACTGCTCACGGGCTGAACGCGCGTGTTCGTGTCCAAAACTCGACATAACACGACACTAAATGCAGCTCAGTCCCATAGAAATCCATAAACCACACCAAATCAATAATTCCTATTCAAAAATAATTTGAAAACCAAATCGAAATGCCCTTTGGGGCATTTCATCAAACACCTATAAGTAGAGACTGATACGTGTCCATTTAGGACACGAAATGGACACGAAACCTAGGTTTAGGTATACCTACAGTTAGGGTAGACCTAGGGCTTTCCAAATATGCAAAGAAACTGGAATTTTAATGGTGTTTAAATAGTTTTACCTATTGGTGTCCAAATACAAGAAAGCTTCAATAGGGAGGGGTTCTCCTTGCTAGCAAATAGCCCCAAATTGTCCACAAACTGAGATCAAACACCACAAATAGCAAGTATACCTAATTTAGAACCTATTGTAATTTATTTGAGGGAAAAAGAAAATAAAATAGAATTTCTATGAATTAATGAAGTTGGAGAAATACCTCTTCCTTAAACTTGTTCTTTCCTAAAAGAGGCTAGCCCTAAATGGAGGAGAGTATTTATAGGGTGGGAATCCCTAGGCTAGTGGCCGGCCAACTAATGTTAGGGTTAGGGTTTGGCAATAGCTAATAGGCTTTGGGCTTAGTTAAAAATCAATGGTTCAAAACCATAAGTCATGGCTTATGACTAAATCACTATTCCATCTATTACAACTTGATTCTAAAAGACTTAAATTAGTTTAACTTAAATTAGACTAAGACCCTATCATGCTAACCAAGTCACCATAGCTAAGTTTAGGTTCTAGGCTAGTCTACAAGGTCCAAACCAGTCCCAAATCAACATACCACTTATCAATTAAATTAATTAATATTAAAATCACGTAAATTCTAATAAATTCTAATAATTCACAATAATTCTAAATAAATCCCAAAAATTGAAAAATGACCAAAATACCCCCATACTAGAAATGTGGTAGTGACAGGCGCCATCCTCTCCCGGTCGCCTCCACCGCCCCGACCACCCTTGGCCAGAGCCCCGACTTCGACCGCCTCCAGCTCCCCCGTGCCCCGACCCCGCTCCGGTCAGCCCCCAGGCCGACCGCCCAGCCCGCACGCGCCCAGAGCAGCGATCCCGTTACCACGCGACCTCCCCGGTCTCCGTGCGCCTCCCGCGTCGTGCCCCGCTGTTCCAACAGCGCTGTCCAGCGCTGTTCCGTGGTTCCCGACCTGCTATTCTGTGGTCCGTGCTTCCCGCGGCCCCATCGCTCCCTGACCCGCGAGGTTGCTGCTGTTCGGATGCTGTTTCGAGAGCTTCCGCTGACCGTGGATTTTATTTTTTCTCTTCATTATCATCTGAGAGCTCTAGCCGAGCACCCCAGGTATCTTCAGTGTTCTTGTGTCCCTTCCATTTAGTGTCGATGATGACATGGTCCCCGATTCTGCTATGGAAATCGGATCGATTCGCGGATTTAAATTTTTTGAACTCCCGTTTTGGAATATTTCTGTAGATTTATTGTTGTGTGGTTTTTTGGTTTTGTGGTTCCGAAAGAAGTTTGGATTTTTCGAAAATGGCTCTGTGACCATTTTCCTTAGAGAGATTCTGTGGTTTCTCGAAAATTTTCGAGTTAAGTTCGAATTTTCCCGTAAATGGTTCTGTAGTTTTCGGTTTTCGAATTTTATTTTGGATCCTTCAGATTTTTCGGGAAGGCTTCTGTGATTATTAATTTTTAGAAATAAAAATCTGCATTGGGTTGGAAATTGGTATCTTTGATGCGAGATTATTTTATGGTTTGTTATTCCTGGTTTGGAATATTTGGGTATTGGCATTTTCCCAGGATTGGGTTATCCTGATTACAAAGGAGGTGCTGCCTAAATTTTTGGGAATATATTTTAAAGTTTTGAACAAAATTATTTTCAAATTCCGGCCTTTGCAAAACAAACTACATTTTGGAGTATTTGTTTTAAAACGGATTTTGTATCTTTTCGGACGACGACCATATTGGTCCATGGGCCCTGTAAAACCCCTATTTTTTTAAAATTATTTTTTATTTCATGTACAATTTTTAATTATTTAATTATTTGTGCAATTATTGGTATTTTATTATTTAAATATTTTACAAAATAGTACATTATGTGGACCCGGGAAAGGGTGTGCAGTGTAAGTGCACTCATTGGGACGATCTTATTAATTTATTATTATTAAATTTATTTTGTGGAGATTTAATAAACATTTTTTCTATTTAAATATTATTATTATGTTGAGTTGATTTATTTAGGATTGAATTTATATATATATATATATATGTAGATATGCTCAAATATATTAAATAATTGGATAGTTGACTTTTAAATGATATTTGGATTTTAAATAGATTTTTTGGGTATTTATGGATATATACATATATAGATATAGATATTTATATTTAAAAGTTTTGATAAAAAAGAAAAAAGAAAAAAAGAGTAAGGAAGTGGGTGGTCGCCCCCACCCGACCACCCATACGCATGCAAGAAAAGGAAAGCAACAGCAGCACGTTGCTTGTGCGCCAAAGAGGGGCCGACCCCACCAACTTAGCAACACCAGCAACATTAGTAGCAGCATAGGCCGACCCCCCATCCCCTTTACATATATATATATATATATATATATATATATATATATATATATATATACACTTATATATATGTATTTAACTCTCTAATGAAAAACCCTAATCTTCTTCCACCTTCTTTCTCCTCTCTCCTACCTCCTTCTTCCTCGCCTCAGCGTGTGTGCCAGTCTCGCCGGAGCAACAGCAGTCCCGCCTCCCGGTCGCCACGGCGACAACAACAACAAACACCCACAACAGTTTCCCACTTTAAGGTACTCAACTTTCCCGATCGATATCTCTCTCATTTTAACTCCATTTTTAGATCCATAAATTCGTGTAGAAAGCCCACATGACCCTCTTCGAGATCCTCCAGGTGGATTTCGACATGGCCATCCAACTTGCTCGAAAAATCGAGACAAAGTTGGAGAAAAACCACTTTTCTGGAATATTAAAAACTGTTTTAAAACACAAACTTGTCGGCCACTTTTCTTTTTGTACAATAGGATTTTGTAGAAATTAATTGAAGACAGTCAAAGACAACATAACCGAAATTGTAACGTACCTTCTGGATTCACTTTTCATCTAGTATGTAGAAAGTTACATGTAGTTAAAGTTCTAAAAAATATGTCAAATTCTGTTTTCAAAAGTAGAAAGTATTCCGATACGACATCCGTCCCGACAAACCGGGCGACGTGGTCGCACACTATACGCATCGAAAGGCGCATATGGATGTTGTCGACGTGTGGAAACTGACGAAACTCGATTTCGTTGCATGTGTACGACGAAATCAGTACGTATCCGTCGAGATACCCCCATATCGACCCTTTGCAAATTAAGTCACAACTTTGTGCACGCTCATCATATCGCAAAAAAACTTGCGCCATTGGACTCAAAATATGTTTTTGGTCCTGTGAGCCAAGTTTGGTCCGATTCTGAGACAGTTGATCTGGACGCCATTTTAGTGGGCCCACAATCCCACTCAACGGGCGATTTTGTGCACGGCCCACCGGAATCCAAAATTTGACATACCGTTGGGTTCTTCTCTTCAAAATAAATCGGTAGACATATAGTTTGACGACTTTAGAGACAGTAGGTTCTGGCACGTATTTCGGTGCAAAGCGGGTCCAACGGTGGACATTGTTTTGACTCAAAATTACGAATTTGCCCCTGTTCCAGAATTTGACTGTTGGACAGGCATTTCCTAGGCATATCTTTTATTCCAAACTTGTTCGTGATGTTTGTTTCAGCATCCGGAGCTTCTTGTGGATTTTGACTTTCGTGTTGACAATTCGGATTGTTGGATTTTGCTGCTTCTCGTACCACCCTCAAGCAAGATACCTTGCCATTATACTGTTTATTTTCTGTCTACATTTTATTACATATCACTGTTCATTTAATTCCAGTTCTTACAGTTCTTGATTTACTGCCTGTCCAGTGATATTAGTTGTACTTTGTTATTATCCTTTGATTGCATATGGACTTAGAGTTAAGAGACTACCGGTTGTAGTATATTGCATATACCTTGACACAGTTGTACCACGTAGATATGTGAGAAGAGTGGCATATAGAAGTTCTTGCGTGTGGGCTGATCCCCCATGTGCATGCGTTAGGGCTCACTGCTAATAGAGGCATATTAGGAGACTTAGCAGTTAGTAGAGGTATATGGTCGTGGATGCGACTTAAATAAGAGCATCGGATGGGGAGAACAATACCTGACGTATGGGCTTCAATTGCACTTCCCTTGTAACCCGGAAGCTCCGCTGGAGATACGGGTATGAGCCTCTCAGATTGGCCACTGTCGTTTTTGAACGTCATGCGCTTAGGTCACTGGTGCCCAAGTGGGGACTATACCAGATCCCATTTACAGCCAGGGCTCATGCGTTGAAGGATTATTTCCCAAATTGCATGTTTACATTAGTACTGTTAGTTTACCTTATTTATGTCTTGTCACTTTCTTTGATTGTGGCATATTTATATTCAGTATTTATATGACATGTTTATTGTATCTTGTTACGTCCCTCTGAGGACTTGATTATCTCTCCAGGTGTGTGCTTTCATGGTTTACTGCAGGTGTTCTAGCCAAGATTGTGGTCTTTTCCATTCCTTCGAAGATGGACGCTCTTGGTTCGTCTTGATATTTTCATGGATCATTTTCTTGTATACTTTATCTCATTTTGATAGTTGGTAGTGGACTTTGTCTCCGCCCCACGAATGTACCATAAATATTCAAGTTGATTTTTATACTATTATTCTTTTCATTATGGATGAGATTTAGTTTGTCTTGGATTACTATATTATACAACTTATGTATACATACGAGTTTCCATATATTGGAGTAGATTTTGTATATATGCAGCTGGCATGGATACATATTTATTCCTAAGTATTTTGGGACTGGGGCGTTACAGGCCCTAACTAAATGCAAACGAAATCGGCCAACCCGGACGTTGAGGCATTAGTTAAAACATAAGTTTTGGAATGACCAAGTCTGAGACGCATTTTAAATAATTATCTTTAATTTATTATGGGTTACTGCTGTTAGTATTTTGGTGCAGAACTTCGGCATACTGTTGGACCGCTCGCGCCATTCAGACCTCACCTTTAAATTAAATTAATTTAAGTAAAAATTGTAAGGACATAAGTCCAAGTTTTCTTTTTATTTTCCTGTGGACCTGTAATAAGTAGTTTAGTTTTTCCTTTTCTTTTCTGGATTGTTGTTTTATAGGTAACGCGTTAATAATAAAATGAGTATTTATTTTAATATAGAAAATTAATAAAGTTTTCTCATGATAAATAATCTAGCAATTTAATCAAATCACATATTTTTTCATTTAAAAGAAAAAAGCCTAGTTATATATATATATATATATATTTAAAATACAAAATTTTGCCAAATTAACCGGTAATTGTCATTTTTCCCAATTAATCAATAACCGACTTATTTAATTAAAATAATAACGAACGTAGATTGCGACGCTAGATTTTCGGTAGATTATTAATAAACTTAAAACCTGACTAGGGTCTAATTTTAGAGATTGTAACTAGCACACCTAGAATGGTTTCATTATGGTTCTAAGTCAAGGTTCTCAACTTTAGGATCTCGAAGACGAACTTGACTTCCTCCTCGGTACGGACTTTCCTGATCCAGTCAATTAACAGAGGCAAGTTACGGTTATGTCTTCTTGTATTTTATTTAGTAATTGTCTAGCTGCATGTTTAAACCACATTTCTACACGGAATCCTCTCCTAGGGTTCAGATATTGATTGATATTGATTATGGGGATTGGGAGAATAGTGTAACATTTATGGCCAATACCCCTCATATTGTATATTGTGCGAACATACTCCTCTTACACACGGAGATAAGCCGTATCGCGTCGCTAGGACGCTATTGTATAACCCAAGCCGGTCATAGACGATTACACATTCAAATCACATTGTTTTCAATTGTTAAAATACTGGAAAATATTGTTTCAACTGTTTAGCCTGCATTTTTCCATTATTACTTGAAATATGAGATACATATTCGTACTTGCTCCCTCCTGACTGGAGACAACATTTTTAGGTGACATTGAGGGTGCTGAGCTATTGTACAATAGCAACTATGACCCGGTTTTGTACCCTGTGGCGTTGCCGGAGCCCCCCTTGGAGGACGCAGGACCTGAGCCCGACGAGCCGACCGCTTAGCTAGTCGTTTCCAGTTTTTTTCTAGTTTTATTATTTTAGAGTTTGTATTCAGCACTTTATTTCAGTTCTTTCATTTCCAGTAGTACTTTTCAATTGTTGAATAAAAGTTTTAAAATTTTTGTATATTCGAGTTGTGACAAATATATAGATGTTGTTGTGAATACCTGCATATAGAACAGCTTACTGCCGCCGTCTCACAACGGTGCAGGCTGGACATGATCCGGTTCGACCCAATAATTTAGAATCGGGTCGTGACATATTTTTAGTGGTGGCCCATACAGGTAGGACACAACAACTTAGGAAAACTTATCTAGAAACAATTAGAACACTAGAACATTGATTTGTCACAACTTAGGTCCAAATTATATATATATATATATATATATATATATATATATATATATATATATATATATATAAAATATATATATATATATAAATATTTTTGTTTGATTATAGACTGGTAGGATACCTTGCTTTATGTATTGCATCCTAAACCTTCCAGAGTATGGCCGAAGGAAAGACCACCCGTTCCGACCCTGCTGAAGATGAGGTGTCATCTACCAATCACACCCTACCTCCTCAAGCACGCCGGGACCCTCCTCCCTTGCAGCTGACTAACCGTCCCCATGCTGTACCAGTACCCCGCCTCGTTTACGCCACTACAGCACAAACGGCAGAACCTGCACTTCCACAGACTGAGCCGCAATCCCCTGCGGTAGTTCCCGTACCAGTTGCCCCACCATTACCGGTGGACCCCACCGAGCTCGTAGGCCTGCTTCGAGGAGTACTGGAGGCCCAGAGATCCCAAGCTGAAGCCCATCGTGAACAAACTGCAGCCCAAGCTGAAGTCCATCGCGAGCAGACCACGATCATGAGAGAAGGCATGGAGAATACCGACAACGTGGCTATGACTGCCCTCGAAAGAGGAGGAACAGCTCAATCGGAACTAAGGCCTGCTAAGGTAAGCATAAATCTAAGGGTTAATTTATGTATCACTAAGGCTTTTCAATTTGATAAGAGACATTATTATGTGAAGGTCGGCACTATTGAGAACTTTAAGAAGCAGGACCCTCGACCCTTCAAAGGAACTAAGGGAATCATCTATGTCGACAAATGGCTCGACAGCATGGAGCGTCTCCTCAGCGTCGCTCGACTACCTGACGACCTCCATGTTGAAGCAGTAGGACTCCAGCTGCAAGATGTAGCAAGCACCTGGTATCAGAATGAACCCCGACTCCAGGACAAGCAGCTTGATTGGGACACCTTCAAGAGGTTGTTCCGCAGGAAGTTCTTTCCAACATCAGAGTTGCGGGAGATGGAAAGGCAGTTCTAGGACATGAAGCAAGGGAACATGACGGTTGGAGAGTATGCGACAGAGTTCGGTCGACTTAGCCGCTTTGCCAAGAACTTGGTTGCTGACCCCAAGGATCGTGCTCAGAGATTCAGGTATGGATTAAGGGAAGAAATTCGCACCCCTGTAATCGCAGGCGGCGCCAAGACATACAAGAAGATTCTGATAAGAGCTCAGGACGTGGAGAAGAGCCAACCTTCTCGTTCAAAAAGGGAGTATCCTGGAACTAGCAACTTCCAGGGTAACCAGAAGAGGCCCAACAACAACCACAACAGGCCTTCGCACCACCAGCAGCAGCATCATCAGGCAAGGACCAGTGACATAACGCCTCAGAAGCAGATCCCTGTCTGCGACTAGTGCAAGAGGCCAGGACATCAGACGAACATCTGTAGGAAGAAACTGGGATACTACCTAGTTTGTGGGTCTGCCACCCACCAAGTGAGGGACTGCCCCATAGTATTCAACCGGACCGGAGCAACTCAGCAAAGAACTCCCCTACCCACTCAGCAACAACAGTTTGGACAACATCAGCAGAAGACCGGGCGAGCTTTTGCCATAGCAGCAGACGAGCAAGAACCAGAGCAGGAACCTACTGCTGATGTCATCACAGGTTCCATTTATGTATTTTCACACCCTGCTCTAGCATTATTTGATTCGGGTGCATCACACAGTTTCATATCATCAAAGTTTATTTTTGCATACCACCTAGATACGGGACTTAGCAAGATGATAAGTAGAGTTATGACCGGTGGTGGACCCATACCCATCACCGAGACTTGTAACTGTCCCATAACTATCTCAGGCCACAAATTCATAACAACCTTACTTGTGATGCCCTTGCCCAACTATCATGTAGTCCTAGGGATGGACTGGTTAAGTAAGCAACATCCGCTGATAGATTGTCACAGAGGATGTGTAATCTTCAGCCCACCAAGAGAACTGGAGTTTGAAATCTCTCGAGCTTCGGAAGACATGAAGAGTGTTACCTACTCCTCTATCACCGAAGAACCCGGGCCTCCTCACCTTATCATAGCGGAATTCATGGACGTCTTTCCTAGTCTTCCAGGATTGCCGCCAGATCGAGGTGTAGAATTCACCATCGACCTAGTTCCCGGCTCTTTCCCTATTTCTCGGAGATGCTACAGAGTCAACCCCAAGGAGGCAAAGAAGATGAAGGACCAGATCGACGAACTAAAGTCCCAGGGATTTATCAGAGATGGGGCTTCACCCTAGGGAGCACCAGTTTTGTTCGTGCCCAAGAAGGATGGAACCGTGCAGATGTGCATTGATTATCGGGCGCTGAACAACACTACCATAAAGAACAAGTACCCTTTGTCCTGGATCGATGACCTGTTTGATCAACTGAGTGGAGCTAAGGTATTTTTGAAGATTGATCTCAGGTCTGGCTACCATCAAATTAAGGTCAGGAAGGAGGATATTCCAAAGACGGCGTTCAACACCAAATATGGACAGTATGAATTTTTGGTCATGCCGTTTGGACTGACGAATGCCCCTGCAGTATTCTTGAACCTTATGAACAAGGTCTTTCATGAATATCTGGATCAGTTTGTTGTTGTCTTCATCGATGACATTCTGATCTACTCGAAGGCTGAAGAAGAGCATGAAGAGCACCTGAGAAAAGTTCTGGGAACTTTAAGGAAGGAGAAGCTCTATGGTAAGCTATCTAAATATGAATTCTTCTTAGACAAAGTGGATTTTCTTGGCCATGTTGTCATAGAAGAAGGAATTTTGGTGGATCCAATGAAGATAGCTGCTATTGAGAAGTGGACTGCACCAAGTTCAGTTGCAGAAATCAGAAGTTTCTTGGGTTTAGCTGGCTACTACCGGAAGTTTGTAAATGATTTCTCCAGAATTGCTGAACCAATGACGAAGCTGACTAGGAAGAACGAAGAATTTATTTGGTCGGAAGCTTGCCAGTCAGCATTTGAGGAACTGAAGAAGAGGCTTACAACGGCACCGATACTTGCGCTACCCTCAGGTACCGGCAGTTTCTCAATTTATAGTGATGCTTCTGGTAAGGGATTGGGTTGTGTTCTTCAACAACACGGGAAAGTAATTGCTTACGCATCTAGGCAATTACGGAATCATGAGAAGAACTATCCCACACATGATTTGGAGCTTGCAGTGGTTGTATTGTATTGAAGCTGTGGAAGCACTATCTTTATGGAGAGAGAGTGAAAATATTTACAGACCACAAAAGTCTTAAATATATTTTCACTCAGAAGGAGATGAACATGCGACAGAGACGATGGCTGGAGCTGATGAAGGATTTCGACATCAACCTGCAGTATCATCCGAGTAAGGCTAATGTTGTTATAGATGTACTTAGTCGATACCCGATGACAATGTTCTTAACCAAGGAGCGTCATTTGCTGGAGGACATAAAAAAGCTTGGACTGGAGATTGTACTGCCCGAAAAAGAAATGAAAAAACTGGGAAGAGAAGCCATTGTACCAGGAGCTGATTCATCAATGATGCAGTTGCAAGTGCGTTCAAGTCTAATGGACAGAGTTAAGGAGGCACAATTCCAAGACGAGACGCTTTGCAAACTCAGAGATCATGTGCTAGCAGGAACACTTGAAGGATTCTCAATCGCCAGCGACGGAGCACTGAAGCATGGTATGAGGCTTTGCATACCAACTGGCGAACTGAGAAACAAGCTGATGCAAGAAGCGCACCAGTTACAGTATTTCATACATCCAGAAGCCAATAAAATGTATCGGGATATGCGTACTATAGTGTGGTGGTACAGAATGAAGAAGGACGTATCCAAGTATGTAGCTAGATGCTTAATTTGTCAACAAGTGAAAGCTAGCAGACAGAGACCAGCAGGACTATTGCAGCCGCTAGACATCCCGGAGTGGAAATGGGAGCACATAAAAATGGACTTTGTGTCGGGACTGCCTCGATCCCAAGGAGGGAAGGATGACATTTGGGTTATCATGGACCGACTGACGAAGTCAGCCCACTTTATTCCTTTCAAGGTGGGTCTATCTACTAAGAAGTTGGCGGCACTGTACATACGGCACATCTACCAGATTCATGGAGTTCCGGTAATTATCGTGTCTGACAGGGATACCAGGTTCACCTCTCACTTCTGGAAGAGCTTGCACGACAGTTTGGGAACACAACTGAAGTTCAGCACCGCCTACCATCCCCAGACTGACGGACAATCAGATAGAACAATCCAGACGCTAGAAGACATGCTAAGATCTTGCGTCTTGGAATTTGGAGGGTCTTGGGAAGACCATTTGCACTTGGTAGAGTTCTTCTACAACAACAGCTACCAAGCTAACATCGGTATGACTCCGTTCGAGGCACTTTATGGACGTCGTTGCCGTACTCCACTTGCTTGGGATGACGTAGGAGAAAGGATATTGCTTGGACCTGAGATGGTGACCGATGCAGCAGAGAAGGTAAAGATGATCAGAGACAAGCTTAGGATTTCCCAGGACAGGCAGAAGCATTGGGCAGATAGCAGCCAACGGTCGTTGGAGTTTGAAGAAGGTGACAGTGTATTCATAAAGATCTCCCCGACCAGAGGAACCATTCGTTTCGGCAGAGCAGGAAAACTAGTGTCACGACCCGCACCCTAGAGTAAGGGCACGAGACGTGAATACGTCTAGCCTACGCCGCAGTGTCGGCGGTAGAACGCTGTCCTAAGTCACAACATCTAACAGTTTATCTCTAAACAGTTTATACTTCCCGAATGGGGGTAACATAGTAATAACAAACTCAATCACAGCTAAGGAAGAGATAGCACGATATGAATAGAACTCAAGGAAATGAAATAGATAAAACAGTAGTCTAAGATAATCCCAGCAATACAAGGTCTCAGATAAGAGAATATATACAAAACTGATCTCCAAATAAAGAGTCTAACTAGAACATGATCCAACTACATAAAGATAAAAGCCTAACTATCTAGTCTAGGCAGTCGGGGGAAAGTCCTCAGCTACTGCTGGATCCTCCTGAGGGTCCAGCTCACAGGTGTCATCTAGGGCTGCCCCGTAGTAGGTGTCCAGGCAAGCCTCCTCCTCGTCCTCTGTAATATTTTCAACATGTCCAGTCAGGACAGGAGCGAGCACAGTACATCTCAACAATTCATAGCAAGTTAGAAAATATGAACATGCAGTAAAGTAAGATACAAGTACTGAAAGAAGTGCAGTATAAAAACAGAGAGAGAACTGTAATAGAAATATATACTATACATAGAGAACTAGCAGTGACTAGTGAGTCAGAGTACAACATGAACATGTAAATGGCCTGGGATGATTCAATGAAGACACTACGGAATGATTCAATGAAGAAACTACTGGTGTATTATTTACATGTCCACTTCTACTCCCCCGTACCCCCAATCAATACACAAGGATCCAGCCAGGTTATGTTATATGATTCCATGCAAGGCCCGCGAAGGAGGATACATGGATGTCCCATAAATGGGGAGTCTGGGGGTTACCCAACTGTGTAGGATTCAAGAGACTATGTGATCATGAGGGTACATGTCACAAGTAATCAAGTAAACCAAGAGCATAGTGATACGCCATGTAAGTGAAACGCACAGAACACGTAGTACCCGATGCTCCCTAAGGATAATATCTCAAGAAAGGATCCATATAGTACCAATCCGTGTGACCGTCGTGACAGTACAAGTAAAGTAATCTACTGCAGGAAATAATTCTAAGCAGGATATGAAATGATCAGAGAATGTACTCGCCTGTATCTGAGTGTCCGATATGAATTGTACTGTCCAAGGAGTGGTGTCTGGCTCCTAAACAGAACAACACAAGTCACAACAAGTCCAGAATAGCAAAATGGAGTCCTACGATGCATTCTACATGATTCTAAGTCAATCTAGGCCAAAGTCAACTCTTGGTCAACTTTGGTCAACCCTAGAAGTCAAACTAGGTCAACCTTTGTCTAAACTAGGCTAAATTAGTCTAATCAAGTCTAGCTTAGTCTATACTAGGACACACAAGCCTATACTAGCTAGTACAGACCACTACAAGGCTATGCAAGCCTGAACCAAGCCTATCCCAACAATATCACATATCACAACATAGCTATATGCTATATAACTAGCATACATCAAACATGTCTAACTTATTTATCAATATACATATATATATATATATATATATATATATATATATATATATATATATATATATATATATATATATATATATATATATATATATACATTACATTAGGCATTCCATTTTACATAAATATACATATGCCTATTTTACATACATTACATTATATATATATACATATATGTGTAATAAGAGAGAGGGGAGGCATGTGTGCTTGTGGGCTGTGACAAACTAATGTGAAAACTGGGACTTAACCACAGTGTACAAGTGTCTATGTGCAGGAAGCAAAAGTTAGTGAAGATTAGAAAACAGGGAGGAATCATGTGTGTGTGATGTGTGCAGGATTATACAAGAGGGCTAAGTGTCTGTACACTTGTGTTCACAGAAAATTATCAGTGTACAGTGTGGTGCATAGGAAAATAAATATACAGGAATAACAGTGAGGAATGCCACATGCCAATGTATACAGGAATTAAAATGTGACAGTGAAGGGAATGAGAGGGTGTGTATGTGTGAGTGACAATGTGTGACTGAAATGTGTGTGAGTATGTAACTAAGTGGTAGGACTGTGTCAAGTGTTCAGGAAAAGACAGTGTGTGAAGGATGGTGTACAGGCAAAGTACAGGAATTAACAAATGTGACAGTGAACATTTTAAGAGTTGTGTGTGTCATGTGCACAGGAATATAGGTGACAGTGAACAGAGTGTCACATGGAAATATGCAGGAATTAAAATGAAGAGTGTGTGTGTTGTGTATACCAAGTGCAGGAAAATACTCCCAACAGTGTACAGTGAAAGCAATGTAGAAAAGTGAGTAATTAGACTGCACAAAGGAAGGAAAGGAGATTAATTCAAGTATCAAACAGTGATGCAACTGAACCCAGTTTCAGTTCAAACAACCTCAGGTTTTGTACTAGAATTAAAGCTCAGATTTTGCATCTCAGATTTCTCATGGGACAAGCTCAGTTTTAGGCAAAACCAATTTTAGTCTCCAAATGAACAATTGACATTAAAATGTTTGAACAACAGTTGACAGGTAATGCAATTCTCAGGTTTTGTGAGAAGAAAAGGAATTGATACATTACAAATCAGGTTTTTAAATAAAACAGTGTTTCAACATATCAAACCACACTCATTCAGTGAAATAACAAAGAGTTCTCAGGTTTTACACATCCCACAGTTCTAACATGGTATCAATCAATCAGAGGACAACTGGAAACTCAAACAAATGGGAAGAAGGAAGGGAAAACAAACTCAGGTTATCACTAATAACCCAGACCAATTCCAGTTAGCCCAAAGCCTTACTGTCAAGTAAAATCGAAATTCCTCAATAGGCAAAACCTCATACTTACCACCCGAAAGGCCAATTTCGAAAGTAAGGACTGAATCTTCATGTATATTGTTATGTGTGAATAAAATGGTTGAATCAACAAAGCAAACAGGAGGAATTGATTGGCCAAAAACTCAGGAATTTGGTGTCAAGGTTGTATCAGAAAACAGTTTCCAAAACGCCCATTCTAAACCAAAATCTCACATAAAACCCAACCTAATTATGTAAACCAATCTACACAGATTATTAAACATATTAAGATCCTAATTATCAATTTAAACATGATAAAAACATTCAAACTCGAAAATACACAGAGCAACACACCAAACTTTATTACACAGGCTATGCACAGTCAACGTGACCAGTGCGCGTGTCCGCACGCACCCGACACGTCTCCTCGTGACACGAGACTTGGGGGGTGTCGTGTCAAACACTGCCCCAAGCTCCACGTCCAATAGCACGCCCCCACGTGCCCTGGGCAGCCCGCACGAGCACGCTGGTTGCAGGGGAGCTACAGTGCTCGTGCACGCGCGCCTGAACCCGTGTGTGCATGTCCAATATCGATACGACACGACACGAAAACCACTCCAGTGTCCCAGAAACGTGTAAGCGAGAACAAAACAAAGATTCCTATTCAAAAACAATGAATTAATTCGATCGAAATGCCCTTTGAGGCATTTCGTCGAACACTAAGCTGTGGTCACTGATACGTGTCCAGAACGGACACGAATCCAATGACACAGGACACGAAACCTATCCAGACCTTAGGGGGACCCTTAGGGCTTCCTATTGGTGAAGACTAAATGGAAATCCATGGAGGAATGGAGAAGTTAACTCTTGAAGAACAATGGGTAGAAAAGCCCCCAAATAAAATGAACTCCTCAAGCCTCCAAATCTCACAAATTGTTTCTTCCTGCAACCAAATTAATTCCAGCAGCAAGAGGAAGAAATTTAGGTCCGAATGGAATTGGTTTGAAGGAAAAAGGATTCAAAATGGATTTTTAATGATTTTAGGAAGATGGGACTCACCTCTTTCCTTAGAACTTTTGAAGAACCTTAAAAGAGGCTAGCCCTAAAAACTAGGAGAGTATAAATAGGGGAGAATCCCTAGGTTAAACCTAGCTGGTCAGCCATGTTAGGTTAGGGTGGGGGTTGAGCTAGGTTTAGCTAGTCCTATCTAGTTTAGTCACAAAATGACTTGTGTAATCACAAGCCATTTATCAAATAACTTGATTCCTAAATTCCTAATTCATGTTCTAATGAATCACTAACCACTAACTTGAGTCACACTAGGTTAGACTAGGGTCCACTTGACCTAACCAAGCCCAACTAACTATGGTTAGTTCCTAGGTTGGTCTACATGAGTCAAAACTAGTCAAAAATCAAACTAGTCCAAATAAATCCAAAATAATTTCTAAAAATTCTCATAAATTCTAATTAATACTAATAAATTTTGTTTACCCAAAAAATGACAAATTTACCCTCAAACTAGAAATGTGGTGATGACAACTAAGCCCCAGGTATATTGGTCCTTTTAAAGTACTTAACATGATTGGAGAAGTGGCTTATCGGGTGGCTCTACCCCCAAGTCTCGAAGGCGTCCACAACGACTTCCACGTTTCGTAGCTGAGATGCTACATCCTAGACCCGAGCCACATCTTAGACCATTCGGAGCTGGAAATTGGACCCAGCCTCACAGTACTAGAGAAGCCAGTGGCGATATTGGACAAAGGAGAGAAGAGAACCAGAAACTCTGTGACGTCGATAGTCAGAGTGATATGGCGGCACAACTCACTAGACAAGTCTACCTGGGAGCGAGAAGACAAGATGCGGGAGCAGTATCCGTATCTGTTTGAAACTTGAGGTAACCCCTAACCCTGCCTTTAATTTCGAGGACGAAATTTTCTAAGGAGGGAAGGTTGTGAAACCCGAATTTTGGAATCTTTAATTATTGGATTTGTAGCGTAATATTAGTCTAATTATTATTATTATTATTATTATTATATATTATTATTATTACTATTATTATTATTATTTATTAGTTCGAATTAGGAAAAAGATTATTTTTAAAATTATCATTGGGTTTTTGATTGTGGCCCAGTCCCCGATTCCGTGTTCGTGGTCCGACCCCGAGCCCCGATACTAGACCCCGATTTTTCGATTCCGAACGCGCCCTTATATTCCTTTTAAATTCTGATTATTATATTCTTATGTAAAAAAAAATATATACTAAAACTATTTCTTCCCACGACCTGGTCCCAACGACCAGGCCGTACCCCTCATTTCCCTCCACAAATTTCTCTCATCTACTTAGTTTCCTTCCCTTTCTCTACTACTCCTCCTCCTTTTACTTAAAAAGTCCCACATCAGAACACTCTCCTTCACACATTTTTCTCCTCCTTCCATATTAAAACACTCCACCACCACCACTCACGAACCAGCACTCTCCCACTCCTTAAGTAATCTCACCACCACCAACTCTCTTTCCCAACTCTCTTTCTCACTCACTTTCCATTCTCATTTCTCTTTCTCTCAAACTTCCTCCCCAGAGCTCACCCACGCCCGAGCCTCCCAGCAACCCGGCGCCTCCGTTCGCCCCCGGCCAACTCCGGCCGACCCCCAGCGCCTCCGACCTGGCCATGCCCAACTCTGGCGCCATCCTCTCCCGGTCGCCTCCAGCGCCCCGGCCACCCCTCGGTCGGCCTCCTTTGGCTAGAGCCCGACTTCGACCGCCTCTAGCTCTCCCGTGCCCCGACCCCGCTCCTGTCAGTCCCCAGGCCGACCGCCCAGCCCGCGCGCACCCAGCGCCGCGATCCCGTTCCCGCACGACCGTCCCGGTCTCCGCGCGCCTCCCGCACCGTGCCCTGCTGTTCCAACAGCGTTGTCCAGTGCTGTTCCGTGGTTTCCGACCTGCTATTCCGTGGTCCGTGCTTTCCGCGGCCCCATCGCTCACTGACCCGCGAGGTTGCTGCTGTTCGAACGCTGTTCCGAGAGCTTCCGCTGACTGTGGATTTTATTCCTTCTCTTCATTATCATCTGAGAGCTCTAGCCGAGCACCCCAGGTATCTTCAGTGTTCTTGTGTCCCTCCTATTTAGTGTCGATGATGACATGGTCCCCGATTCCACTATGGGAATCGGATCGATTTGTCGATTCGGATTTTTCGAACATCCTTTTTGGAATGTTTATGTAGATTTGTTGTTGTGTGGTTTTGTGGTTCCGAGAGAAGTTTGGGTTTTTCGAAAATGGCTCTGTGACCATTTTCCTTAGAGAGGTTCTGTGGTTTCTCGGAAATTTTCGAGTTAAGTTCGGATTTTCTCGTAAATGGTTCTGTAGTTTTTGGTTTCAGAATTTCATTTTGGATCCTTCGGATTTTTCGTGTAGGGTTCTGTGATTATTAATTTTTAGAAATAAAAATCTACATTGGGTTGGAAATTGGTATCTTTGATGTGAGATTATTTTGTGGTTTGTTATTCCTGGTTTGGATTATTTGGGTATTGGCATTTTCCCAGGATTGGGTTATCCCGATTACAAAGGAGGTGCTGCCCAAATTTTCGGGAATATATTTTAAAGCTTTGAATAAAATTATTTTCAAATCTTGGCCTTTACAAAACAAACTACATTTTGGAGTGTTGGTTTTAAAATAGATTTTGTATCTTTTCGGGCGACGACCATATTGGTCCATGGGCCCTAACTAAATGCAAACGAAATTGGCCAACCCAGACGTTGAGACATTAGTTAAAACATGTATTTTTGAATGACCAAGTCTAAGACGCATTTAAAATAATTATCTTTAATTTATTATGGGTTACTGCTGTTAGTATTTTGGTGCAGGACTTCGGCCTACTGTTGGACCGTTCGCGGCATTCAGAGCTCACCTTTAAATTAAATTAATTTATGTAAAAATTGTAAGGACATAAGGCCAAGTTTTCTTTTCTATTTTCCTGTGGACCTGTAATAAGTAGTTTAGTTTTTCCTTTTTTTTTCTGGATTGTTGTTTTATAGGTAAACGCGTTAATAATAAAATGAGTATTTATTTTAATATAGAAAATTAATAAAGTTTTATCATAATAAATAATCTACTAATTTAAGCAAATCACATGTTTTCACATTTAAAAGAAAAAAGCCTAGTTTTATATATATATATTTAAAATACAAAGTTTTGCCAAATTAACTGGTAATTACCATTTTTCCCAATTAATCAATAACCGACTTATTTAATTAAAATAATAACGAACGTAGATTACGACGCAAGATTTTTGGAAGATTATTAATAAACTTAAAACCTGACTAGGATCTAATTCTAGAAATTGTAACTAGCACACCTAGAATGGTTTCATTATGGTTATAAGTCAAGGTTCTCAACTGTAGGATCTCGGAGATGAACTTGACTTCCTCCTCGGTACCGATATTCCTACTCCAGTCAATTAACAGAGGCAAGTTATGGTTATGTCTTCTTGTATTTTATTTAGTAATTGTCTAGCTGCATGTTTAAACCATATTGCTACACGGAACCCTCTCCTAGGGTTCAGATATTGATTGATATTGATTGTGGGGATTGGAGGAATAGTGAAACGTTTATGGCCAATACCCCTCATATTGCATATTGTGCGAGCTTATCCCTCTTACACACGGGGATAAGCCGTATCGCATCGCTAGGACGCTATTGTATAACCCAAGTTGGTCATAGACGATTACACATTCAAATCACATTGTTTTCAATTGTTAAAATGCTAGAAAATATTGTTTCAACTGATTAGACTGCACTTTTCCATTATTACTTGAAATATGAGATACATATTCGTACTTGCTCCCTCCTGACTGGAGTCAACATTTTAGGTGACATTGAGGATGCTGAGCTATTGTACAATAGCTACTATGACCCAGTTTTGTACCCTGTGGTGTTGCCGGAGTCCCCCTTGGAGGATGCAGGACCTGAGGCCGACGAGCCGACCGCTTAGCTAGTCGTTTCCAATTTTTTCTAGTTTTATTGTTTTGGAGTTTGTATTCAGCACTTTATTTCAGTTCTTTCATTTCCAGTTGTACTTTTCAATTATTGAAAAAAAGTTTTAAAATTTTCGTATATTTGAGTTATGATAAATATATAGATATTGTTGTGAATACCTGCATATAGAACAGCTTACTGCTGCCGTCTCACAACGGTGCAGGCTGGGCATGATCCGGTTCGACCCAATAATTTGGGATCGGGTTGTGACACGATGGTTACACGACGTCGTATGACCAAGACTGAGGACAAGGTGGGGGGTTCTTAGAGCCTCCAAAAGGCATGCTACTCTACAGACAGGAGACAGGGCGAGGGTTCGGGGTTGCGGTCATCGGCCCGAGGTCCTGTGGCATCTACTGGAAGATCGGTGTGCTGGCGCCCCAAGACGTCTACGACGAAAAAAGGGAAGGGCAATGTGGTGGACCTGGGTGGTCAGGGTCCAGGGTCAACTCCCGCGGGGGTTATCCCCAGGCCGTATGGAACGGCCCCCCCGGGTGGAGGGTAGATCCTGGGCGGATATATGCAAACCAGTGGGACCAAAAAATCCTACATCTATGGAGTTTGTGCCCCCGAAAAAGGTAGGGATTGGCTTCCGGGCCTCGTTCCCTACGGAGGAGATTGAAAAGGTTACTTCCTTCTGGGAGAACACTCTGGTTCTGTACGTCTTGGGTAACAAGCCATTTTATGGGCATATCCGGGAATATACGACGTGGGTCTGTGTAACCCCGCTTTCCAAAAAATTATCAAATTTATTATTTTCTGGTATTTTAGGATTTTAAACATACTTTATCTATGGTTTTCTTGAAGCGTTAATTTTCTGTTGCATCATGATCATTTTGGTGGCTTTAGAATTATTAATGATTTAGTAATCCTTTAATCAATTTCCTTATTCTTACTTAAACTTTTTCCTTGATAAATTGGATGGTTATTTAGGAGAACAATTCGAATTTTGGTTCTAAATTATTTCCCTGTATTTTTTTTTCCTTTCCCAGGTTTGTAACAAACTTTCCTAACCACCTAACAGAATTTATGGTATTTATGCAAATAGCACATAAGTGGGGGGCCTCAATGCAATTAGCCATTTATTTTCTCTTCCTATTTAAGTGAGTGAGGAGAGAGAGTTGAGCAATGTGCTCATTTCTCTTCAGCCAAGCTCAGTTCGAGCTCCTCCCATTTCCAGCCTCTTCTTCCCCAATTTATTCTTCTTAACCCTAACCCTAATTTATGTGGAAAGTCGGCCATGGCGACGACGTGGCTTCCTCCTCCGACGACCGATCTACGTCGTTCTCCGGCGATCTGCGACTTCCCTCAAGCGGCGTACACGGCGACGCACAGCTCCTCCTCAGCCGCAAAGAACCACGACGACGGCGAGACGATTCTTCTCCGATGATCGGTGTTCCTCTCCACGACAACTGGGTGGCACACGAGAAAGTTTCCAGTGATCGACTCCCCTTCCTTCATCAGAAATTCCTCCGCTGGATCGTCGCCCCTTCGCGATTGATCCAGACTCTAATAAGTCGATCTAAATCCTTGAAATGTTTCAAACATGAAGACATCCGACCTGCTCTTTGATTGATTCTTCTCTGTGAATTTTTGTCTCCGATCTATTGAACGACAGTGTTGGGGATCGTTCGACTCATCACTGGTTGGAACGATTGATCGAGCGAGAGGTTCTGTGATCAATTATTTGGATTCCAGAACGGGTTCGGATCTCCTCAATCGTGAGTATAAATTCTCAGATCTTGATTCCTGAATTGTTCCTCATAATAATTTTGTTAATCTATCATTGTCGGGCCTGAGAACTGTTCCTCTGTTTTGATCTGGGTGTGTTCGATGGAATAACGCAGGAGAGCTCGGGTTCGTAGATGGACACCAGAGACGTACCTGATCTTTAGATTGTGTCTGCAATCTTTCCTCAGGTATTGTCTAAATTTTTCTATGTTTTGGAGATTGTTGTCATAAGTTTTGAATGAATGCAATGATGAACAGGTTAGGAATTGTGTAGCTGTGTCGTGTGTGCGTATTCGACGTTAGCGTGTGTTCATTATTGTTCGTGTCCAAGATGCCATTTGTGTCCAAGCTTATGTGTGACCATGTCGGGATGATTTGTGTAGAGGATCGGTTGAACTGGAGTTTAGCAGTGATGGTTATTTGAACCTTGTTCTTATTAAATTTTACTCTTAACTTGGATTTGGTCCGGATGTCTTCTCCATTTGATTATATTTCAATTGTGTAGGATTTTGATGGGAGTATGGCTGTGTGTTGGTTTAGAAATAAATAAGGATTGGGATTAAGGTTGAGTACATGGGTGAGTTCTGCTTAATGATTCCTAAAAAATTTCTTTTAGACTTTGAACGATAAGTTGCTAAGCTTTGGGATGATGGTTGTGTTAGCTGGATTTGTGAAGAGGAAGTTAGCCTGTGTTATTTTAAATCTTTGTGTTAGATTTTTCAGATGTGTTGTTTTTCAAACACTTGTAACTAATTGGAGTGGACTAACTGCAGACCTATGAACTTTATGGGGATTAAATATATTTGATGGACCTTGCTAGGTATTACTTGGCTTGATGCAGTTGGAGTATCAGAAATGGTAGTCCTATTTTAATCACACTGTTGTGCTGGGGGCTTGAGTTGTATACTTGTCTTGAGCTTTAGTTTGTTGAGCTCTAAGTGTTATGGTCCCATGGGCTTGGCTTTATGTATACGGTGGCTGAGTTGATTTTTTATTTATATTAAATTCTGTTTAGACTCTAACGGTGCGGAAGTTTCTGCTAATGGACTAGTAGTAAGTTCGCCCAAGAACAGTGGATTGAGGGTGATGGGCCAAATTGATTTAAATTAGCTTTGAGCTTGAGAGTATTCAGTGGACCTAGTGTGAACTAAAAGAAGAAGAAGGGGAAATATGCTTTGGGTGAGTCATATTTCAACTGGACCATCTGCAGGCCAGTGGGTGGAGTTGAGATTGGGGTAATGTTATTTCCTTATTTTTTTTTTGTATAAGTTCTTTTGCCAAATCTGTTAGTTTTGTTAAAGGTTGTTAAATAATAAATCTTGGGAAGTGTTTCTAGCAAAACATTTTTCATAGCTTATTAATAGATATTTTGTTAAACTAGTATATAGAAATTTCTAGCATAACTGTCATGCTATAATCCAAGGATAGCTAGAAATTTGAGCTCTATTCTATAATTATTTAGTTGTATCCTATAAGCAAATCTGCTAGTAAGCTATTTAGGTTTAAATACCAGCTAAGCTAGGATAAGCTATTATGGAGAAATATAGTTAACTAGAAGGTGTAATAAAGCTAGTTTATGATTAGAAAATGAATAGTTAACTAAAAGTCTTTAATTAGAACTTAACCAACTTGTACCCATTAACAGGAGGACATACAGATCTTTCTCTATTCTCGATCTTCCAGAGCAAGGCAAGTACACCAGCTCGAACTCTTTACTCTGTATTTTCTGTCTTGCTTCATGTTCTCATGTTGACACGTTGTACACACGATTGTTCATTGTTTACTGTTCATCGTTCATCGTTCATTGTTTATCGTTCATAGTTCATTGTTCTTACTTGTACATTAGGGTGGGAAAATACTACAGATATGTGACCAATCCTATTTTAGCTAGGCATTGACTAATAGCTTAGGTCTCACACTATGCACGTGAGACTCTAAGCCGTACCATTGTTCATTGGTCACTGTTCACTGTTCATTGTTTACCCAGCCGGTCCAATACTCTGATAGTTATTTCAAATGCATGTCACACTGATAGTATAGTTCATTGTTTCTGGATCCGGTACTATAGTTCATCGTTTATTTCCTGTACTACAGTTTCATATTCATGTCTGGTACTATAGTTTATCGTTTATTTCCTGTACTACAGTTTCATATTCTTGTCTGGTACTATGGTTCATCTTGTGGTTCTTTTCATGTATTTCAGTTTTACATTGTTTAGAGTTTCTTGTCGGGGTTGTACTTTGCTCTTTCCCTGACAGGATCGTTGCAGGTTTACTTGGGGATGTTGTATCTTCTTCATGGGCCAGAGCCCGAAGCCAGGATAGAGTTGTGCCTCAGGATAGACCTAGAATTTCAGAGTTATAGACAGGACTTTACTTAGATTGTTTTAGAGGATTTTATCATGTATTGTTTTGTATTGAGGATTTCAGGATTGTATAATTTTTATTTTTGTTACCGGATTTGTCTCCGGATGATATTGTATAATAACTTGTGGATTGTGGTGATTCTGGAAACGTGTATAGTAGCTGTGATGTTTTACATTTCTTGTATTCTGGAGTTTTCCTTAGAATTATACAGCTTACTTCGTCGTGTCCTTCGACGAAAGCTGGGCGTGTCCGACTCGTATCTGATTATTCGGGAGCGGGTCGTGACATGTTTTTAGTGGTGGCCCATGCAGGTCTGTCCTAATGGCACTTAGGCTATAAAGTGCTGTTGGGGAACCTGTTAGACTAAGGAAAACTCATCACAGCATAGGATCCGTGGGAAATGGTTATGGATATAATTTTACTAAGGCTGTTGTTATCTTATAGTTTAGGCCTAATCTAACTGGTTTTCTATTTTTCAGAGTGGTTCAGACACGCAACGCCAAGGATATTGATTCCCCTGCGCTCAAGGCTTTTAAGATTATCTATCTAATATATTTTCTAGTATAAATATTTGATTTATAGTATTTGAGCTTTCATTAGATTTCCTCTTAATATCTAGAATTTCTAAAAAATTTCTTGTTGCAATTCGAGTCATTTGTTCTTATTTAAGATTCATTTTTTTTGTAATCTCCTTATTTCGCTGTTTGTTTCTCAGTAACTACTTGTTTTCTAAGAACTTATAACATCACCTTCCATCATGATTAGGATTTAGAATTTGTTTGAAATTTTGTAAAACTCCTTGAAATTCTAAGGACAAAGTTGAAAAAGTACTCGATGACCTACTATGACGTGGCAGATGCGCACTGCAGTCATTTATCTGGATTATGGAGGCCGAAGGTTCACTGCAGCCAGCTGCGCACTGGCGAGGCATGAGCTCTAAGTCAAAATAATTTCGGGTATTCATAGGTTCTCGGATATTAGTGAAGCTATGTCCTAAAAAAAATCATAAACTTTTGATCTCTTGAGTTGTTCCGATAACGTGGATAAAGTTGATAGAAATATTCGGCAATTTATTATTAATCGAGTCATTGAGCCAAAAGTTTACTGCAGTCAGATGTACACTGCACTGGCGAGGCAGGAACTCTAGGCAAAGTGATTTTGAATATGAATAGTTTTCGGATACTATTGAGATTATATCCGTATTATTTACCATGTTTGATCTCTTATCACCATCGACAATTTGATCGAAAAATTATTTTGATCTTATGTGAAATCTCAGCAATTGATTCCATTTTCTCTTGATTTATTTTAGAAAATTTTATTGGCACCTTCTTTCGATATCTGTTAGCCCATCTCTCCCATAGTTTGACTTTAGTGTATTGCGTGTAATTTGCTAATGGTTCCATATTTTGATAGCTACATTTTCAAAAAAAAAAAATCTTGTTTTATTATTAATTGTATAGTTATGGTATTTTAGCATTTGTAGTTGTGTATATACCAAGCTTAAATCTCATATTTAAATGATTTGAGTTTTTATTAGACTTAAGTCATAATTTTATGTTAGAATTTAATTATGATAATATCATTTTGGTATTATTTTACTATGCCTAAATTTTGATGTTATCATGTTTATAATTTATTATGAGAAATTATTTTTATGTTACTTTACCATATCTAAATTTTAAACTTTGATCTCTTTTAGATCATCTTGATTTTTCTAGTCGTATAAAAAAATCAAATTTTATGTTAAATCGTTTTCAAGTTTTCGTGTTGGTTATATTCTTAATTGTATTTAGTGTGCCCTTGAAATTTCGAGAACGAAATTTTTGTAAGGGGGTAGATTTGTAATCCCGCTTTCCAAAAAATTATCAAATTTATTATTTTCTGGTATTTTAGGATTTTAAACATACTTTATCTATGGTTTTCTTGAAGCGTTAATTTCCTGTTGCATCATGATCATTTTGGTGGCTTTAGAATTATTAATGATTTAGTAATCCTTTAATCATTTTCCTTATTCTTACTTAAACTTTTTCCTTGATAAATTGGATGGTTATTTAGGAGAACAATTCGAATTTTGGTTCTAAATTATTTCCCTGTATTTTTTTTTCCTTTCCCAGGTTTGTAACAAACTTTCCTAACCACCTAACAGAATTTATGGTATTTATGCAAATAGCACATAAGTGGGGGGCCTCAATGCAATTAGCCATTTATTTTCTCTTCCTATTTAAGTGAGTGAGGAGAGAGAGTTGAGCAATGTGCTCATTTCTCTTCAGCCAAGCTCAGTTCGAGCTCCTCCCATTTCCAGCCTCTTCTTCCCCAATTTATTCTTCTAACCCTAACCCTAATTTATGTTGAAAGTCGGCCATGGCGACGACGTGGCTTCCTCCTCCGGCGACCGATCTGCGTCGTTCTCCGGCGATCTGCGACTTCCCTCAAGCGGCGTACACGGCGGCGCACAGCTCCTCCTCAGCCGCGAAGAACCACGACGACGGCGAGACGATTCTTCTCCGATGATCGGTGTTCCTCTCCACGACAACTGGGTGGCACACGAGAAAGTTTCCAGTGATCGACTCCCCTTCCTTCATCAGAAATTCCTCCGCTGGATCGTCGCCCCTTCGCGATTGATCTAGACTCTAGTAAGTCGATCTAAATCCTTGAAATGTTTCAAACATGAAAACATCCGGCCTACTCTTTGATTGATTCTTCTCTGTGAATTTTTGTCTCCGATCTATTGAACGACAGTGTTGGGGATCGTTCGACTCATCACTGGTTGGAACGATTGATCGAGCGAGAGGTTCTGTGATCAATTGTTTGGATTCCAGAACGGGTTCGGATCTCCTCAATCGTGAGTATAAATTCTCAGATCTTGATTCCTGAATTGTTCCTCATAATAATTTTGTTAATCTATCATTGTCGGGCCTGAGAACTGTTTCTCTGTTTTGATCTGGGTGTGTTCGATGGAATAACGCAGGAGAGCTCGGGTTCGTAGACGGACACCAGAGATGTACCCGATCTTTAGATTGTGTCTGCAATCTTTCCTCAGGTATTGTCTAAATTTTTCTATGTTTTGGAGATTGTTGTCATAAGTTTTGAATGAATGCAATGATGAACAGGTTAGGAATTGTGTAGCTGTGTCGTGTGTGCGTATCCGACGTTAGCGTGTGTTCATTATTGTTCGTGTCCAAGATGCCATTTGTGTCCAAGCTTATGTGTGACCATGTCGGGATGATTTGTGTAGAGGATCGGTTGAACTGGAGTTTAGCAGTGATGGTTATTTGAACCTTGTTCTTATTAAATTTTACTCTTAACTTGGATTTGGTCCGGATGTCTTCTCCATTTGATTATATTTCAATTGTGTAGGATTTTGATGGGAGTATGGCTGTGTGTTGGTTTAGAAATAAATAAGGATTGGGATTAAGGTTGAGTACAGGGGTGAGTTCTGCTTAATGATTCCTAAAAAAATTTCTTTTAAACTTTGAACGATAAGTTGCTAAGCTTTGGGATGATGGTTGTGTTAGCTGGATTTGTGAAGAGGAAGTTAGCTTGTGTTATTTTAAATCTTTGTGTTAGATTTTTCAGATGTATTGTTTTTCAAACACTTGTAACTAATAGGAGTGGACTAACTGCAGACCTATGAACTTTATGGGGATTGAATATATTTGATGGACCTTGCTAGGTATTACTTGGCTTGATACAGTTGGAGTATCAGAAATGGTAGTCCTATTTTAATCACACTGTTGTGCTGGGGGCTTGAGTTGTATACTTGTCTTGAGCTTTAGTTTGTTGAGCTCTAAGTGTTATGGTCCCATGGGCTTGGCTTTATGTATACGGTGGCTGAGTTGATTTTTTATTTAGATTAAATTCTGTTTAGACTCTAACGGTGCGGAAGTTTCTGCTAATGGACTAGTAGTAAGTTCGTCCAAGAACAGTGGATTGAGAGTGATGGGCCAAATTGATTTAAATTAGCTTTGAGCTTGAGAGTATTCAGTGGACCTAGTGTGAACTAAAAGAAGAAGAAGGGGAAATATGCTTTGGGTGAGCATATTTCAACTGGACCATCTGCAGGCCAGTGGGTGGAGTTGAGATTGGGGTAATGTTATTTCCTTATTTTTTTTGTATAAGTTCTTTTGCCAAATCTGTTAGTTTTGTTAAAGGTTGTTAAATAATAAATCTTGGGAAGTGTTTCTAGCAAAACATTTTTCATAGCTTATTAATAGATATTTTGTTAAACTAGTATATAGAAATTTCTAGCATAACTGTCATACTATAATCCAAGGATAGCTAGAAATTTGAGCTCTATTCTATAATTATTTAGTTGTATCCTATAAGCAAACCTGCTAGTAAGCTATTTAGGTTTAAATACCAGCTAAGCTAGGATAAGCTATTATGGAGAAATATAGTTAACTAGAAGGTGTAATAAAGCTAGTTTATGATTAGAAAATGAATAGTTAACTAAAAGTCTTTAATTAGAACTTAACCAACTTGTACCCATTAACAGGAGGACATACAGATCTTTCTCTATTCTCGATCTTCCAGAGCAAGGCAAGTACACCAGCTCGAACTCTTTACTCTGTATTTTCTGTCTTGCTTCATGTTCTCATGTTGACACGTTGTACACACGATTGTTCATTGTTTACTGTTCATCGTTCATCGTTCATTGTTCATCGTTCATAGTTCATTGTTCTTACTTGTACATTGGGGTGGAAAAATACTACAGATATGTGACCAATCCTATTTTAGCTAGGCATTGACTAATAGCTTAGGTCTCACACTGTGCACGTGAGACTCTAAGCCGTACCATTGTTCATTGTTCACTGTTCACTGTTCACTGTTTACCCAGCCGGTCACATACTCTGATAGTTATTTCAAATGCATGTCACACTGATAGTATAGTTCATTGTTTCTGGATCCGGTACTATAGTTCATCGTTTATTTCCTGTACTTCAGTTTCATATTCATGTCTGGTACTATAGTTCATCGTTTATTTCCTGTACTACAGTTTCATATTCCTGTCTGGTACTATGGTTCATCTTGTGGTTCTTTTCATGCATTTCAGTTTTACATTGTTTAGAGTTTCTTGTCGGGGTTGTACTTTGCTCTTTTCCTGACAGGATCGTTGCAGGTTTACTTGGGGATGTTGTATCTTCTTCATGGGCCAGAGCCCGAAGCCAGGATAGAGTTGTGCCTCAGGATAGACCTAGAATTTCAGAGTTATAGACAGGACTTTACTTAGATTGTTTTAGAGGATTTTATCATGTATTGTTTTGTATTGAGGATTTCAGGATTGTATAATTTTTATTCTTGTTACCGGATTTGTCTCCGGATGATATTGTATAATAACTTATGGATTGTGGTGATTCTGGAAACGTGTATAGTAGCTGTGATGTTTTACATTTCTTGTATCTTGGAGTTTTCCTTAGAATTATATAGCTTACTTCGTCGTGTCCTTCGACGAAAGCTGGGCGTGTCCGACTCGTATCTGATTATTCGGGAGCGGGTCGTGACATGTTTTTAGTGGTGGCCCATGCAGGTCTGTCCTAATGGCACTTAGGCTATAAAGTGCTGTTGGGGAACCTGTTAGACTAAGGAAAACTCATCACAGCATAGGATCCGTGGGAAATGGTTATTGATATAATTTTACTAAGGCTGTTGTTATCTTATAGTTTAGGCCTAATCTAACTGGTTTTCTATTTTTCAGAGTGGTTCAGACACGCAACGCCAAGGATATTGATTCCCCTGCGCTCAAGGCTTTTAAGATTATCTATCTAATATATTTTCTAGTATAAATATTTGATTTATAGTATTTGAGCTTTCATTAGATTTCCTCTTAATATCTAGAATTTCTAAAAAATTTCTTGTTGCAATTCGAGTCATTTGTTCTTATTTAAGATTCATTTTTTTTGTAATCTCCTTATTTCGCTGTTTGTTTCTCAGTAACTACTTGTTTTCTAAGAACATATAACATCACCTTCCATCATGATTAGGATTTAGAATTTGTTTAAAATTTTGTAAAACTCCTTGAAATTCTAAGGACAAAGTTGAAAAAGTACTCGATGACCTACTATGACGTGGCAGATGCGCACTGCAGTCATTTATCTGGATTATGGAGGCCGAAGGTTCACTGCAGCCAGCTGCGCACTGGCGAGGCATGAGCTCTAAGTCAAAATAATTTCAGGTATTCATAGGTTCTCGGATATTAGTGAAGCTATGTCCTAAAAAAAATCATAAACTTTTGATCTCTTGAGTTGTTCCGATAACGTGGATAAAGTTGATAGAAATATTCGGCAATTTATTATTATTCGAGTCATTGAGCCAAAAGTTTACTGCAGTCAGATGTACACTGCACTGGCGAGGCAGGAACTCTAGGCAAAGTGATTTTGAATATGAATAGTTTTTGGATACTATTGAGATTATATCCGTATTATTTACCATGTTTGATCTCTTATCACCATCGACAATTTGATCGAAAAATTATTTTGATCTTATGTGAAATCTCAGCAATTGATTCCATTTTCTCTTGATTTATTTTAGAAAATTTTATTGGCACCTTCTTTCGATATCTGTTAGCCCATCTCTCCCATAGTTTGACTTTAGTGTATTGCGTGTAATTTGCTAATGGTTCCATATTTTGATAGCTACATTTTCAAAAAAAAAAAAATCTTGTTTTATTATTAATTGTATAGTTATAGTATTTTATCATTTGTAGTTGTGTATATACCAAGCTTAAATCTCATGTTTAAATGATTTGAGTTTTTATTAGACTTAAGTCATAATTTTATGTTAGAATTTAATTATGATAATATCATTTTGGTATTATTTTACTATGCCTAAATTTTGATGTTATCATGTTTATAATTTATTATGAGAAATTATTTTTTATGTTACTTTACCATATCTAAATTTTAAACTTTGATCTCTTTTAGATCATCTTGATTTTTCTAGTCGTATAAAAAAATCAAATTTTATGTTAAATCGTTTTCAAGTTTTCGTGTTGGTTATATTCTTAATTGTATTTAGTGTGCCCTTGAAATTTCGAGAACGAAATTTTTGTAAGGGGGGTAGATTTGTAACCCCGCTTTCCAAAAAATTATCAAATTTATTATTTTCTGGTATTTTTGGATTTTAAACATACTTTATCTATGGTTTTCTTGAAGCGTTAATTTTCTGTTGCATCATGATCATTTTGGTGGCTTTAGAATTATTAATGATTTTGTAATCCTTTAATCATTTTCCTTATTCTTACTTAAACTTTTTCCTTGATAAATTGGATGGTTATTTAGGAGAACAATTCGAATTTTGGTTCTAAATTATTTCCCTGTATTTTTTTTCCTTTCCCAGGTTTGTAACAAACTTTCCTAACCACCTAACAGAATTTATGGTATTTATGCAAATAGCACATAAGTGGGGGGCCTCAATGCAATTAGCCATTTATTTTCTCTTCCTATTTAAGTGAGTGAGGAGAGAGAGTTGAGCAATGTGCTCATTTCTCTTCAGCCAAGCTCAGTTCGAGCTCCTCCCATTTCCAGCCTCTTCTTCCCCAATTTATTCTTCTAACCCTAACCCTAATTTATGTGGAAAGTCGGCCATGGCGACGACGTGGCTTCCTCCTCCGGCGACCGATCTGTGTCGTTCTCCGGCGATCTGCGACTTCCCTCAAGCGGCGTACACGGCGGCGCACAGCTCCTCCTCAGCCGCGAAGAACCACGACGACGGCGAGACGATTCTTCTCCGATGATCGGTGTTCCTCTCCACGACAACAGGGTGGCACACGAGAAAGTTTCCAGTGATCGACTCCCCTTCCTTCATCAGAAATTCCTCCGCTGGATCGTCGCCCCTTCGCGATTGATCCAGACTCTAGTAAGTCGATCTAAATCCTTGAAATGTTTCAAACATGAAGACATCCGACCTGCTCTTTGATTGATTCTTCTCTGTGAATTTTTGTCTCCGATCTATTGAACGACAGTGTTGGGGATCGTTCGACTCATCACTGGTTGGAACGATTGATCGAGCGAGAGGTTCTGTGATCAATTGTTTGGATTCCAGAACGGGTTCGGATCTCCTCAATCGTGAGTATAAATTCTCAGATCTTGATTCCTGAATTGTTCCTCATAATAATTTTGTTAATCTATCATTGTCGGGCCTGAGAACTGTTCCTCTGTTTTGATCTGGGTGTGTTCGATGGAATAACGCAGGAGAGCTCGGGTTCGTAGACGGACACCAGAGACGTACCCGATCTTTAGATTGTGTCTGTAATCTTTCCTCAGGTATTGTCTAAATTTTTCTATGTTTTGGAGATTGTTGTCATAAGTTTTGAATGAATGCAATGATGAACAGGTTAGGAATTGTGTAGCTGTGTCGTGTGTGCATATCCGACATTAGCGTGTGTTCATTATTGTTCGTGTCCAAGATGCCATTTGTGTCCAAGCTTATGTGTGACCATGTCGGGATGATTTGTGTAGAGGATCGGTTGAACTGGAGTTTAGCAGTGATGGTTATTTGAACCTTGTTCTTATTAAATTTTACTCTTAACTTGGATTTGGTCCGGATGTCTTCTCCATTTGATTATATTTCAATTGTGTAGGATTTTGATGGGAGTATGGCTGTGTGTTGGTTTAGAAATAAATAAGGATTGGGATTAAGGTTGAGTACAGGGGTGAGTTCTGCTTAATGATTCCTAAAAAAATTTCTTTTAAACTTTGAACGATAAGTTGCTAAGCTTTGGGATGATGGTTGTGTTAGCTGGATTTGTGAAGAGGAAGTTAGCCTGTGTTATTTTAAATCTTTGTGTTAGATTTTTTAGATGTGTTGTTTTTCAAACACTTGTAACTAATAGGAGTGGACTAACTGCAGACCTATGAACTTTATGGGGATTGAATATATTTGATGGACCTTGCTAGGTATTACTTGGCTTGATGCAGGTGGAGTATCAGAAATGGTAGTCCTATTTTAATCACACTGTTGTGCTGGGGGCTTGAGTTGTATACTTGTCTTGAGCTTTTGTTTGTTGAGCTCTAAGTGTTATGGTCCCATGGGCTTGGCTTTATGTATACGGTGGCTGAGTTGATTTTTTATTTAGATTAAATTCTGTTTAGACTCTAACGGTGCGGAAGTTTCTGCTAATGGACTAGTAGTAAGTTCGTCCAAGAACAGTGGATTGAGAGTGATGGGCCAAATTGATTTAAATTAGCTTTGAGCTTGAGAGTATTCAGTGGACCTAGTGTGAACTAAAAGAAGAAGAAGGGGAAATATGCTTTGGGTGAGTCATATTTCAACTGGACCATCTGCAGGCCAGTGGGTGGAGTTGAGATTGGGGTAATGTTATTTCCTTATTTTTTTTGTATAAGTTCTTTTGCCAAATCTGTTAGTTTTGTTAAAGGTTGTTAAATAATAAATCTTGGGAAGTGTTTCTAGCAAAACATTTTTCATAGCTTATTAATAGATATTTTGTTAAACTAGTATATAGAAATTTCTGGCATAACTGTCATGCTATAATCCAAGGATAGCTAGAAATTTGAGCTCTATTCTATAATTATTTAGTTGTATCCTATAAGCAAATCTGCTAGTAAGCTATTTAGGTTTAAATACCAGCTAAGCTAGGATAAGCTATTATGGAGAAATATAGTTAACTAGAAGGTGTAATAAAGCTAGTTTATGATTAGAAAATAAATAGTTAACTAAAAGTCTTTAATTAGAACTTAACCAACTTGTACCCATTAACAGGAGGACATACAGATCTTTCTCTATTCTCGATCTTCCAGAGCAAGGCAAGTACACCGGCTCGAACTCTTTACTCTGTATTTTCTGTCTTGCTTCATGTTCTCATGTTGACACGTTGTACACACGATTGTTCATTGTTCACTGTTCATCGTTCATCGTTCATAGTTCATTGTTCTTACTTGTACATTGGGGTGGGGAAATACTACAGATATGTGACCAATCCTATTTTAGCTAGGCATTGACTAATAGCTTAGGTCTCATACCGTGCACGTGAGACTCTAAGCCGTACCATTGTTCATTGTTCACTGTTCACTGTTCACTGTTTACCCAGCCGGTCACATACTCTGATAGTTATTTCAAATGCATGTCACACTGATAGTATAGTTCATTGTTTCTGGATCCGGTACTATAGTTCATCGTTTATTTTCTATACTACAGTTTCATATTCATGTCTGATACTATAGTTCATCGTTTATTTCCTGTACTACAGTTTCATATTCCTGTCTGGTACTATGGTTCATCTTGTGGTTCTTTTCATGCATTTCAGTTTTACATTGTTTAGAGTTTCTTGTCGGGGTTGTACTTTGCTCTTTTTCTGACAGGATCGTTGCAGGTTTACTTGGGGATGTTGTATCTTCTTCATGGGCCCGAGCCCGAAGCCAGGATAGAGTTGTGCCTCAGGATAGACCTAGAATTTCAGAGTTATAGACAGGACTTTACTTAGATTGTTTTAGAGGATTTTATCATGTATTATTTTGTATTGAGGATTTCAGGATTGTATAATTTTTATTCATGTTACCGGATTTATCTCCGGATGATATTGTATAATAACTTGTGGATTGTGGTGATTCTGGAAACGTGTATAGTAGCTGTGATGTTTTATATTTCTTGTATCTTGGAGTTTTCCTTAGAATTATACAGCTTACTTCGTCGTGTCCTTCGACGAAAGCTGGGCGTGTCCGACTCGTATCCGATTATTCGGGAGCAGGTCGTGACAGTCTGGCAGCCGAAGGGTAGTATTGAGATATTTGCTAGAGAAAATGGTTTCTACTACGTGAAGTTTGGGCTAGCAGAGGATGTCTCCAGGATCCTGTACGGTGGTCCTTGGACGTTCGATGACAGGCTTATCATTTGGAAGGAGTGGACCCCAGACCTAAGATGTGAGAAAGAAGTCCTAAATGCTATTCCTGTTTGGATACGCTTCCCTGAGTTTCCCGTCAGGTTCTGGAGTATTCCGTTGCTGATGCGACTTGCTAGCTTGGTGGGCACCCTGATCAAGGCTGATGATGCTACAGCCTTCCGATCGAGGATGATGTATGCTAGGATATTCGTCGAGATCCGGGCTGGGAGGGAGTTACCGAGTTTGTTGGAGTATGAAGTACCTTCTGGAGAGGTGCTAACCCAGAAGGTAGAGTATGAATGGGTCCCTACAACCTGTTCGCAGTGTACTTGCTTCGGGCATCTGTACAGTGCATGTCCGTCTGGAGGTCCTTAGGTAGGGTCGCATCCACCAACTAGTGTGGTACCTGGCACATCATGGACATTGGGTTCCGGGGTCGACAAAGGGGAGGATATCATGCAGGAGGAGGACCCACTGCTAGAGGAGGATGGAGGACTGAGCCTTACTGTTTCACCCCAGCCAGATCCCCTGAGTGGGACTATGATCATCTTCTCGGCACAGAGGAGTGTGGTCACCAGAGGCATGGTGGCTTCGGGGAGTAAGGAGCGGGGAGATGGCGGATCTTCTACGGAAGGTCCCTCCGGTGTGGGGGGGCATTCTACTACCAGTGAGGAGGCGCTTTGTGTGGACAACCCGGCCTGGGCGTTGGTGCTCTTCCAGGCAGCAACCCAGCAGCCCCACCCAACTGGAATGGAGGAGGATTTGTTAGCGACGGATGTGGTACCAACCCTAGGTGCCGGTCCGGGTGTTATTCAGGGGAACCTATCTCTCAATAATTAATGGCTATCATCGCCTGGAATGTGAGGGGTGCATGTTCGTTAGGGAGATGGAGAGAGATATATGGGGTTCTCCACAGAGAGAAGTGAGGCATATCTGTTCTGTTAGAGACTAATATTAAAGGAAAGAAAAATCTCGCTCGGCGGACCCCATCTCATTGGGCCCAACTCTACAACTTGGCTATATATGACATAGTCAGGATCTGGGCCAGATGGAACTCGAAGAGCTGGAAAGGGGACTTGATCTTGATGACGGAGCAGCTGATCGTCATCTCTTTCACGAACAAGGGGGGCTTTCGGTTCTTGCTGGGTGCGGTATATGGCCACAACGACAGGCGGCGACGGGAGTCCCAGTGGAGCGACATATCCAGAGTTGCCGCCGCTGCAGACTCCTCGTCTCTACCGCTGCTTCTGATAGAGGACTTCATTGCCCTTTTGCACAGAGAAGAAAAGGTGGACGGCCGTTCGGTTCCAGATCCGATTCTGTATGATTTTCAAAGATGCCTCCTCCAGGCGGGGCTCCAGGAGTTGTCGCGCTCGGGATTCTTATGGACTTGGCATAACAAAGCAGTCCGTAACAGGGTTGCCTGCCAGTTGGATAGAGCCTTAGCAACGGAGAATGGTTTCGCCGTTTTCCCAACACTTTGGCTGAGGGTCTGGCCGCTGGGACGAGCGACTATTCTCCCATCAGGATTGGCTTCACTGTTCGGCCTACTGTGAGGTCTCGTCCCTTCAGGTACAACAACAGCTGGTATCTTCCAGAGGGATACTTGGATGCTGTTACGCAGGGGCTCACTAGCAGACAGGAGGGGACGGCTCAGTATTGCATGGTACATCGGCTCAAGGCTACGAAGAAGGCGTAATGGTGTTGGGTGAAGGTTTTGCCCAAGACTGCCCTGGAAGATAAAGAGGCGGAGCTCCGTACCATCCAGTAGGACATGCAGTCTGACATACTGAACGTAGACCTGGCGGCGAGAGAGGAGCTGATCGGGGAAGTCAACATCTTGCGTCTGCAGAAGAAGATTAGCGCAGCCCAGCACGCTAAATGCTCCTGGCTTTAGGATGGTGACCGCTGTTCAAAGTTCTTCTATGATGTTATCCGGACCCGATAGCACCGGAACCATATTTTCCAGCTTCTTGACATGGAGGGTCATCTCGTAGGGGAGCCATCAAAGATCCAAGGCGAGGCCGTCAGGTAATACTCTGAGTTATATTTCCAGTCTGACTACTTGTCTACGTTTCCAGATATAGTTTCGAAGAGACTGGTGACTCCTTATGGGAATAGCCTTCTTCTTGCTCCTGTTACTATGGATGAGGTAGAATCCATCATCAAGACGGAGGATCCCAACAAGGCACCTGGATCGGATGATTTTAGCAGTGGGTTCTACAAACGTCACTGGGATACTCTGAAGTTCCCGGTCTTTGAGGTGGTACATGAGTTCTTTACCAAAGGAAAGTTGCTGAAGGAGCTGAACCACACTTTTCTGATACTTGTGCCAAAGAAGGAGGGAGCGACATCGCTGGCAAATTTTAGGCCTATTGCGTGTTGTAATTATCTTTATAAGATAATTACGCACCTTTTGTGCTGACGGATGGAGGGGATCATGCAGGACTTAGTCTCTCCGAACCAGGCAGCATTCATCAATGGAAGGTCGATCGCGGAGCACAGCCTACTGGCGCATGAGATGGTGAGGGGCTTCAGTAAACCTGGAGGGGAGAAGGCATGCGTAAAGTTGGATCTGAAGAAGGCCTATGACACGGTCAATAGGGATTTCCTTATCATCTGATGTTTGCCATGGGTTTCGATGATGGCTGGGTTGCGAGGATCCGGGAATGCACCACGACTCCCACTTTCTCTGTCCTCATTCAGGGCACCCTATTTGGGTACTTCCAGAGCAACGATGGACTTAGGCAAGGCGATCCTCTGTCCTCTTACCTATTCACGCTTGTCATGGAATACTTCACATGCCTGATGGACATGGCAGTACATCGCGAGAGACTGGTTCTATTGTTTCGGAGGATTGACCCCCGTGTTACCTACCTTATCTATGCAGACGATCTCTTGGTGTTCATCCAGCCATCTACGAAGGGTATACACACGATTGTGGAGATTATAGGAGAACTGGAATCCCTTTCAGGCCTCCAAATGAACAAAGAGAAGAGCAGGGTGTATTTTAGCTTCCTCTATTCCCAGAAGGAGGAGCGGGCCGACGCGCTGGGGGTTGAGAGTGATCTACCAGTAAAGTATCTAGGGGTTCCTCTTACAGTTAACTATGCACGGGATCGGGACTGCCATAGTCTGGTGGAGTTCGTCCAGAGGAGGGTTGAAGGATGGCAAGCCGCTGGTCTTTTCTTTGGAGGACGCATCGAGCTGGTTAGATCGGTGATATCAGCTGTGGCCCATTTCTGGCTATAATCCATCCTTCTTCCTATTGCCACTATCATGAAAGTAGAGCAGATTTTTGCAGACTTTATATGGAGGGGTGGTATGCATGCAGTATCCTGGGAGCAGCTTTGTCGGCCTAGAAAGGAGGGAGGAGTGAGGCTACGGCCATTGTTGGAGATCAGAGAGGCCTCGGCGCTGAAGCTGGCATGAAGATTCATCAATAGGGGATCCCTCTGGACTGACTGGATGCATAGCAGATATATGAAAAATGACAACTTCTGGGACTGTGCCACGTACAACAATCATTCTGTCTCTTTCAAGATTATTTTGAGGCACAGGAGGGTACTTAAATCTGCAATCCGAACGGTCATAAAGGATGGGGCTGGCACGGACCTCTGGCGGGATCCTTGGATAGATCGGTAATCTCTATTAGAGATCATGGGAGTCCCGTCGCATCAGGAGGACAGTAGGAGGCTGACTTGCCAACGTATTATCTGTGATGGAGGGTGGAGGTCCGAATCCTACCGCTATACCGAGGAGCTGGGTGAGAGTATCAGTACCGTCGCCATTGATCCCAAATTGTCGGCAGATCGGTGGATCTGGGAGCCGCCAGGAGATTCTACGGGGACTGGACAGTTCCAGTTTCGGAGCTGCTATAACCTCATTCGGCGTACTTATCCTCAGAGTACGGACTATGAGTTCGTATGGTGCCAGGGACTCGCCAAAAGATGCAACTTTGTGTTTACATGCTTCTTCTAGGCCGCCTACTGATGATGGACCGACTTAGTGCTTTTGGGGTTCCGGTTCCAGACCCTAAGTGTGTGCTATGCAGTGTGGAGAATGAATCTATAGGGCACATTTTCTTTGAGTGTACCCTGTCATGGCAGATCTGGTCTGAGAAAAGTAGGGTGCTGGGTGGATGTGACTCCGGAAAGCGGATTGGGGACATCATGACTGTGCTCTGAGATAGCAGAGGAAGAGGGCATGACTAGTTTTGGACCGCCAGAGTTCGACTGGCTGTCGCTGTTTGGCATATGTGGAGGGAACAAAACTATCATATCTTCGAGGGGCTAATCACCCATCCTGTAGGCATCCTCCATAACGTTGAATTTGATATAAATACTACCGGAAACTGAAGAGTGGGAGTCCCACTATGATTGTATGTTGTAAGATTATTGCATTGCATTTGGAATAAAATTTACCCTTTTTCCAAAAAATAATAATAATAATAATATATATATTGAGATTTTAAGTGATTGATTATTATTGGAATAGAGACTACATATATATAGGAGAGGCTAGCCTCCTCTCCTATCATTCTAGGCAATGCGGGACTAAAGCCCAATAACACTTAACACATATATCAACACTCCCCCTCAAGATGGGCGAAAGATATTCACTAAACCCATCTTGTCATATCCTCTCATCATGCTGATAGAACTAAGCCCCTTTGTCAGTCCGTCTGCTACCTGATCTTTGGTTGGAACGTAGCCCAGCTCTAGTACTCCTTTCTTCAGCTTTTCTTTTATGATGAATCTGTCAATTTCGATATGCTTGGTCCTGTCATGCTGCACTAGATTGTTGGCAATACTAATAGATGACTGGTTGTCACACTATAGCTTTATCTTGGCTCCCTGGTCCAGCTTTAGCTCCGTCAGCATATTCTTCAACCACAATAGTTTTGTGACTCCCAAGGCCATAGCTCTATACTCTGCTTCAGCTGTTGATCTGGCCACCACTGACTGCTTCTTACTCCTCCAAGAGACCAAGTTGCCTCCTACAAATATGCAGTAGCCCGATGTGGATCTCTTGTCGTCAGCACAGATAGTCCAGTCAGAATCACAATAGCCCTCGATGCTTACATGATTATTTCTTCTGAAGATCAGTCCCTTCCCGGGGGCTCCCTTCAAGTACCTCAGAATCTGGTATACTGCATCCATATGACCTTTCCGGGGATCATGTATGTAGCGGCTCACTACACTGACCGCAAAGCTGATATCAGGTCGAGTGTGGCTCAAGTAGATCAACTTGTCCACCAATCTCTGATATCTATCCCGGTCAACTGGTTCTCCAACTTCAGTATCCAGTTTGAACTTTTGGTCTATCGGTGTCATAGCTGGGTTGCATCCCATCATCCTCGTTGTCATAAGCAGGTCCAGTGCGTACTTCCTTTGAGAAAGAACGATTCCCTCATTATCTCGAGCAATCTCAATCCCAAGAAATTATCGAAGAGGACCAAGATCCTTCACCTCGAACTCCTTGCCAAGCTTTCCTTTGAGTTGGGCGATCTCCTGTTCATCATCGCCTGTGATAATCATATCATCTATATATACCGCAAGCATGGTGATACGGCCTCCACTTCGTCTGAAGAAGAAAGTGTGATCAGCATCGATCTGCTGATATCCCATCCCTATCATTGCTTTCCTGAACCTGTCAAACTATGCTCGAGGAGACTGCGTTAGTCCATAGAGGGACTTCTTCAGTCTGTAGACCTTGCCTTCTGTCTGTTTGGTGCTAAATCCTGGTGGTATCTCCATGTGCACCTCCTCCACTAGATCCCCATAAAGAAATGCATTCTTCATATCCAGTTGGTGTAGCTTCCACCCTCCATTGGCTGCTAGGGAGATCAAGGTCCTAACAGTGCTCATCTTCGCTACTGGTACAAGGGTCTCGTCATAGTCGATGCCGTACGTCTGACTATATCCTTTTGCCACCAGTCGAGCTTTATAGTGCTCAACCTGTCCATCTGGGTTCTGCTTCACATTAAAAACTCATTTGCATCAGACTGCTCTTTTTTCTTCTGGCAGTCTCACCAGCTCCCAAGTGTGGTTCTTCTCAAGAGCTCCCAACTCCTCATGTATTGCCTCTTTCCACTTTGGATCGTTCTTGGTAACCTGCCAATTGTTAGGTACAGTAATACTATCCAAAGATGCTATAAATGCTCCATAAGAAGAAGAGATATGATCATAAGAAACATACTTAGCAAGGTCCCAACCATATTTGTCCGGAGGATTTCCCGTATTACTGCGAGTAGTCCTTCATGTAGGTAGTGATATGGGAGAAGTATGAGGGATGATATCACCTGAGGAGGGTGGTGGTGTCTCAGGAGTTGGGACAGACGCATGCAAGAGACATAACACTGGCACTGTAGGTACTGGTCCTGCAGTGTGCTTCTCTCTCCTACTGTAGGTAAGTAACCCCCCCTGAGTCGTATGCCTGATACTTCTTATCTCCGCCCCCTGTTCTGCTTCACCGTCATGTTTCTCCTCAACCGCGCCTTTATGCTATACTTCTAGATCGGTTACCACCAAGTTCTCCATCTCCCCCTCTCGCCTTATACTGGTAGTATTAGGTGTGTTGTGCGAAGTACCCTCCTGGCGTTAATATGGCTCATGCTCTCGAAAGTGGACATCCATACTAACAAACTTCTTCTCTACTGGACTCCAGCACACATATCCCTTCTGAGTCGCTGAGTGGCCCATGAAGATGCACTGGACTTTTCTGGGGTCAAGTTTTCCAACTGATGGTCTGTTGTCTTTCACAAAGCACACACACCCGAACACCTTTAGTGGGAGTATCCCACTATTATTGCCTTGTAATACTTTGTATGGGGACTTCCATCCTAGGACTTTTGAAGGCATCCTGTTGATAAGTTGAGCTGCTGTCAATACTGCATGTCCCCATAGATTTTGTAGGAAATTTATGTCGATCATCATACTTCTTGCGGTCTCTAGAAGGTGTCGGTTCTTCCTTTCTGCTACTCCATTTTGTGCTGGTGTGTATGCACAGCTGGTATGGTGCTGTATTTCGTGTGCTGACAAGTACTCTGTAAGTGTCCTGTTGGTGTACTCCGTTCCATTGTCAGACCTCAGTACCTTCACTACTGTATTGTACTGAGTCTGGACATGTTTATAGAAGTCCCGAAAGCAAGCAAATACTTCACTCTTATTTTTTTATTAAATACAGCCAGGAGACACGGGATGCACAATCAATAAAGGAGACAAAGTACTTATATCCATTCATAGTGTTATTAGCACTTGGACACCAAACATCAGAATGTACTATCTCAAAAATAAGAACTCTTATGACCAGTACCAACATATGATCTTCTAGTAAGCTTTCCTAACTCGTATGCATCACATACTAATTTCTGTTTATTTGATTTTGCATACATCTCTGGATACAACTTACTTAGAGTATCAAAAGAAGAATGTTCCATCCTCATATGATGAAGTATCAAAGTATCTTCAGTCCTCTGCTGCAGCTCTCCTATTCCAGCCTTCTCTGCCATAGATATCAATGCTGAGTCCAGTCCTTCCCGATCTAGGTACCACAGCCCCTCATGCCAGGTGCCAGTCCCAAGTCTTCATCTCGTCCCTTTCTTCTGGAAGATCACCTTAGGAATATCAAAAGAAACAATATATTTTAGTTGGAGAATTATAGAACTAATAGACAAGAGATTGACTGGAAAGGATGGAGCATGTAACACATTGGATAATCTTACTAAACCTGTACAATTAACAGTACCCTTACTGACCACTGGTTGGAAAGTGCCATCTGCAGTCTGAATGGTGTCTGCTGGTGCTAGGTGAGTGTATGAAAAAAACTCACTAGCGTTCCCGGTCACATGCCGAGATGCTCCTGAGTCGATAATCCAGTCTGACGTTTTAAGGGAAGACATAGATACAAGAACGAGAGACTCGTCAGTACCTTCTGATAGGTGAGCATACATAGCAGCGTTGCCTCCGAAGAATGGGGTGGATGCCTCCTCTGCTCCGCTCCTCCTGTCTCATTCGGTCGACGCTCTCTTCTTTCTCTCTAGCAGGTCCAGCAGTGCCTGATCCTCCTCAATAAAGGTGCCACCAGCTCCTCCATTCCCTTCTGCCACCAGCAAGTTTGCCCGATAGCCTCCTCGGCCGCCTCGTCGGCCTCCTCGACTACGTCCACGTCCAATATATCCTCGTCCTCGTCCGCCACCTGAGTCTTCCTCCTTAGGTGGTTTGGTACAAGCATATCGATGATGGCCCATCTCCTCGCAGTTGTAGCACTGCCGATTGTTGCCAGATCTCTTCCTTAGATCCTGTGTCGCCCGAGCTAGCAGCTGCTAGTGCTTATTTTGCTTCAGGGGGACCACCTGTCCCTGTCTGTAGTCTGATCTGTGCCTCCTCCTGGATCATGGCTGAGATAGCCTCTTCAAGACTAGGGATCTCTAGTTGGGCGAGGAGTAAGGCTGTCCTCTGTACAAATACGGCAGTCAGCCCTTTCAGGAATTTCATCGTCCTCTCCTGCAGACACACATGTCTCTCCTTGTACTTCGGGTCCCCGCAGCGTGCCCATTTCGAGGAGTGATCATAATCCAGCCAGAGACGCTCCAACTCCGTAGCATACTCCTGCACCGTCTTCTCCCCTTGTACGGTGTCATCGATCTCATCCGCAGGTTGTTTTCCACGCCATTATAGGTTCTCCTCAACTTCTTCCATACGTCTTTCACCATCTCAATGCCATCTACTATGGAAGCAATAGACTGGACTAAGGAATTGAGAAGCCATATGTAAATCACCATATGAGTGTATTTCTACTCGTCGCGTCCTGTCGAGCCCTCTTCCGGCTCTGTCTTCTCGTCCGTCAAGAATCCCTCCAGGTTCTTTCCTGCAAGGGTTCTTCTCACCCGTCGTGACCAACTCAGATAGGTGGCTGGTCCATCCAACTTCAGATCGATGGAGGTAGTTCCAACTTTGGCGACGCTCGTGTCGTGCTATCACCAGCCGACACCTTTATCAGCTTCATCAACGTCGCCACATCATCAACATCCAGCTTCTTGAGGATCGCCTCCATCGATGCTTCTTCTCGATCACGTCACACTTGCTCCATGACTCACGCTTGTCCTTGTCGTCCTCTCCTAAATTCGAATATGTCTGGTTTCATCAGATCTAGGCATCATCGACATCTCCTTGAGAATCTCATATGAGATAAATCTTCAAGAACGATTTTAGGCTTCCGTACACTGTAGGTGCCACAGATGAAATAAATCTCAAGTTTAGGCTTACCTGCACCGTAGGTGCCACAGATGAGATAAATCTGAAGTTTAGGCTTACCTACACAGTAGGAGCCCTAAAAGTGGTATGCACGGAGGCACCCACGGCAGTAGCAGCCGCAGCAGCGGCACAGCCGCAGCGGCACAACAGTGGCAACGGAACAGCCGCAGCGGCTGCATCGGCCGCGGGAGCAGCGGCGCAGTAGCTGCAGCGGGAGCGGCGGCGACGGCGTGGAGGGGGGGAAGGGAGGGCGAGGTTAGGGGTAGGGTTTGTGTGGAAAAGATGGCTCTGACGGTATTCTAAGCAAGTTTAGTCTCTGATACCATGTTGAGATTTTAAGTGATTGATTATTATTGGAATAGAGACTACATATATATATGAGAGGCTAGCCTCCTCTCCTATCATTCTAGGCAATGTGGGACTAAAGCCCAATAACACTTAACACATATACAACAATATATATATATATATATATATATATATATATATATATATATATAAAATTATAATGAACATTATGGTAGGGCGAGATGAGACTCTGACTAATATTCTACATAAGGGAATTGGCAACTTGGAGATCCTATGTAGGACACATGTTTGCCACTGAGATTTCCCAAATACTGATCGAGCATAGCAGAGGATGTGACACATGGGTGTGGGATAGCTCGCCAACTGGTAACTTCTATCCTCGCACGGTTTATAACCAAATTCGTATCATGCATACACCGCCTGGTCATCTGGAATTTGTTTGGGTGAAGTGTCTAGCAAATAAGATGCAATTAAATATGTACAAAGCTATCAAAGGGAAGCTGCTAATATTGCAGAGGCTTACAAGATTGGGTGTCACAGTACAGGGGCAAAGATATTCTTTGTCAAAAAGAGTCGGAGATATCTATTCATCTATTTTTTTCCAGTCTGATATCACATGGGCTATTTGGTGAAACCAATGCACATTGTTGAATCGTCCCATGACTGTATCTAAGGAGTTTAACGATCATATGGAAATTGTTTCTACTTATCGAAGTAGAGGTGGGGTGTGGTTTTGATCGCCACGTAAGGTTGTCAGTTTGCGTCTAGCATATATGGAGAGCGAAATCGATGCATATTCGAAGGTTTGAGTACTACTCCAGTTGGCATCATGCACAATATTGAGTCGGATGTCAGCAGTTGAGTGATGTAATGATTTGTCTATAATTTCATCAATAAAATTACCACTTTGAATATATATATATATATAGGTTGGCAGATGTTCGAGTTAACCAGACGTAATGAACCGGTCAATAGCTTGATAAAGGAGGGACACTGGTATCTTGAAGATCATCCCATTCGACGTCAATTTCGGGAAGCCATCGGGGAGATTACCATTGACGAGAGCAGGGGAGATGATGTGTTGGTCTGGGATAAGGTACACTAGGATTCTCTCAAAGTTGAAGTGCTAGAGGTGGTACAAGATCTCTTCACCAACGGAAGGCTACTGAAGGAGCTCAATCATACGTTCGTGACGCTAGTTCCGAAGGTTGAAGGGGCCACTTCGTTGGCTGACTTCAGACCTATGGATTTCAGTAAGCTTTGTCCAGCTAAGGAGGAAAGGGCACTGGTTCTAGAAATTGAGAGAAGGGAACTCCCGGTTAGATACTTGGTTGTCCCTTTGTCTGTCAACTGTGCACGTGATATGGATTGCCAGAGCCTGTTGAATATACGCAACAGAGAGACGAGGGGTGGCAGGCTTAATGCTTGTCATTTGGATCGCATTGAGCTGGTTCGGTCAGTAATTTCGGCTATAGCTATGTTTTGGCTACAATCGATTCTCCTACTGAAGGCCACCATTCGCCAAGTTGAGAAGATTTGTGCTAATTTATCTGGGGAGGTAGCCTATATGGTATGGCGTGGGAGCAGTTGTGTAGGCCTCGGGATGAAGGTGGTGGCCTCAGATCGCTCTTTTTCATGCGGAAGGTAGCGGGCTTAAAGCTAACTTAGAAACTGCTTTAGGGGGACTCGCTGTGGGCAGAATGGATGATTGGGAGATATCTGTCGAATGGTTACTTCTGGAGTAGGCGCCACAATTACAATGACTCTGTAAAATTTAAGTCCATATTATCTCATCGACACGCGATCAAAGGGATAACTACTAGAGTTATTTCTGATGGGTCCACCACTGATCTTTGGATGGACCCCTTGATCTAGGGACGTAGTCTGTTGTACCTGATTGGTCCACATATGTATTCTGCGGCCACTAGAGGGAGCGGGTCCAGGCGCTTTTATAGTAGGGGGCCTGGGTGGTAAGGGGGCACCGATTCACCGCTAGGTTGGCTGTGGATATCTTACAGGTTTCGCTGGACCCGGCGGCATCAGGAGATCGGTGGGCGTGGGGTGACGGTAGATCGGCCTGTGGAGACTTCAGTTTTTCTGACTGTTATAAACGTGTGTGCCCACATCATCATAAGGTGTTTCATATAGAATTTATTTGGCTACAAAAAGGTACGCGCAAGATGGCGTACTGTATGCATATGCTGCTACTTAGACGACTACTTACATTAGATTATGAAGAGGTTCGGCATCCAGGTCCAGGATGACAAATGTGCACTGTGGAATGTACAACTTGAAAGCATGGCGCACTTATTCTTCCAGTGCCCTGTTAGTGGTTTTATCTGGCAGGAGCAATAGATCAAGCTTGGAGGGGGAAGATGAGATAAGATGGGCTTGCTTAATATCGTCCATAGAATTGGCAGCATGCGGAACAAGGGAAGCAATTGGTTTCAGGAAGCTCGCCTGCGGTTATCTTGCACAGTGTGTCTGTCGTAATTGATTGATGAGATAATTTCATTGATAGTCTCATAGGCTTTATATAGCCTTTTGTCACGACCCGCACCCGCTTTTCGGACGCGAAAGCGTGAGCAAGCCAGCTACGCATCAAGCGGACTCCAGCCTGACTCGAGTACGTATAAGTTGTCACGGCTAGGGTAAACTGCCAAATCATGGCAAACAAATCTATATCTCAATCCAATATAAGAATATGAAACATGAATGAACACTATGGGTCGTGGTCTGCAGCCCACTAGCATATATGTCCGATAAGACTCTAAAGAAAGTAACAAGAGTCTAAACTGAATCAGGAAACATGATAAAGTAAGAAAGCACGAAAGGATAACAACGTAATAATGACACCTGAATCCCACAAGCGGATCATCGCATCCGAAACCCACAAGAATCGCAAATCCTCCGCCACCCAGAACTAATAGCTAACTCCATGCAACCGCTAAACCTGAGAAGATCATCAAGTCCTCAGAGGATATAGCAAGATACATAATATACATGCCTATCTAACAGTTTTATCATGCATGAGAAAAATAAACAAGAAGAAACATGAACACAACAAATGACTACGAACACGAACACGAACACACGAACACGAACACGAACATGAACACGAACACGAACACACGAACACGAACACGAACACGAACACGAACACGAACACGAACACACGAACACGATAACAACTACGTATAAATGAACTGCTGGATGAACGAAACACGAGATCAATGGAAGAACCAAACCCTCGTCCCGAGTGTGGACTCTCTGGTTTGAACAAAGCACTAACCCACTTCTCGAGTGTGGACTCTCTGGTTAGCTCACGGCAAGACACCCTCGTCCCGAGTGTGGACTCTTTGGTGCAAGTACTACATCCTCGTCCCAAGTGTGGACTCTCTGATGTAAGTCAAGTCAAATCAAGTCAACAATCTCGTCCCGAGTGTGTACTCTCTAGTACAAATAATCGACATCCTCGTCCCGAGTGTGGACTCACGGATGTAAACAGATAAAAAAAACACCCTCGTCCCGAGTGTGGACTTTCTGGTGCCAAGAAAACAATATCAAGAATTTAGCAGTTCAATTACACGTACTCGTTCTATGACACGACTCAAGCAAGGTACTGACAAGAAACTCCAAGGGTGAACCACAAGACCAAACATGAATACGGCTATATGCAATAAAAACAACACAAAATAATATAACACGAAAGGCACATGTCCATAAACAATCAAAACTGGAAAATAAAATACAAAGCATGTAAATAAAACTGTAGAGGAAGGCAAGGTATACTTGCCTGGTGATTGCACGCAGATCCCACAAAATATAATCAACTGGTGAGTCGTAAAGTCCAAATCATCATAACTGTCTCCGAAAGGTGAAACAGACATTGCCAACATTCTTAGAATAGTCAAATTAGCCAGGATTGCCTGTCCTTAAGTCCAATTCTGGACCCAGGGGCAAACGGTAATTTCGGGCCAAAACGGTATCCGCCGTTGGACCCGCTTTGCACCGAAAAACGTGCCAGGGTCAATGGTCTCTAAAGTCATCAAACTACATATCAACAGGTCTGACTTTCTGATATGAACTCAACCGTATGTCCTAAGTTGGATTTCGGCGGGCAGTGCACAAAGTCACCCGCTGAGTCGGACCGTGGGCCCGCAAAACGGCGATCCGATCAACTGTCTCAGAATCGGACCAAACTTGGCATACATGACCGAAAAAATGATACGGTCCTGTTGGCGCAAGTTTCGTCTCGAGATGACGAACGTACATGAAGCAATTGGCTAATATAAATTTATAAAACAATATTCCAAAAGTGTGTATATATATATGCATATACATTTACCTTTATACTTTGAACTAGTTAATTAAGTAATATGTAATTTCTTTTAAGGGTCTTATGTGCAAATTAATGGGTTTGTAAAAATGAATGTGAGTTGGTGGAGGAAAGATAGGGACTTATTTTTAAAAGAATGTTACAACTATATGCTTCTTCCTCTTCACGTGAAGAGCTTGCATGCAACTAAAGCTAACAACTTCTAAAAGTATTATTCCTCTTCACGCGAAGTGCTTGCATGCAACTAAAGCTAACAACTTCTAAAAGTAAAATAAATATATTTCCATTCCAGCAACAGGACATTGTAAAATAGTACAACTGCACTAAAAAATTGTGAGCATAATATTTTCTATTCTTAGTACTTAGCTACTGTTAGTTTTTAGTCTCTTCTTCTTTCTTCTGTGAGCATTTCCCTTATTCTATATGTGCACGGTGTCAAACAAGGTTATGTGAACAGTGTCTTCTTTCCCAACCATTGAGCACACAAAGGTGCATGGTTCACGAATACACCTCTCAGTCTACTTTAACCCATGGTTCAATACTTACGCGGCATTACACAGCAAGCTCAAGCTAGGGAGAAGAGAAGAGCTTACATTGACGGGTTCAGAATGCCGATGAGAGATCTCGTCTTCGACGGAGCTCGACCCCTGCAAGGGGCGCCCGACAATGGATCCAACGACAAGGGGGAGGCGGCGACGAGGCTCCTCCGGTACAGCAGTCCACCGGTCGAAAAAGAGTAGAAAGAAGGAGGCGGCGTCAATGTTCCACGTGACTTCGCAATAAAGGTTCTATTGCCTTTCATAAGTCTTGACAGCTTTCGGTTCGACGATGCGCCTGGTTCTCGACGAACTAATGGTTGCGACGAGATGCCTACGTGGGTTCTGATTGAGCAGGCTCTTGCGATGGTTCGGCGAGGGCCTGGTCTGATCAGGATGTCGTCCAACTTAATGGAAACGCCGGGGCACCAGCGGCGACAATGCAAGTTGCACGATCGTGGTGGCGTGGCACACAATGGGGCCGGCAATAAGGAGCCCTCGAGGAGAGCTCGGACAGCTGGTCGGCATGGCAGCCCTGAACGATCTTGTCAAAACCACAAGAGATAGTTGGCAGCACACGGCCGGGAAGAGGCTCGTGCGAGGGAGAGCTCGCCCAACATACCGAAGTCTGCCAAACGTCTGATGGTCGGTTGTGTGGTGGCTCGACGTGGTGGCCTATTATATGGTAGTCGATGGTTCTCGGCCCCACGAGCGAAGGCGGCTCGTGGGAAGTTTGGCAGGTGAGGGGATGCAGTATCTAAGGAAGAAGAAGAGGAGGGCGGCTTAGCATGATCGGCTAGGGTTTACAGAGGTTTCGAAGTTCCTTTATATGCTCTGTTGGTTACAGTCGCGGGTGCATGGAGGTGTTGTTGGGACGACTTGGCGTTGCTGGTGGCTTGGGCCTAGCTTCAGTTTGGCCGGGCCTGGCTTGGCTGCTTAGTTGTATCTTAAGAGAAAATAAGCTGATTGTTCAGTTGACACGTTAAGTCGTTAACTGTGTCAGTCATACCACATAAATAATTTTTTTGAATATTTGGGGAATGAGAACTAATCATGTACCTGAGTTCGTGGAGAACAAATCATCTTTTTACAGGTAACAAATCAATAAGAAAGGGCATGCTTGTTTAAGTCCTATGTAATAGTTTTATAACATGACACAGAATGACACATTTTGCAAACAAGTGTGTCCTAAAATCCCAAATACATACACACATATATAATTTATACATAACATATATATATATGTATATATATATATATATATTAATAATTATAACTATAGTTACAAATCAATAAATATATATATATATCCTGGTGTTTATACATATTTATATATATAACTATACCACAAATTCTATACAGGCAATACAATATTTTTTTAAGTATAATCAATAATAATAAAATAATATTATATAATAATAATCTCAATAGTATTGATAATAAAACAATAATAATAATAATAATAATAATAATAATAATAATTTCAAAAATTTTTGGGAAGGGAGGCTACAAATCTACCCACCTTAAAATAATTTCGTCCGCAAAATTCTGATTCATAACTATTCCAAAAAAAATTCAAAATCTACTATCACTTTGACCTCCTCAATTTTAATTTCTCAAAAATGTATTCTGGCCTTCTCCAGTCATTTTATAACTTCGAGTACTTGAGGACTTCTACCCACATTTGGTCACACTACTCCTAAAAACATGGTCACTAAAATCTTATAATCTTCTAACTAGTTGCTGACCATTCTACCGACAGATATCTAGGCATATGGCAACTATAATCCCCACATATCTATCAAACAACCAATATTCAAAAATTAAGCAAGATTATACTATAACTTAAGAATCTTTGATGAATTCTAGACAGCACAATCATTCGTCACCCCGGAATAGGAAGGGACGAGAATCTATGGTACAATAGGGCAAGGAAAAATAGTCAAGAACAAATACGAAGTTTCAAAGACGGTAGAGAAATTTCTAAGAGAATTTTCAAGGCAGAGTGGATTGAGATATCTAAGGTTTAGTCATAGTCGCAGGCTCGTATCAGTACAGTTACGTAACCGATACGATATGCTCTGACCTGCATGGACTACCAAAAAAACTTGTCACGACCCGCACCCGTTTTTCGGACGCGAGAGCGTGAGCAAGCCAGCTACGCATCAAGCGGACTCCAGCCCGACTTGAGTACGTATAAGTTGTCACGGCTAGGGTAAACTGCCAAATCATTTCAAACAAATCTATATCTCAATCCAATATAAGAATATGAAACATGAATGAACAGTATGGGTCGTGGTCTGCAGCCCACTAGCATATATGTCCGATAAGACTCTAAAGAAAGTAACAAGAGTCCAAACTGAATCAGGAAACATGATAAAGTAAGAAAGCACGAAAGGATAACAACGTAATAATGACACCTGAATCCCACAAGCGGATCATCGCATCCAAAACCCACAAGAATCGCAAATCCTCCGCCACCCAGAACTAATAGCTAACTCCATGCAACCGCTAAACCTGAGGAGATCATCAGGTCCTCAGAGGACATAGCAAGACACATAATATACATGCCTATCTAACAATTTTATTATGCGTGAGAAAAATAAACAAGAAGAAACATGAACACAACAAATAACTACGAACACGAACACGAACACACGAACACGAACACGAACACACGAACACGAGAACAACTACATATAAATGAACTGCTGGATGAACAAAACACGAGATCAATAGAAGAACCAAACCCTCGTCCTGAGTGTGGACTCTCTGGTCTGAACTAAGCACTAACCCTCGTCCCGAGTGTGGACTCTCTGGTTAGCTCACGGCAAGACACCCTCATCCCGAGTGTGGACTCTCTGGTGCAAGTACTACATCCTCGTCCCGAGTGTGGACTCTCTGATGTAAATCAAGTCAAATCAAGTCAACACCCTCGTCCCGAGTGTGGACTCTCTGGTGCAAATAATCGACATCCTCGTCCTAAGTATGGACTCACGGATGTAAACAGATCAAGAAAAATACCCTCGCCCCGAGTGTGGACTCTCTGGTGCCAAGAAAATAATATCAAAGATTTAGCAGTTCAATTACATGTACTCGTTCTATGACACGACTCAAGCAAGGTACTGACAAGAAACTCCAAGGGTGAACCACAAGACCAAACATGAACACGGCTATATGCAATGAAAACAACACAAAAGAATATAACACGAAAGGCACATGTCCATAAACAATCAAAACTGGAAAATAAAATACAAAACATGTAAATAAAACTGTAGAGGAAGGCAAGGTATACTTGTCTGGAGATTGCACGCAGATCCCACAAAATATAATCAACTGGTGAGCCGTAAAGTCCAAATCATCATAACTGTCTTCGAAAGCTGAAACAGACATTGCCAACATTTTTAGAATAGTCAAATTAGCTAAGATTGCATGTCCTTAAGTCCAATTCTAGACATAGGGGCAAACGATAATTTTGGTCCAAAACGGTGTCCGCCGTTGGACCCGCTTTGCACCAAAAAATGTGCCAGGGTCAATGGTCTCTAAAGTCGTCAAACTACATGACAACAGGTCCGATTTTCTGATACGAACTCAACCGTATGTCCAAAGTTGGATTCTGGCGGGCCGTGCACAAAATCACCCGCTGAGTCGGACCGTGGGCCCGCAAAACGGTGATCCGATCAACTGTCTCAGAATCGGACCAAACTTGGCATACAGGATCGAAAAAATAATACGGTCATGTTGGCATAAGTTTTGTCTCGAGATGACGAACGTACATGAAGCAATTGGCTAATGTAAATTTATAAAACAATATTCCAAAAGTGTGTATATATATACCCATATACATTTACCTTTATACTTTGAACTAGTTAATTAAGTAATATGTAATTTCTTTTAAGGGTCTAATGTGAAAATTAATGGGTTTGTAAAAATGAATGTGAGTTGGTGGAGGAAAGATAGAGACTTATTTGTAAAAGAATGTTACAACTATATGCTTCTTCCTCTTCACGTGAAGAGCTTGCATGCAACTAAAGCTAACAACTTCTAAAAGTAAAATAAATATATTTCCATTCCAGCAACAGGACATTGTAAAATAGTACAACTGCAGTACAAAATTGTGAGCATAATATTTTCTATTCTTAGTACTTAGCTACTGTTAGTTTTTAGTCTCTTCTTCTTTCTTCTGTGAGCATTTCCCTTATTCTATATGTGCACGGTGTCAAACAAGGTTACGTGAAAAGTGTCTTCTTTGTTGACACAAAATCACAGTCAACCATATATTGATACAATTGACAACATGATACTTGTAATATTTTAATACGACACATGAAGACTGAATTTGGTACAAGCCAGACGACAGCTCGCACCTGCAAAGCTTCATAAATTTGAGTCTATATTTTACACTTTATTTGAGTCTAGATTTATGTAAACTGAGCTGTGCTGAGCATTTTGAGACTTATACTATACCTATACCTCAAACCAAAAGCGCCACTAAACATCCAAATAGATCATTGGCCCATTTGACCTATTTTGTGCTCTGGAGACAGAGTTCGGGCCGAACTCTGCCACCACACAGAGTTCGGGCTGAACTCTGCCTCCTAAATTCTAGGACCCTAATTTTTAGGGTTGGCTGGATGCAAGTTGTCCAACGGCCAAATTTTTGAATATTCTAACCATAATTCTGGCCGAATTCTGCCTGTATGGTATCTTATAAATAGGCCATGAATTCGTTCATTTTCAATTATCCTATCTTCTCTTATCTTCTCTCTAAAGCCTTATACAAGCCATACCCTTATCATCTACAAGCCACAAGCTCCCCAAGCCTCAAAGTGCTCAGTACTTTTTAGTTAGGAGTTTGTGCAAGAGTTCAAGAAGTCGCTTGGAAAATTTCAAGCATCGCCACTGCGATCTCTGTAAGAAGTTGACGTCCTCTTCTGAAGAAAAGGCACGGGATATAACTACTATTTCACAAATAGTGGATTTAATCCTGAACTAGAGTTCTCAGGCCTGGACTAGTCCTCCACGAGGGAAACCAGGTTAAAATTGGCTGTATTTACGTATGCTTTCTTGTTCTTTACTATTTTCGTATTTACTCTGATTATTTTCTGTTGTGAAAGAGTTTAATTTTTAATTGGACATTATTGTCATAAACTCTATTCACCCCCTCTAGAGTTTCCTATTTGTTCTTCAATTGGTATCAGAGCTCTATTCTCTCAACAAGGACTAACATCCTAGAGCTGATCCATGGCAACCACACAATCCATGATTTTCAATCACGGTTAAGGGCAGTCCACTCATAGACCTTCCCTTTTTGATGGAACTAACTACACCTATTGGAAAACAAGGATAAGTTTTTATATCAAGTCGCTAGACTTCGACCTGTGGACCATTGTCACCGATGGTTACAAAAAGCCCGCCAGGATAGTTGTCAATGGTGATCTTGTTGAGAAAACCCATGACAATTATTCTGACGAGGAGAAGAAACAGGCAAGTCTAGACGCAAAAGCTATTAATGCTTTATTATGTCCTATAGACAGGAATGAGGTCAACAGGGTCTCAACATGCACCACCTCTCACGAAGTATGGAGACTTCTAGAAGTGACGCATGAAGGAACCACTCAAGTGAAGAGTCAAAAATAAGTCGTCTCACTCAAGAATATGAGGCTTTCAAGATGAAGCCAAATGAGACGATCACACAAATGATTACAAGATTTCTCGACATCATCAACCCTTTGTCTTCTCTCGGCAAACAATATACAAATCTTGAGAAGATCCGCAAGATACTTAGGGGGCTACCAAAGATTTGGAACCCTAAGCTGACGGCCATCATAGAAGGAAATGATCTTACGACTATGTCCATGAAGACTTTGATGGGAAAGCTGATGACTCATGAGCTTGACCTCAAAGATTTCGAAGAGCCTGCTCCTAAGGCAAAGGAGATTGCCCTTAGAGTTCACCGACGAAGGGCTGATCCTGAAGAGACGGATAACGACAACTCGGAAGGTGAAGATCAAGCTCTGCTTGTCCGCAACTTCAAGAAATTCCTTCGCTTCAATCGAAGAAAGAAGGAACCACAAGAAGATGACGAAGAAGAGCCAACATACTACGGTTGCAAGAAGACTGGACACGTCCGAAAAGACTGTCCATTCATAAAGAAGAGCAACCGATATGAGAAACCATACAAGAAAGCTTTCTCAAAGAAATATGCCAACACAAGCATTTGGCATGAAAGCGAAGCTAGTGACTCCGAGGAAGAAAAGGACTCTCCTCAAGACACCGCCAATGTTTGCCTAATGGCTACATCCGACAAGGTAACAAGCGAAACTCTCGATGATTTCACGTTTGATGAACTTGGCGATGCATTTAATGATTTACTCAATGACCACAAGAAAGTTATTGGTAAATATAAACACGCCAAGAAAAAGATCAAAAGTTATGAAGTCGAGATTCAAAGACTCTCTTCATTGCTTGATAATAGTAGAGACACTTCACCCACGGAAGTCACAAATGAGGTGTCTAAGCTTAAATTAAGCCTACATGATGCCGAAGCACGTATAGAAAAGCAAACACAAGAGATCACAACACTCAATACTGAGATCGCTGAAGAAAAAAATAGACACAAGATCTCTATCACTAAGATTTATAGTTTGAACAATAAGATTAATGAACTGCAGGCTGTCTCTAAGAAATTAGAGACTAGATTGGGAAAACAGGTTGCTCAACCTCAAACCCAATCACATGAGACACTCACAAAGCATGACACTACTCATTCTAGTCAACCACGTCATCCACCTGCAGCACGAAATCATGCTTATATGTACACCCACTTTCATAAAGCACACAAACCATATGCACATAGAAATAATTCTCATATGACACAGAATCACCATACTATACATAGATACAATCATCACTATGTTGCACAAAAACAAAATCACCATCATACTGCTTATGGATATAGACATCATCATCATACTCCACATCACTCTACATATAGACATCATCACCATGCTACTCCACATCACTCTACATATAGACATCATCACCATGCTACTCCACATCACTCTACATATTAACATCATCACCATGCTACTCCACACCACTCTACATATAGACATCATCAACATGCTCCTAACATAAATAGGAATGCTATTTGTACTTATTGTGGATTACATGGACACATTTCACCACAATGTAGAGTTAGGAGATTAGTAGATAGAAACATATATGCATGGTTGCCGAAAACTAACTTTTCAGGACCCTCAAGAACTTGGGTACCAAAGGTCACATCTACTCTTGATGTAGGTGGACCTTCCCTCCTCAACTAAGAGTAAGTGGATTCTCGATAGTGGATGCTCACGACATATGACGGGAGACACAAATCTTTTAGCATCACTATCGATGAAGAGGGAAGGGTATGTATCCTTCGGCAACAACCTTAAAAGGTATATCATTGGTAATGGTACTATAGGTCATCCTCCTTCTCCTATAATAAAGGATGTCTACCTAATGACCGAGTTAAAGCATAACCTGCTCAGCATAAGTCATCTTGCTGATCATGGGTATGATATTAACTTTGGATAAAATAAATGCTTTATTTATGATAGGTCAACAGGAGACATTATTTTTGAAGGGATAAGAGAGGACAATATTTATATTTTCTATCTATCTAGAGATACTAACAGTGCAGGAAGATGTCTCTATGCTCACAAGGATGAAAAATTACTGTGGCACCAGCGTCTTGGTCATGCCAACATGGACACTATATCCAGGCTATCGACCAAGAAGCTAGTCAGAGGATTGCCCGACATCACATTCAAAAAGGATACGGTATGTGCCGAATATGAATTGAATAAGGCAACCAAGTCCTCATTTTATTCCATAAACTCTGTAAGTACTACTAGACCATTGCAACTACTTCATATAGATTTATTTGGCCCTAGTAAAGTAGCCAGTCTTGGTGTAAAACTCTACGCTTTTGTTATAATTGATGACTTTTCTATATTTACTTGGGTTTTCTTTCTTACAAATAAAAGTGATGCCATTTCAGTTTTCAAAATATTTGCTAAAAAGGTTCAAACGAAAAAGGCTACATGATTACTCGAATCTGAAGTGATCATGGAGGCGAATTCAAAAATAGTGATTTTGAAAAGTTTTGTGATTTAAATGGTTTTAATCATGAGTTTTCGTGTCCAAGAACTCCTCAACAAAATGGTGTTGTGGAGCGGAAGAATAGGACTCTTGGCGATATGGCTAGCGTCATGTTAAATAAATTCTCTCTTCCAAAATATTTTTGGGGTGAAGCTGTCAGTACAGCGTGCCATATTTTAAATAGGGTGCTTATTCGTCCTATTACGAAGAAAACACCCTATCAGCTTAGGTTTGGAAGAACTCCAAACGTTTCATATTCTTGAGTTTTTGGTTGTCGATGTTTTATCCTTAACACCAAAGACAACTTAGGCAAATTTGATGCCAAAGCTGAGGATGGTATATTCCTTGGCTATGCGGCCAAGAGCAAGGGATATAGAGTGTTCAACAAACGCTCATTAATTGTGGAAGAGTCAACAAATGTGACTTTCGATGAGGATAACAGTGCAGCAGCTACTCTTGATGATGATGTTGAACCATCAACTTCTACTCCAATGAACATAACCACTGAAACCAATTCTCTGGAGGGTTTGCCAAAGAAATTTTCTTTCAAGCCGTCACATCCAGAAAATTTGGTTATAGGCGATGTTTCACGTGGAGTAAGTACTAGATCATCAATAAGAGACTCCATTGCTAGTACTGCCTTTATTTCACAAATTGAGCCGAAAAATATTGTAGAAGCTTTTAATGATGAATTTTGGATTTCTGCCATGCAAGAAGAACTCAACCAATTCGAGAGGAGCCAAGTTTGGAAACTTATTCTTAGGCCGGTAAATCACTCGATTATTGGTACTAAATGGGTTTTTCGAAACAAAGTAAATGAAGATAGTTCAGTTACATGCAACAAAGCTCGTCTAGTAGCTCAAGGACACAACCAAGAGGAAGGTATCGACTACGATGAGATGTATGCTCCTGTTGCGAGATTAGAATCCATACGGATGCTTTGTGCATTTGCTAACTTTCAAAATTTCAAATTATTTCAAATGGATGTTAAAAGTGCTTTCTTGAATGGATTTATTAAGGAGAAAGTTTTTGTAAAACAACCCCCTGGTTTTAAGAATCACAAATTTTTTGACCATGTTTTCAAGCTCAAGAAAGCGCTATATGGCCTCAAACATGCCCCTAGAGCTTGGTATGAACGGCTAAGCAATTTTTTGCTTAAAAAAAGATTTTTCAAAAGAGAAAGTTGACACTACACTTTTTATAAAATCTTTCAAAGATACTATTCTCTTAGTACAAATTTACGTGGATGATATTATATTTGGTTCTACTGATGAAACCCTCTGTCAAGATTTTGCCAAGTGTATGCAGACCGAGTTTGAGATGAACATGATGGGGGAGCTCAATTACTTTCTTGGACTGTAAGTCAAACAAACGTCAAATGGAACTTTTATCTGTCAATCAAAGTATACAAAGGACATGCTGAAAAAATTCGAGCTTGACAACGTCAAACCAATCAGCACTCCAATGGCTACTACAACTAAACTAGAACCAGATGAAAGCGGCAAACCTGTAGATCAATGTAAGTATCGAGGTATGATAGGCAGTCTACTTTATTTAACTACTAGTCGCCCTGATATTATGTTTAGCGTTTGCCTGTGTGCTAGATATCAAGCTAATCCTAGGAAATCACACATGACTGCTGTTAAGCGTATCTTTCGATACCTTAAGGGTACGGTTACAGTAGGCCTATGGTATCCTAAGTCAACATCATTTGACCTCATTGGTTACTCTAATACTGATTTCGTCGGATGCAAGGTCGACCGTAAAAGTACGAGAGGCATGTGTCATTTATTAGGAAAGGCTCTAGTCTCTTGGTTTAGCAAGAAGCAGAATTCTGTCGTACTATCCACAATAGAAGCTGAATATATTGCAGCTGGTTGTTGTTGTACACAAATTCTGTGGATGAAGCAAACCCTTAAAGACTATAACTTATCGTTTATGCACATTCCTATATTTTATGACAACACTAGTACTATAAATCTTACTAAGAACCCCATTTGTCACTCACGCACGAAGTACATTGAAATGCGTCACCACTTTTTATGTGATCATCAGCAAAATGGCACTATTAACTTAGAATTTATTGACACCGATCATCAGCTAGCAGATTTCTTTACCAAATCTCTATCCGAAGAGCGTTTTAACTTTCTTTGTCATGAACTAGGAATTTTGGATGAAGCTGTTATTCATTAAAGTAACCTGCATAAATATCGATTATGTCTTGATACTTTATGATGAACTTGCCATGGGTACAAGCCGAAAGGGTCCTTCTGACAACAAGGCATAAAAGCCTAAGCGACACGGTGCACTAGTCCTCAGGACTACCGCTAGCTGGGATCCGGCCCCTGCAGCTACCCCATGGCAGCTTCAAAATGTTGAATTGGGGCATATTTCCTTGTTTATTACATGGTCTACTTTTATTTATCACATGGCAAAAAAAAATTCAAAATTTCAAACTTCACTTTGATTCAGAGTTGCATTTTTTCTGCTATTTGCTACTTGGTTTTCTCTTTTTATATCTTGCATCCGTGTATATATCTTTGTATATTACATGGTCTACTTTTTATATTTTTTCATCTACTTATTATTTTTGTCTTTCTTACTTGATCAAATTTCTTCTCTAGCCTGATTTCTATTCTGATACCATAAACCAGAATTCGGGCCGAACTCTGCCTTACCCAGAGTTCGGGCCGAATTCGGTCTGGCTGTTCCAAAACCGAAAGCAGCCACAGCCGCTGATCAGATTATGATCCAATGGTCAACATTTGCTCTGACCATTTGAACCCCTACACTAAAAACTGGGTTCCCCTCTTCTCTCTCCTCCATTGCCACCTTAACTTCTCCAAACTATTTTTCTCCAAACCCTAACCCTAGTTCTTCCTTCCTAGAGAATAATTCTTCTCAAAACTCAAGGAGAAGGATTCTCTCACCATTCTCCTTCATCTTTCATCATCAAATTGAGGTATATTTCCACAGTTCTCTCCATCTACAATTCCTCAATTTTGTTTATTATTTCATGGCTCCCAAGTTGTTCAATGGGGAAAGAGACTTCGAACCGAGGGTGCGTCCTTTTCGAATGCTCCTCCTCGTGTTGAACCACCCGTTGAACAACCCAATCAACAACCCATTCATCCGTTGTTTAACCCACCTCGTCCACTCGACCCCAACACGTATGATGACAGGATATTTGTATCACTTGATGCTTCTAATGAATGGTTTAGTAATTTTCGGTCACGTTCGGTGTATGCGGGTCATCCTATAAATTTTACTATATTTTCTCAATATGATTCACTTTTTCATGATCTTTGCCTTGATGAACTTGTCACTACCAATTCGGTTATATATCTCAATGCCATACAAATGTTTTACTGCAACCTTACTCACAATGATACACATATATTCTCACGGGTTGCGGGCATTGATATTTTTTTGATGATTTCGACTTGGCCGAACACCTTGAACTCCCGGAGCCAAACTCATGGAAAAAACTTGTTGAAGCTCGCAAGTTTCTATTTCCCAATGGGTCATCCCTAGAAAGCTTTAAGGACGACTTGTGTACCCCTAAAACACGTCCTCGTAAGCTTCTTGCCAAGTTTCTCAATCCTTACTTTTATGAACTTCATCGAATCGTCTTTAACACGATTCTGCCTAAAACATGATCGACCGATGAGGTTACATACTTTAAAATCTCTGTTTTGTATCACCTCCATTTTTATGTTCCTTTTAATCTTCCACGTACCATGATGGACTGGATGGTTAATGCTAGAAAGAAACCAAGGTCCTTGGTTTATGCTCTTTATCTTCCTATGCTCTTTCGTGCTTTTCGTGTACCTCTTGATGAGTGCCAGTTCCTACCTGCCCCTGCCTTCCTCTCTAAGGCACGGCGGCTTCAGGAAGCAGTTGGCTCACCTGTTGTGTCTGAGCACTCTGACGATGAGCCCGACGCCCCTCATCTTGGACAGGATCCTCCTCCTCCTCCTCCTGCTACTCTTGAGTCACTCCAGACTATGCTCCGCGATCGATTCACCTTAGAGGATGATCGCTGGACTCAGCTTGACTACCGGACTACCTTGCAGATGAGTGCCATTAGCAACTCACTGCACGATATTCGGTACTCTATGTCCCGGCATCCTTCTATGCCTATTTCCATGGAGCGGGATCCTGCTCGTGATGGATACCGTATTGATGACCCTTGGGTTATCCGCTACCTGGATCCGGATTCGACTTTCATGGACCCTTGTCATTCGTTCACTGATCCATCCGACGACGGTGGGCCTTCACGAGCTCGATGATGGATATGGATTTCTCTTTGCTGCTGCTGCTGAGGATCATAGTTTATGATTTTCTGCATTTTTAGTTGATGTAGTTGTTTTTGTTTCTGCACTTTGGTTGTACTAGAACTCATTATGTGACTCTTGGAGACATTTTATTCTGCAGTTTCTTAGTTTTATGCAGTTTATCTTTATTATTTTGGTGTGCTTGCCATTCATTATTCTGGTTGTTTGATAACTGACAAAAGGGGGAGAATTTTTTTGATATATTCATATTATATATTTTTTTTTGTATCTGTGCTTTGGGAAAAGAATATTGTTATCAGGACTACAGGCAATGTTTACGGGGGAGCTATTGCTAGTTGCACCTATTACGGGGGAGCTACGCTATTTTTTAAATGTGTCCAGGTATGAATATTGAATATGCAAATATCATTTTGTCAATTATCAATATGGGGGAGATTGTTGACACAAAATCACAGTCAACCATATATTGATACAATTGACAACATGATACTTGTAATATTTTAATACGACACATGAAGACTGAATTCGGTACAAGCCAGACGACAGCTCGCACCTGCAAAGCTTCATAAATTTGAGTCTGTATTTTACACTTTATTTGAGTCTAGATTTATGTAAACTGAGTTGTGCTGAGCATTTTGAGACTTAGACTATACCAATACCTTAAACCAAAAGCCCCACTAAATATCCAAATAGACCATTGGCCCATTTGACCTATTCCGTGCTTTGGAGACAGAGTACGGGCCGAACTCTGCCTCCACACAGAGTTCGGGCCGAACTATGCCTCCTAAATTCCAGGACCCTAATTTTTAGGGTTGGCTGGATGCAAGTTGTCCAACGGCCAAAATTTTGAATATTCCAACCAGAATTCTGGCCGAATTCTGCCTGTATGGTATCCTATAAATAGGCCATGAATTCTTTCATTTTCAATTATCCAATCTTCTCTTCTCTTCTCTCTAAAGCCTTATACAAGCCATACCCTTCTCATCTACTAGCCACAAGCTCCCTAAGCCTCAAAGTGCTCAGTACTTTTCAGTTAGGAGTTTGTGCAAGAGTTCAAGAAGTCGCTTGGAAATTCCAAGCATCGCCACTGCGATCTCTGTAAGAAGTTGACATGCTCTTCTGAAGAAAAGGCACGGAGTATAACTACTATTTCACAAATAGTGAATTTAATCCTGAGCTAGAGTTCTCAGGCCTGGACTAGTCCTCCACGAGGGAAACCAGGTTAAAATCGGCCGTGTTTGCGTATGCTTTCTTGCTCTTTACTATTTTTGTATTTACTCTGATTATTTTCTGTTGTGAAAGAGTTTAATTTTTAATTGGACATTATTGTCATAAACTCTATTCACCCCCTCTAGAGTTGCCTATTTGTTCTTCATGGTTCACGAATACACCTCTCAGTCTACTTTAACCCATGGTTCATACTTACGCGGCATTACACAGCAAACTCAAGCTAGGGGGAAGAGAAGAGCTTACATTGACGGGTTCGGAATGCCGATGAGAGATCTCGTCTTCGACGGAGCTCGACTCCCGCAAGGGGCGCCCGATAATGGATCCAACGACAAGGGGAAGGCGGCGGCGAGGATCCTCCGGTACAGCAGTCCATCGGTCGAAAAAGAGTGGAAAGAAGGAGGCGGCGTCAACGTTCCACGTGACTTCGCAAGAAAGGTTCAATTGCCTTTCATAAGTCTTGACAGCCTTCGGTTCGACGATGCACCTGGTTCTCGACGGACTAACAGTTGCGACGAGATGCCTATGTGGGTCCTGGTCGAGCAGGCTCTTGCGATGGTTCGGCGAGGGCCTGGTCTAATCAGGATGTCGTCCAACTTATTGGAAACGTCGGGGGCACCAGCGACAACGATGCAAGTTGCACGATCGTGGTGGCGTGGCACACAATGGGGCCGGCAACAAGGAGCCTTCGAGGAGAGCTCGGACAGCTGGTCGGCATGGCAGCCCTGAACGATCTTGTCGAAACCACCAGAGATGGTTGGCAGCACACGGCCGGGGAAGAGGCTCGCGCGAGGGAGAGCTCGCCCAACATGTCGAAGTCTGCCAAACGTCTGATGGTCGGTTGTGTGGTGGCTCGACGCGGTGGCCTATTATATGGTGGTCGATGGTTCTCGGCCCCACGAGCGAAGGCGGCTCATGGGAAGTTCGACAGGTGAGCATCTAAGAAAGAAGAAGAGGAGGACGGCTTAGCATGATCGACTAGGGTTTACAGGGGTTTTGAAGTTCCTTTATATGCTCTGTTGGTTACAGTTGCGGGTGCATGGGGGAGTTGTTGGGCCGACTTGGCGTTGTTGGTTGCTCGGGCCTAGCTTCAGTTTGGCCGGGCCTGGCTTGGCTACTTAGTTGTATCTTAAGAGAAAATAAGCTGATTGTTCAGTTGACACGTTAAGTCGTTAACTGCGTCAGTCATACCACATAAATAAGATTTATGAATATTTGGGTAATGAGAACTAATCATGTACCTGAGTTAGTGGAGAACAAATCATCTTTTTGCAGGTAACAAATCAATAAGAAAGGGCATGCTTGTTTAAGTCCTATGTAATAGTTTTATAACATGACACAAAATGACACATTTTGCAAACAAGTGTGTCCTAAAATCCCAATACATACACACATATATAATTTATACATAACGTATATATATATATATATATATATATATATATATATATATATATATATATATATAATATAATATATATATATATATATATATATATATATATATTTATTTTTATATATATATATATAATATAATATATATATATAAAAAAAAAAAAAAAAAAAAAAAAAAAAAAAAAAAATATATATATATATATATATAGATATATATATATATATATATATATATATATAATATATATATATAAATTATATATAGTACAAATCAATATATATATATATATATATATTATATAATATTTAATAATATATATATATATTTATATATATAAAAAAAAAAATATATATATATATATATATATTTTATATATATATAAAATAAATATATATATATATATATTATATATATATATATATATATATATAATATATATATATATATATATATATATAATATATATATATATATATCCTGGTGTTTATACATATTTATATATATATATAACTATACCACAAATTCTATACAGGTAATACAATATTTTAAGTATAATAATAATAAAATAATATTGTATAATAATAATCTCATTAGTATTGATAAAAAATAATAAAATAATAAAAATTTTAAAAAAATTTCGGGAAGGGATGCTACACCTTTACATCATGGAATATCCAATGGAATATCCTGTGGCATATTCTAGCATCCCAAATATGTCCTCAGGATTTTCTATACTAAACATAACATATTCTCATAATAATATAACATATTCCTATACTAAATATACCAACACTCCCCCTCAAGATGGGCGAAAGATATTCACCAAGCCCATCTTGTCACATCCTCTAATCATGCTCACAGAGCTAAGTCCCTTGGTCAGTCCGTCTGCTACCTGATGCTTGGTTGGAATGTGGCCTAGCTCCAGTAGTCCACTAACCAACTTCTCATTGATGAAGAACCTATGGATCTCGATGTGTTTGGTCTTGTCATGCTGTACTGGATTGTTGGCAATACTAATAGCTGACTGGTTGTCACACCACAGCTTCATCTTGGCTCCTTGATCCAGCTTCAGCTCCACCAGCATATTCTTCAACCAAAGCAGCTTTGCAACTCCCAAGGCCATAGCTCTGTACTCCGCTTCAGCTGTCGATCTGCCTACCACTGATTGCTTCTTACTCCTCCAAGAGACCAAGTTATCTCTTAAAAATATGCAGTATCCCGAGGTAGACCTCCTGTCATCAGAACAACTAGCCCAGTCAGAATCGCAGTATCCCTCGATATCCATGTGATTATTCTTCCTGAACATCAGTCCCTTCCCGAGGATACCATTCAAGTATCTCAGAATCTGGTATACTGCGTCCATATGACCCTTTCGTGGGTCATGCATGTAGCGGCTCATCACACTAACTGCAAAGCATATATCTGGACGTGTGTGGCTCAAATAGATCAGCTTGTCCACCAGTCTCTGGTATCTGTCCTGGTCAACTAGTTCTCTAGCCTCATCGTTTAGCTTGAACCTCTGATCGATTGGCGTCACTACAGGTTTGCATCCCAACATTCCTGTCTCTGTGAGAAGGTCCAGTGCATACTTTCTCTGAGAAGGAACAATCCCCTCTGCGTCTCGAGTGATCTCAATCCCAAGGAAGTAGCAAAAAAGACTAAGGTCCTTCACCTCAAATTCCTTGCCAAACTTCCCTTTGAGTCGGACGATTTCCTGTTCATCATCTCCCGTGATAATCATGTCAACATACACTACAAGTATGGTGATGTAGCCTCCACTCCTTCTGAAGAATACAATATGATCAGCATTGATCTGTTGATATTCCATCCTATTATCGCTCTCCTGAATCTATCAAACCATGCTCTAGGAGACTTCTTCAGTCCATAGAGGGATTTCTTCAGTCTGCAGACCTTGTCTGCTGTCTGATTTATGCTAAATCCTGGTGGTATCTTCGTGTAAACCTCTTCCACTAGATCTTCATGAAGAAATGCATTCTTTACGTCCAGTTCGTGTAGCTTCCATCCACCATTCGCTGCCAAAGAGATCAGGATCCTGACAGTGCTCATCTTTGCAAATGGTGCAAAGGTCTCATCATCGTCGATGCCGTATGTCTGACTGTATCCTTTCGCCATTAGTCGAGCTTTGTAGCGCTTAACCTGTCCATCTGGGTTCTGCTTCATGGTAAAGATCTACTTGCATCCGACTGCTCTCTTCCCATCCGGCAGTCTTACCAGCTCCCAAGTTCTCAAGAGCCCCTAACTTCTTATGCATTGCCGTTTTTTACTTTGGATTTTTTTGGCAACCTGCCAATTGTTAGGTGCAGTAATACTATCCAAAGATGCTATAAATGCTCCATGAGAGGAGATATGGTCATAAGAAACAAACTGAGCAAGATTCCAACTATATCTGTCCGGAGGATTTCTCGCATTGCTGCGAGTGGTCCTTCGTACAGATAGTGGTGTAGGAGGAGTAGGAGGAATGATATCACCTGAAGGGGATGGTGGTGTAGGTGTCTTAGGAGTTGGGACGAAGGCAGGCAAGGGACTTGGCACTGGCACTGTAGGTACTGGTCCTGCAGTTTGCTTTTCCCTCCAGCTGTATGTAAGTAACTCCCCCTGAGCCGTAGGCCTAACACTTCTCATCTTCCCTGTTTTGCTTCACCTTCATATTCATCCTCAACCATGCCTCCATGCTAAACTTTCAAATCAGTCACCATCAGGATCTCCATCTCCCCCTCTCGCCTTATACCGGTAGTATTAGGCGTGTTGTGTGAAGTTCCCCTCCTTGCGGAAGTATGGCTCATGTTCCCGGAAGTGAACATCCATACTGATAAACTTCTTCTTCTCTACTGGACTCCAGCACACATACCCCTTCTGAGTTGCTGAGTAGCCCACGAAGATGCTCTTGACCGCTCTGGGGTCAAGTTTTCCAACTGATGGTCTGTTGTCCTTCATAAAACACACACACTCGAACACCTACAGCAGAAGTATCCTACTATTATTGTCTTGTAATACTTCACATGGGGACTTCCATCCCAGGACTTTCAAAGGCATCCTGTTGATGAGTTGAGCTGCTGTTAACACCGCATGCCCCCACAGACTTTGTGGGACATTCATGTCGATCATCATACTTCTTGCGGTCTCCAGAAGGTTTCGGTTCTTCCTTTCTACTATTTTATTTTGTGCTGGTGTGTATGCACAGGTGGTCTGATGTTGGATCCCGTATGCTGACAAGTATTCTGCAAGTGTCCTGTTCATATACTCCATTCAATTGTCAGACCTCAGTATCTTCACAACTGCATTGTACTGAGTCTGGACATGTTATGAAAATTCTGAAAACAAGCAGGTACATCACTCTTATTTTTCATCAAATACAGTCAAGTGACATGAGAGGCACAATCAATAAAGGAAATAAATACTTAGACACATTCTAGTAGTAATAGTACATGGACCCCAAACATCGGAATGTACTACCTCAAAAGCAATATAACTTCTATGACCCGTACCAACATATGAGTTTCTAGTAAGTTTTCCTCACTCGCATGCATCAAATACTAATTATTTTATCTGTTTTTGCATAAATCTCTAGATATAACTTACTAAAATATCAAAAAAAGTTTCATCCTCCTATGATGAAGTATCAAGTCTCCTCAGTCCTCTATTGCAGTCCTCCCATTCCAGTCTTCTCTGCCATAGATACCAGTGCTGAGTCCAGTCCTTCTCGATTTAGGTACCACAGTCTCTCATGCCAGTGCCAGTCCCAAGTCTTCGTCCCGTCCTTTTCTCCTGGAAGACCACCTTAGGAATATCAAAAGAAACAATACATTTAAGTTGGAGAATTATAGAACTAATAGACAAGAGACTGACTGGAAAGGATGGAGCATATAAAACATTAGATAATCTTACTGAACCTGTATAATTAACAATACCCTTACCAACCACAGGCTGGAAAGTGCCATCTGCTGTCTGAATGCTGTATGCTGATGCTAGGTGAGCCGGGATGCTCCCGAGTCGATAATCCAGTCCGACGTTTTAAAAGAAGACATAGATGTAAGAGCAAGTGACTCGTCAGTACCTTTTGATGTTTGGACATACATAGCGACGTTGCCCCCAACGAAGAATAGGGTGGATGCCTCCTCTGTTCCACTCCTCCTGTCTTCCTCCTTGACGCTCTCTGCTTCCTCTCCAGCGGTCAGCAGTGCCTGATCCTCCTCAGTAAAAGTGCCAACAGCTCCTCCATTCCCTTCTGCTACCAGCAGATTTGTCCTATAACTTCTTCGACCGTCTCATCGACTCTCTCGACCATGACCATGTCCTCCAATATATCCTCGTCCACCGAACTGTCCACATCCACCACCTGACTCTCCCTTCCTAGGTGGTTTGGTACAAGCATACCGATGATGGCCCAAGTTGTAGCACTGTCGATTGTGCTGCCAGGGTTTTTCCTTGGACCCGGTGTTGCCCAAGCTGGTAACCGCTAGTGCTAATTTTGCTTCGGAGGGACCACCACTCCCCGTATACAGTTTGATGCGTGTCTCCTCCTGGATCATGGTCGAGATAGCCTCTTCAAGACTAGGGATCTCTGGTTGGGCGAGAAGTAAGGCCATCCTCTGTACGAATGCTGCAGTCAGCCCTTTGAGGAATTTCATCGTCCTCTCCTGCAGACACACGTCTCTCTTTACACTGCAGGTCCCCGCAGCTCGCCCATTTTGATGAGTGATCATAATCCAACCACAGACGCTCCAACTCCGTGGCATACTTCTGCACCATCTTTTCTTCCTGCACGATGTCGTCGATCCCCCATTTATCTGGAAGATCCGTAAGTTGTTTTCCACACCATCATAGGTCCTCCTCAACTTCTCCCATACATCCTTCATCATCTCAATGCCATCTACTGTGGCGGCAATAGACTGGACTAAGGAGTTGAGAAGCCAGATGTAGATTACCATATGAGTGGACTTCCAGTCATCGCGTCCTGTCGAGCCCTCGTTCGGCTTTGTCTTCTTGCCCGTTAGGAACCCCTTCAGGTTCTTTCCTGCGAGGATTCTTCTCATCCGCCGTGACCAACTCAAATAGGTAGCTGGTCCATCAAGCTTCAGATCGATGGAGGGAAGCTCCAACTTCGGTAACGAACGTGTCGTGCTCTCACCAGCCAACATCTTCATCAACTTCATAAACGTCGCGACCCTCTGCAGAATCCAGCTTCTTGATAATCTCCTCCATCGATGCTCCTCCTCTCTGATTATGTCACGCCCGCTCTACGACTCATGCTCGTCCTCGTCGTCCGTTCCTAGATCCGAACATGTCTATTTTTATCAGATCTAGGCATTGGTGTCCTCTTTCAGAATGATCCGAACAATGGCAACAAAGGCTCCGTTGTGTGCGGCAAGGGGGTGGGGCAGCACACGTGGGGGAGCGGTCGGCGCTCGTGCCACCGTGGCGGCAGCGGTAGCAGCAACCATAGTAGCAGCAGTAGCAGCCGCGGTAGCAGCAGTCGCAGCAGCAGCCGCACGAAAAGGGGGGTCTGCTGCGACCGTGGGGAAAGGTGTAACTCCGCTTTCTCAGATTTATGAAATTTTAGAATAATTTTTAATATTTTCAAGAATATGTTATATTGCAGTTTTATTTCTTAATTTAAATTTCATAGTTATTATTTTAAGAAGTTGGATTGATTAGTATGGTTATTTAGTTAATCAATTGGGAATAACTAATCTGGGGTGTTTTCCAAGTTTAACCTCAAGTTTCTAACCACTTGTAACCACCATAACCAACTCTCTAACAAATTTTATGTGTTTTCGTAAATACTGAAAAGGGGGAGGACTTCTGTGAAATTATTTCTGAGAGGGGAGAGAGGCCTGTTTGCAAATGTTCCTGCGGAGGGACTAAGATACAAAAATCGCATCTCTATAATTGCGGCTGAGAGGAGAGAGAGCCCATTTCTCTCATTCAGACCATTTTTTCCATACACTCTCGTTCTCCCCCAAATTCTTATTAAAACCTGACCCTAACTTTCCGGCAGTGACAACGATGATGATGCCGGCCCTCCTCTTAGACGACTGAAGGTGGATCCACTACTGGGATGCGACGGCGGCGACGACTGAACGAGGTTTTTCGGCGTTCTTCGAGATGGCGAAGGAAAGAGCTCGGTTGCTCCCTTGAGTTCGACAGGGAACTCGATTTCGATCTCATGAGTAGATCGATCTTAATAATTCTTCCTAAATTGTTTGATCTATTTTCAAATTCAATTAATTGAGTTCCTCTTCGTTGGAAATTCGGAAATAGGTCTTTGATTTGATCAACGAGGTTTGGCAGTGTTCTCGACGATCAATGACTATTCTCTTTGTTTTCTGACCGGCCAGTCAAATTTTGGTGAGTCCTTGATTTTTCCTCGAAATTTTCTCTATTCGATCCATTTTAAATTGAATATTTGTTCATTCTTGGCTTGAGATCTCAGATCGAGTCAATCCAGCTCTTTATCAGAGTAATGATCGATCGTTCCATATCAAACCTCTTGGTAAGTTTTAGATCGAGAATTATTGTTATTTTGGCGGATTAGAAGTTCTCGTGTTAACGATCGACTGTGTCTGGGGTTTGTTTGATTTTGTTTGAACAGATCTAGAAGAATTGACAGTTGGATTTAACGTGTGTCTAGGGATCAGATCGGATTGTAAGTTCCCCTTCTTCTTTCGATTGTTTGGTTGAGTTCTTAGAGAAGAAACACTTTTGTCTCTGAACACTGTTCTTTTTGTTGTTCGATTTTGTGGCCATATCTGTATATCTGGACATCAGCGGGTTGACGATTGTATCCGACACTTGGGACGTGTCTACTGCTGATTCGTGTCCTGCTACAGTTCGAATTCCTTCAGGTAATTCCTCCTTTCAAATTTTGTTGCTCAATTACGTGGATGCTTGGGTTAATTCCAGTGGTGTGTTCTTGCATGCTTTATATTCGTTCTGGATGCGTGTTCGAGTTTACTTCTGAATGATGTTCAGATCGTGACCAAGACCTTGACCGTGTTCGTGTTCTGTTCGGTATTGTTCGTGTTCTGTTCGGTGTTGTTCGTGTCCTGTTCAGTGTTGGTTGTGTCCGTTGGCAGCATGTGTCCGGGTGGTAGTGTTCGTGTGACAATTGCTCAGTTTGTCATAGCTCTTCGACTCCATGACTGATGTTTAGAACTGCAATAGAGTTATATATTTTTTGGTAGCTATTTTTGCAATATAGTTGTATAACTATTTTATGGTGTGGGTATTCTGTTTTAAATCAGATAAGGTTGATATTGAGTTTTGTATATTATTTTAGCTATAACTATTTTGATGTTGAGATTTGAACCTTGGCTTTTAGCTCAATTTGCTTAGCAGCCAGGTTTATAAGATTTTGCTGTGGAGAAAAGCAAGTGAAGATGTTACTGTTAAGGCTCTGTATGACACTTTCTATGGCCGTGAGTCTATAGATGCAGTAGAGCCAGCTGGAGTTGCTCTGGACTTAGAGGCTGAGGAAGCCTAGTATCTTACCCTTAGTAGTTTATATTCTGTTGTATTTGAGACTATCCGACTTTACTTTTAGCTGGATGGATGTAATAGCTTTTAGACTCGTACTTGGATTTCTGGGATTCGATATTATAGATGTTGTGGTTCATATTCATTCTTATCTGGACTTGTAGTTTCCCTAGAGATTGGTACAACTTACTTCATCGTGTCCAACGATGAAGGCTGGGCGTGTCCGACTCGTGTCCGATTATTTGGGAGCGGGCCGTGACAGAAAGGGAGGGCTGCTTCGGGCTAAGAGTTTTGGTGGCGGGGAGAGAGAGGAGGGGAAAGGTTAGGGTTTGGTGACAACTAGGGTTTGTGGAAATGTGGCTCTGATACCATGTTGTAATTGATTGATGAGATGATTTCATTGATAGTCTCATAGGCTTTATATAGCCTTTACATCATGGAATATCCAATAGAATATCCTGTGGCATATTCTGGCATCCTAAATATGTCCTCAGGATATTCCTATACTAAACATAACATATTCTCATACTAAATATAACATATTCCTATACTAAATATACCAACAGTGTCATGTTTGGAAGGAGAGAAATAACATGATTTTTGAGGGACTTCATACAGTTCTATAGCGATTTTGCACAATATTGATTATGATACGAGTGTTTTGGGGCGCCCATATGGTACTTTATAATTATATTTTTGCTTTGATTATTCGTAATAAAATTACCATTCTTTCACACACACACACACACACACACACATATATATATATATATATATATATATATATATATATATATATATATATATATATATTTTTATATATATATACATATATATATATATATATATATATATATATATATATATATATATATATATATATATAGGAAAAAGGGTTACCATTCTTTCACACACACACACACACACACACACACATATATATATATATATATATATATATATATATATATATATATATATATATATATATATATATATATATATATATATATATATATACATATATATATATATATAGGAAAAAGGGTAAATATTATTCCAAAATTAACTCAACAAACATACAATCGAGGATAGTCTCCCACCCATTCAGGGTGCCATAGCAGTTACATCAAATTCTATATTATGAAAAATGCCTATAGGAGGGGAAGTTAGTCCCTCGAAAATACGTCAGTTCCGTTCCCTCCAGACATGCCAAACGGAGGCTGCAAGCCGTAATCTAGCTGTCTTGAACCAAACCTGCCCCCCTCCCTCTGCGGTATCGGATCCCAGTGATGATGCCTTATATCTCTCTACCTGTGTCACATCCTCCCAGCGCACTGCGGCACTGCTCAGTCCAGATATACCATGACACCTCAAACTCAAAGAAAAAATGTCTCATAGATTCATTGTCCACTTTACACAGTACATAATTCGAGTTGGGAACTTGGATCCCAAAGGAGATGAGTATATCCCTCGTCAGCAAACGACCTAGCAGCAACCGGTAGACACACAACTGCATCTTACGGGGCAGACCCTTGCACCAGATGAAGTCATAGTCCACACTAGTAGGAGAAGTACGACGTACAAGATTGTAGCAGCTATTGAACCGGAACTCTCCAGTGCTTTCACTGCCTTCCGACGGATCCCAGGTCCAGCTATTTGTCGGCCGACTCGGATCGATATCAACCGCACGAATAGCCTCTCCAAGCTCCATGGTATGACGGTAGATCTCCGATCTCCACTCTCCATTTCTGATAATATCTTGGCAAGTCAACCCCTTGCCAGCCTCCCTATGAGACCGTTCGTCCAATATCTCAGTTAGAGATTGACGCTTTAACCATGGATCCCGCCAGAGGTCAGTCCTAGCTCCATCTCTTATAGTCTTCCGGATGGATGATTTGAGTACAGCTCTATGGCGTAGAATATGCTTGAATGTGACAGATTGATTGTTATTAAGGGAGCAGGTCTAGAAGTTGCCCTGCTTCACATACCGACTGTTCATCCAATCAGCCCATAATGACCCACCTATAATGAACCTCTATGCCAGCTTCAGCCCAGAGGCCTCCCTGATAGCCCCTAACAGCCAGCATGGATCTAATCCCCACTCCGCCCTCCTTTCGAGGCCGGCAGAGCCACTGCTAAGAGATCGCATGCATGCCCCCTCCAGATGAAGTTGGCGCAAATGCTTTTTTTTGGATGGTGGCGACAGGGACTAGAATGGACTGGAGCCAGAAAAGAGCCAGTGTCGAGATGACTGATCTAAAAAGCTCGATGCATCTACCAAACGATAGACCAACAGCCTGCCACCCTTCGACCCTCCTCTGACCATACTCCATCCAAACTGTAGCAATCCAGATCCTGCGCATAATTGACTGTCAGAGGCACCCCTAGGTATTTCATCGGGAGATTGCTTCTATCAACGCCCAAAGCTTCCGCACGTTCCTCCTTCAAAGAGCAGAAGGAGCTGAAGTAGACACGACTCTTCTCTCTGTTCAGCTGGAGCCCTGTTAGTGTTTCCAATTCTCCCATAATCCCAGAGATCGTGGATATTCCTTCCATAGAGGGTCAAAGGAAGACCAGGAAGTCGTCAGCATAGATGAGGTGAGTAACAGGGGGCTCGATCCTCTTGAACAACGGAACCAGTCAACCATTGTGAACCGCCATATCCATCAGGCAGGTGAAGTACTCCATGACAAGCATGAATAGGTAAGGAGACAGGGGGTCGCCTTGTCGGAGTCCTCGATTCCTGCGGAAGAACCCATACGGAGTACCCTAGATGAGTACAGAGAAGACAGGGGTCGAGATGCACTCTATAATCCTTGCAACCCACCGCTCGTCGAATCCCATGGCTAGCATCAGGTGGCACAGAAAGTCCCTATTGACCATGTTATAGGCCTTCCTAAGGTCCGACTTCACACACGCCTTCTCTCCTCCTGGTTTATTGAACCCTCTCACCATCTCATGCGCTAGAAGACTATACTATGCAATCGATGTCCCCTTAATGAAAGTCGCCTGGTTCGGAGATACCAACTCCTGCATAATCTCCTCCATGCGCTGGCACATAAGGTGCATAATTATTTTGATAATTACAGCACGCTATCGACCGAAAGTCCGCCAGCGAGGTCGCTCCTCCTTTCTTCGGCACTAGGTTCAGGAAAGTATGATTAAGCTCCTTCAGCAACTTCCCCTCAAAAAAGAACTCCTGGACCGCCTCGAGCACCGGAATCTTCAGGTTATCCCAGTGGCGTTTGTAGAACCCACTGCTAAAACCATTCGACTCCAGGACCTTGTTGGGATCTGCCTTCATGATGATAGCCTCCACCTCCTCCAGAGAGACCGGCACGAGTAGCTGGCTATTCCCATAGGGCGTCACCAGCTTCTTTGTAATGATATCCGGAAACACAGAGAGATAGTCAGTCTGAAAATATTACTCTGAGTAGTACTTGATAGCCTTCCATTGGATCTTCGACGGCTCTCCAACCAGTTTGCCCTCCCCATCAAGCAGGTGGGAAAGACTGTTCCCATGCTGTCGGGTCTGTATCATATCATAGAAGAACTTGGAGCAATGGTCACCTTCTTCTAGTCAGGACTATTTAGCGCGCTGGGCCGCACTAATCTCCTTCTATAGGCGTAGGATGTTCACTTCTCCAATCAGTTCCTTCTTCCGTGCCGCTAAGGACCCATCAAGTATATCAGCTTGCATGGAGTTCTAGATGGCCCTAAGTTCCGCCTTCTTGTCTTCCAGAGAAGGCCTGGGCTGACTCTTCACCCAACTCCGAATATCCTTCTCCGTGCTCTTGAGGATGTGTACTATGCAGTACTGTGCCGTGCCCCCCTACTGGTGCAGAAAACCCTCTAAAACAGCCTCCAAGTAACCTCCAGAGAGAAACCAGCTACTGTTGTAGCAAAAAGGATGCGACTTCCAAGCAGGCCATTCAGTGAAGTCGACCCTGATAAGAGAATGATCGCTCGTCCCAATAGCCAGGCCCTCTGCCACAGAGTTTGGAAAGCAACGAAACCACTCCCTATTTCCCAGAGCTCTGTCCAGCTGACAAATAACTCTGTTAAGAACAACTTTGTTATGCCAAGTCTAGATGTACCCAGTTCGCTCCAAGCCCTGTAGGCCCGACTGAAGAAGACACCTCTGGAAGTCATACAGGATCTGATCTGGAACAGATCTGCCTCCAACCTTCTCCTTTCTGTGAAGGAGGATGTTGAAGTCATCCATCAAGAGTAGAGGGAGGTACAAAGAGTCAGCAGAAGTAGCTACACTGGCTATATCCCTCCAAAGGCCCTTCCGACGTCGCCTATCATTATGGCCATATACCGTCCCCAGTAAGAATCAAAAACCACCCTTATTAGAGAAGGAAATAGCAATCAGCTGCTCTGACATCAGGACCAGATCCCCATCCCAGTTATTGCTACTCCATCTAACCCAGATCCTAGCCATGTCGCAAATCGCCAAGTTGAAAAGCTGGACCCAATTGGGGGAAGTCCGGTGCAAAAGCGTCCTCTCCCTTTTGATCTTTGTTTCTAGAAGCACATATATGTCACACTTCTCTCTACGTAAGACCTCAAAAATCTTTCTCCATCGCCCTAAGGAACATGCACCTCGGACGTTCTACGTAATAACCGCCATTAATTATTAAAAGGGTGGGCCCCCTGAAATCCTTCTGGACCAGTACTCGTAGATGGTACTGCATCCGTCGCCGCCATGTCCTCCTCCAAGCCAGGAGTGGTAGTATGCTAATTTGCTGTTTGTGTGAGCATCAAGGCCCAAGCCAGGTTGTCCATACATAGTGCCTCGTTGTGGTCAGTCATACGACCTTCCTCCCGAGGGTGCCCCTTCCGAAGTGGGCCAGCATATCTCTTTCTGCTATAACCTCTCTCCTCGGCCATCCTACCTTCTCCTCGATGATCCCGTTCCGATGTCGTCATGCCTCTGGTGACCATACTCCTCTAGGCAGTAAAAGTAACCATAATCCCACTGGGCTGCTCCAACTGTGATGAGATACTCAGACCCAGACCATTGGCGTCTTTCATCTGTCGGTCCTCCTCCTGCAGGCCACCCTTTACCCTCTCTTCTATTCTAGTAGTGTAATGCCTGTGGTTCGTATTACGTATTTTGGAATATGTGTACGTATTTTATCTTGTGTTGTATGATTCCTTTGCTTAGTTTCCTTCATGGCTTGGTTTATTCTTGGGTTGGTTCGGCTTGGCTCGGTTTTGCTGGGTTCATTATGAACCATGGGTGAACCCCCTACCTACCACCACCATCCCCATTTATTAACCCATTCTTCTTTCTCTCTCTTTATTAACCTCTTCTTCTTCTTCCATTTACTTCTTCACCTACCAGAGAGAGAGAGACAGAGGTCTAGGCAAGAGCAACTTGCTTCATGGAGGAACTCTAATTTTATTGCTTCATTCTCTTCCTTACAGTATTTTAACTTACTTTAGTACTTGGCATTTCTACTTTCCATGGCTAGATTCTTGTAGATCTAAGTTTACTTTATTTTCAAAAATCTTGGGATTTGATCTACTTAATCTTATTGTTTCTAAGTTCTGATGGTTCCATGTTGTTGAGAATTTTATTCTGCCCCGTTTTGACCTATGGAAGTCTGGATTTGGACTTGGGATGAAGAAATTATGAGCCTTGGAACCCTGAACTCCTTGGTTCTTCTTCTCGGACAAGTGGAGAAGAAGAACAGTGCTGACCGCATGAACACACTTAGCCGCATGGCAGCACTTGACCGCATGAATCTTCATGCGGCGAGTCTTCCATCCGCATAGGCTTCGGCATAATCCGAGCAGCATGGACTCTGTCTACCTGTGGCCGCATAGGCTCGTATTCCTTTCCCGCCGCATGCGCGCTTATTTTTCCCCAGCCGCCTATGCTCGTGATCATTCAGCCGCATGGAACTCAGTCCATTCCTAGTCGCATGAGAATCCACTTCTCAGTCGCATGAAATGCTCTGACTCAGTCGTATGTACCCCTTCCCTTTCCTGGCCGCATATACCTGGTTGATAGCCTGCCGCATATGTGCAGCTTTTCTCCAGCCGCATGAGCTGCTCTTGTTTTGAGCCACATGGGCTCTTAACCTCCGACCCGCATGGACTCCTTTTTTCCAGTCGCATGAAGCCCACTCTTCCGCTGGCTGTATGAGACCCCACTCATTGGTACCGCATGCGCCCTTGTCCATCCAGCCGCATGCCCAGTTGTATGCGCTCTCCTTACTGGCCGCATAAGTTCTAGTAATCCTGAGCCGTAGAGCCCCTTCCTGTGCCTTGACCTGTTATTATTATTATTATTTCTCTATTATTATTTGATCTTACTGATAACTTGTGTCTTGTAACCTCAACATTGCCTGGATCTCCCGATTGAATGTTAGCACTATAATGCCCTGTACATGTACCCTGAACACGAAAGTGACCCGTCATGGTGCACTCCTAACAAGTAAATATGACATGACCTGATAGTGACCCGTCGTGGTGCACTCCTGACAAGTAAATATGACATGACCTGATAGTGGCCCGTCGTGGCGCACTCCTGAAAAGTGAACTTGACATGATAACCTGACATGATATATCTTGATAAGCTGTTGCGACGGCTACCTGACATGACATAACCTGTATAAATGAATCGGACATCGTAGGCGATTGTGCTTGTACAAATACTCCAGTCCTGTCTTGCATCATGTCTAGGAGGGGACTCCTGAGTACCACGGTCAGGAGTACCTATTGAAATAGACTAAGGCTAATAACTAGATTAATATATTAGTCATAAAGAGATCTCCCAGCTACAGGCAATCTCATTACCTGGGCGCGCCTGGGATCTGTAGCCTGCCGTCGAGTAGGGTACATTTTCAGCACACTGTCATGTGTTACACCCTTCAAGCTACCTAAGGGTACATGCATTTCCTGGACGATGTACCCACCTGAATTCAACCATAATCTTTCGTCCTGGGTAACCTGGATGGTCTGCAGGGCTTGTGGCTGTGGAATAATCTTACTGCATCTTGTTAGTAAATAGGCTTGTGACAACCCTAGTTAGTTAAAGTATCAAGCCGTAATTCTTGCTTGGCCGTGAAATGATTGGATGAAGTCTAACCTGTCTAGTCTTGCCCTGATCTTGTTCCGGGTTACTGCTTGACCAGAATGCTTATATTTATTTTACCGATAAATGGTGAGAATTCCAAGTTCTGTTCAGACGAAGGGTTACAACCCCGGTCCTTGTTTGTTTTACGGGTTGTAACCTGATTATCTGAATAGTTCTGTGGTTATCTCGTCGTATATCATCATGATGTATTTTCTTTATTTCCAGTTCTTATCTTATTTATACTCTTGTGCTAATTGCTGATTTTAGTTCCTAAGTGAAACTTTCTTTGTGGCACTTGCTCTTTCTGGGATCTGACCCAGCTGGTTTTGTATGGCCAGATTTTGGAGCAGCTCTAGAGGATCTACCGACTTTCTAGCCCGATGGTGTCACGAACCGCACCCTGATTAGGGGCACGAGAAGTGGGTACGTCCAGCCTACGCCGCAGCATCGGCGGTAGAACGCTGTCTAGTTCATCTAGAAATACTACAACTAAACAGATAAAGGTACCTGTACAGTATATACACTCCGAATGGAGGTGACATAGCAATACAGTCTCAATCACAAATGTAAAACTAAGGTAGATAGCATGGAAAGAAAATATGATAGATGAAGCAAGAAATAAGTTCGAGATCCACACAAGTCCAAGACTAGACATAACATCACAGAATATAATATAATACTACAGTCTGAAAAGTACTAGCTGGCTCGCAGGCCAGGCAAACCTAACTAAACTACACTACACAGGGGAAGAAAAGTCTAGTGGCTCTACTAACAAGCCACGGTCCAAGTCTACTCTATCTAACCTGTCCCCATAATAGGTCGGGCAATCAGCCTCTGAATCATTTGTAAAATTTATCAACGGTATCCTGTCAGGAAAATAAGCAAGTACAACCACCAACAGCAGTTCCATATGAATTGACAAATACTATAAGAGACAGTATAATGAAATACAAGACAAAGATATAGGGCAACTTGGGAACCATTCGAAAGCCGAGTTACAACCCTTAAACCAAACAAGGACCGGGGTTGTAACCCTTCTTTCAAACAGGACTTAGTCTCAAATCATAGTACAGTATAAAGGCAGTTAGAACATGTGAGTAAATGAAATCATAGTATGGTGAGAAGTACAGAAAGTAAAACTGAACATGAATGTAAGATACAATAATAAATGTAAAATATGATTTGAATTATTAGAGCGAAATGTGATCGGCTAGGGAGTCATGGTAGGGTTATCCACTTGGCCCGACAATCATAGGAAAATCTCTGGAAAGGGTTATGCCGGCCAACCTGGATAACCCGGCAAGGGGTATCTGCTACACCCTACGTGAGGTGAGGGTGGCGCTAGCATCACAAGATTGTACAAGATGGGCTTTGATCACATAACTCCTAATAATTCCCCCATCCCCGAATAGTATCATGGATCCGGACATGGCACGTCATGACATGGATTCAAAAGCTGTAATGCTCCAGTCCCAAAATACGTAGGAGTAGGATACGTATACATGCCAGCTACACATCGAGAGGACCCCAACCCAGCTCGAATACGTATAAGCTGTCTGGTTTCCTAAAGCAATCTACAAATATCTCAATCCACTGAAGATAAACTCTTGTATAAACCAAGTAAACTAATGCTGGTCAGACATTAGCAAACCGGTTACTACAAGTAACAAGAAAAGATAATATACAATAAAGTGGACCAGAATCTAATGCAATTATCTTGAACAAGCTTCTAATAAAAGATAAAGCTTGTAAAACTAGGCTATACAGCAGCAATGTTAAAGTAATATAATATAAGACAAAATCTAATTATGGAAGAGAACGATAAAATATCAACTAAATATACCTGCAGTCTTGGTGTAGCAACGTCATCCATCAATGTATCATATCTTCAGCTAATACCTGGAGAGATCACCAGGTCCTCAGAGGACTAGCAAGACACATAATATACATGCCTACTGTACAGTAAATAACATGCATAATGAAGTAGAGAAATGTAAAATAGACAAAGATCAATAAGATGTCTCAATATTGTAACGCCATGGGACGCTCCCAACCTCGAGACAAAAGATAAGTCTCTACTACCGTAATGCCATGGGACACTCCCGGTCCTAGAGATAGGATAACAGGTCGATAAGAAGTCTCTAATTCTGTAACGCCATAGGACGCTTCCGGTCTAGAGATGGAATAACAGGTCGATAAAAAAAGTCTCTAATACCGTAACGCCATTGGACGCTCCCAGTCCTAGAGATATCAGGGCTAATGTCAAATCAATCAATCACTACTACAGGTCAAGTCAAGCTCAAGGACGAAGGTAGAAGACTAGTCAAAATCGTCACAAGACTCGCGTAGAACAATAATGGCATAAGATGACTCAATAAGGAACGTGCACGTAAAATAAGAAAGTAGAAGTAACATAAACATGAATGAAAGATATGCAGTAGAACCGGAAAGAGATAACAATATAGAATATGCATGTAAATACTGTAAAGTTTGGCAAGGTGTACTTGCCCGGTGTTGCGCTGTGAATCTGAAATGTCGCTCCCGCGTCAACGCCGCCGGAACCCAACGCTCCTAGATAATTAATTAACTAAATTAACCCACTACTCATGAACTTACAATATGACTTAATTAGTTAAGATAATGTTTTAAGATTATATTCAATTTCTAGTGGAACCCTTTAGACCCATACAATCACACACTGGTTCCACAAGACACCGAACACAGTTTTTGGGTTTCCAACTCCCAATTAGTCAGTTATGTTGCTACTTCAATCATATACTTAAAAATCATTTAAAAATAATAAGAATATTATTTAAACTAATTTTCTATTAATTTATCTCAGAATTTTCAAAATTTATATTTCTAAAGAATTATACTACTAGTTGTCTATCAGGTCGACTAGTCTAACCAAAATTCGTCTAGAACTTCATTAATTATCTAAAATTATGAAAATCCTCAAAAATACAATTTAAACAGAATTAAAATTCCCTAAATATTAGAATATAAAATTTTGATGCAATGGTTTTATGGTACTAATGGTTTGGAATCTTCTAGGTCAACAAGTCACCCGAAAATGACTAGTTTTGACCTATAATTTTTTCAACCAGAATTGAATTGATAAATTCATAAAAAACTTCTTAAAAATCCTAATTTAAATATATTAACCTACATAAAATTTAGTTTTGAAAAATTCTTACAGAAACTTATAGTTTCTTCACAACGTGGTAAGTTTTGGCTCTACCGAAACATGAAAATAGCTATCATAATTAATGAAACTTTTATGGGTGAAAATACTACCCAAGAGACATCAAAACACTATTTATACAGAAATAATACCATAATTTCTACAGTTTTATAGCATAGGTTTGAGATGAAAAAATTAGGGTTTCTTACCAAAAGTCCTTGCTAGTTGGGTTGTGGAGGCTTCTCCTTGCTAAAGCTCCTACCTTTATTGCTATCCTTACTTGATAATCCTCTCTTGATGAGTTTGGAGGATTTGGCAATAGTTTTAGATGGTTGGATGGAGAAGATAGAGTTTTTTAGGGTTGGTTTGGATGGAGTTTGGATAAAAGAAGGATGAAAGAAGGATGAAAGAAGGAGCTTTTATGGAGGAGGATGAGTTATGTGATGGCGGAGATGATGTAGTAGAGGGGAGGGGATGATATTTTCGAAATTAATAGTAAAGGAGCTGCTCTTGGGTGATAAATAAGAGTTTTTGGTGCTAGGGTTAGGGTTTTGATAAGGGTTGATATATATATGGGCCTATGGGTTGAGTTTATATATGTAGGAGGGTGTTTCCATGCATGGCATGGCCCGCCAATGTAGGGGTTTATTTTTGTACAAAAATTACATAAAAATAATCTTTGGTTGGTCATATGTGGGGTCCACATGGATTGGTTTGGTTATTTGATGAGTTGGCTAATTGATTGATTGAGGATTTAAATAAAAGGTTTCCTAATATGGAACTACTTAGATTTCTAAATATAAATACAATCTAAATCAAAATTAAATATAAAAAATATATATATTTATTAATATATATTAATGCCCAATATGCCTACACAGGTTTGGGTTGGACTTTGGATCAAATATAAATTAATGCCAACTAGGATTACACGTAGACTCTTTCTATAAATAGAAACTTTCCAAAATTGAAAACATATTAATATTAATAAAATATGTATACAAAATATATATCAACATGAAGGTATTTGAGAGTACTACTTGTCTATTTAGATTGAGATTTGGTTCGGGTCAAGTTGGGGCTAAATTGGTACAACCGGGTCTCCTAGAAAGTCAATAATCTAATAATTAAATAAATAAATCATCGGTGGAGGTTAAGTCGCAACTTGGCCTGTTTCTCCTAGTTAGAACACACCTATGGCTCGGCCTTCCCTACCATGGGTAATAGACTAGTCAAAGTACATGACTACACTATTCGTACTAAAATTTCTAGTCAATATGTATCTCAAACTTAACCATAACTAAGGCCATATATATAATATTAGACTATTATAAATATAATCATATACACAAAATTGTATCTAAATCTAATTGACTGTATAACATCCTAAAATGAATCCATAATAATTATACTGTCATGACAACCTATCATAGCTCCCTACCAGGTGGGGTTGGCTAGGTTAGGGTCCAAATATATATTTTCTAATTTAATCGAACTCTAAGAGTCAACCAATAAGTCTCTTGTGCCATTCGCAATTAAATAGCACATGGAGACTCGATTTAGTGGCACACTCTTAGAATGTGCGTCGTAGGCTCAAATGAGTCAAAACCATAATTGGGTCGAATAGTTTTGATTTATGTCGAGTCCCGAACTCACATGGGAAGTTAGGTCTGGAATTATGTTAAATAATCTAATTGCCTAAATTTGATCCGAAGTTGCACAAAGTCAAAAGAATGCTAGGAGACAAGTTTGGATGGGACATAATATATCAAGTTGAAGGACATCATGTCTACTACAAAACTCATGAAGGACGTTTCAAGAGATGGACATGTCTTGTGCTCAAAAAATCAAAGACACGAAAGAGTACATATATAATCATAATTAAATATACAATATAACCTAATAATTAGAAATACTAAAAAAATAATTCCCAAAAATTAGGGTCCTCACAATCTACCCACCTTAAAAGAATTTCGTCCTCGAAATTAAAATAAGGCTCACTAACAAAGAACCGTTCTAGAGTAACTAGGAATAGTTTAAGGGATATGCTAGGTCACTACAGTGTCTCCTAATAAGTCAAGTAATAATCAAGCCTAAATAATTTTGATTTGCAACATTAGTAAAGCTATATATGGTTATCTCTAGTCGCACTTTTTGGTACTAGCGGTCTTGCAATGATCATGTTGAAGGCTTGTCCTCCAAACCATTTTATCAAGACAATTATATAAGTCTCCCTTCACCTAACCAAGTTAAGTGATACCTATCAATCTGTCAAATCCTAATTTTATAATTGACATGATATAATAGTAAATGGGTTGGGTTAGGCTATGTCTAGTTTCATCTCTTAGAGGGTCGATCTCTACACTAAAACTACCACTCTATTCTTGATCAAGTGGCCACCATAAGGGCGTAACCCAGTATGATCATATATGTATGCCTATAATGAGGACGTCTACCCACCTTTGGTCAAACTACCTCATCAAACACATGATGCCCTATGGCATATGGCATCTCTAATCCTACTTATCTATCAAGCAATCACAATACAATAAGCAAACTAACATACACTATAACTTAAGAATTTTTGCTAAATCCTATATAGCACGATTATTCGTCACTCCGAAATTGGAAGGGACGAGAAGCAATGGTACGAGAAAGTAAACAAAAAGTAATTGAGAGCAAATATGAAGTTCAAGGGCAGTAAAAAATTTCTAAAAGAATTGTCAAGGCAGTTGTGGATTGAGATTCCTAAGAGTTTAATCATATCGCAGGCCTGCTCGGTACAGTGACGTAACCGAAACGGCTAACTCGACCTGCATGGGCCACCAAAAAAAATATGTAACGCCCCAGTCCCAAAATACGTAGGACTAGGATACGTATACATGCCAGCTACGCATCGAGAGGACCCCAGCCCAGCTCGAATATGTAGAAGCTGTCTGGTTTCCTAAAGCAATCTACAAATATCTCAATCCACTGAAGATAAACTCTTGTATAAACCAAGTAAACTAATGCTGGTCAGACATTAGCAAACCGGTTACTACAAGTAACAAGAAAAGATAATATACAATAAAGTGGACCAGACTCTAATGCAATTATCTTGAACAAGCTTCTAATAAAAGATAAAGCTTGTAAAACTAGGCTATACAGCAGCAATGTCAAAGTAATATAATATAAGACAAAATCTAATTATGGAAGAGAACGATAAAACATCAACTAAATATACCTACAGTCTTGGTGTAGCAACGTCATCCATCAATGTATCATATCTTCAGCTAATACCTGGAGAGATCACCAGGTCCTCAGAGGACTAGCAAGACACATAATATACATGCCTACTGTACAGTAAATAACATGCATAATAAAGTAGAGAAATGTAAAATAGACAAAGATCAATAAGATGTCTCAATATCGTAACGCCATGGGACGCTTCCAACCTCGAGACAAAAGATAAGTCTCTACTACCGTAATGCCATGGGACACTCCCGGTCCTAGAGACGGGATAACATGTCGATAAGAAGTCTCTAATTCCATAACGCCATTGGACGCTCCCGGTCTAGAGATGGAATAACAGGTCGATAAAAAAAGTCTCTAATACCGTAACGCCATTGGACGCTCCCAGTCCTAGAGATATCAGGGCTAATGTCGAATCAATCAATCACTACTACAGGTCAAGTCAAGCTCAAGGGCGAAGGTAAAAGACTAGTCAAAATCGTCACAAGACTCGTGTAGAACAATAATGGCATAAGATGACTCAATAAGGAATGTGCACGTAAAATAAGAAAGTAGAAGTAACATAAACCTGAATGAAAGATATGCAGTAGAACCGAAAAGAGATAACAATATAGAATATGCATGTAAATACTGTAAAGTTTGGCAAGGTGTACATGCCTGGTGTCGCGCTGTGAATCTGAAATGTCGCTCCTGCATCAACGCCGCCGGAACCCAACGCTCCTAGATAATTAATTAACTAAATTAACCCACTACTCATGAACTTACAATATGACTTAATTAGTTAAGATAATGTTTTAAGATTATATTCAATTTCTAGTGGAACCCTTTAGACCCATACAATCACACACAGGTTCCACGAGACACCGAACACGGTTTTTGGGTTTCCAACTCCCAATTAGTCAGTTATGTTGCTACTTCAATCATATACTTAAAAATCATATAAAAATAATAAGAATATTATTTAAACTAATTTTCTATTAATTTATCTCAGAATTTTTAGAATTTATATTTCTAAAGAATTATACTACTAGTTGTCTATCAGGTCGACTAGTCTAACCAAAATTCGTCTAGAACTTCATTAATTATCTAAAATTCTGAAAATCCTCAAAAATACAATTTAAACGGAATTAAAATGCCCTAAATATTAGAATATAAAATTTTGATGCAATGGTTTTATGGTACTAATGGTTTGGAATCTTCTAGGTCAACAAGTCACCTGAAAATGACTAGTTTTGACCTATAATTTTTCCGACCAGAATTGAATTGATAAATTCGTAAAAAAATTCTTAAAAATCCTAATTTAAATATATTAATGTACATAAAATTCATTTTTGAAAAATTCTTACAGAAACTTATAGTTCCTTCACAACATGGTAAGTTTTGGCTCTACCGAAACATGAAAATAGCTATCATAATTAATGAAACTTTTATGGGTGAAAATACTACCCAAGAGACATCAAAACACTATTTCTACAAAAATAATACCATAATTTCTACAGTTTTATAGCATAGGTTTGAGATGGAAAAATTAGGGTTTCTTACCAAAAGTCCTTGCTAGTTGGGTTGTGGAGGCTTCTCCTTGCTAAAGCTCCCACCTTTATTGCTATCCTTGCTTGATAATCCTCTCTTGATGAGTTTAGAGGAGTTAGCAATAGTTTTAGATGGTTGGATGGAGAAGATAGAGTTTTTTAGGGTTGGTTTGGTGGAGTTTGGATGGAAGAAGGATGAAAGAAGGAGCTTTTATGGAGGAGGATGAGTTATGTGATGGAGGGGATGATGTAGTAGAGGGAAGGGGATGATATTTTCGAAATTAATGGTAAAGGAGCTGCTCTTGGGTGATAAATAAGAGTTTTTGGTGCTAGGGTTAGGGTTTTGATAAGGGTTGATATATATATGGGCCTATGGGTTGAGTTTATATATGTAGGAGGGTGTATCCATGCATGGCATGGCCCGCCAATGTAGGAGTTTATTTTTGGACAAAAATTACATAAAAATAATCTTTGGTTGGTCATATGTGGGGTCCACATGGATTGGTTTGGTTATTTGATGAGTTGGCTAATTGATTGATTGAGGATTTAAATAAAAGGTTTCCTAATATGGAACTACTTAGATTTCTAAACATAAATACAATCTAAATCAGAATTAAATATAAAAAATATATATATTTATTAATATATATTAATGCCCAATATGCCTACACAGGTTTGGGTTGGACTTTGGGTCAAATATAAATTAATGCTAACTAGGATTACACTAGGATTACACGTAGACTCTTTCTATAAATAGAAACTTTCCAAAATTGAAAACATATTAATATTAATAAAATATGTATACAAAATATATATCAACATGAAGGTATTTGAGAGTACTACTTGTCTATTTAGATTGAGATTTGGTTCGGGTCAAGTCGGGGCTAAATTGGTACAACCGGGTCTCCTAGAAAGTCAATAATCTAATAATTAAATAAATAAATCATCGGTGGAGGTTAAGTCGCAACTTGGCCTGTTTCTCCGAGTTAGAACACACCTATGGCTCGGCCTTCCCTACCATGGGTAATAGACTAGTCAAAGTACACGACTACACTATTCGTACTAAAATTCCTAGTCAATATGTATCTCAAACTTAACCATAACTAAGGCCATATATATAATATTAGACTATTATAAATATAATCATATACACAAAATTGTATCTAAATCTAATTGACTGTATAACATCCTAAAATGAATCCATAATAATTATACTGTCATGACAACCTATCATAGCTCCCTAACAGGTGGGGTTGGCTAGGTTAGGGTCCAAATATATATTTTCTAATTTAATCGAACTCTAAGAGTCAACCAATAAGTCTCTTGTGCCATTCGCAATTAAATAGCACATGGAGACTCGATTTAGTGGCACACTATTAGAATGTGCATCGTAGGCTCAAAATGAGTCAAAACCATAATTGGGTCGAATAGTTTTGATTTATGTCGAGTCCCGAACTCACGTGGGAAGTTAGGTCTAGAATTATGTTAAATAATCTAATTGCCTAAATTTGACCCGAAGTTGCGTAAAGTCAAAAGAATGCTATGAGACAAGTTTGGATGGGACATAATATATCAAGTTGAAGGTCATCATGTCTACTACAAAACTCGTGAAGGACGTTTCAAGAGATGGGCATGTATTGTGCTCCAAAAATCAAAGACACGAAAGAGTACATATATAATCATAATTAAATATACAATATAACCTAATAATTAGAAATACTAAAAAAATAATTACCAAAAATCAGGGTCCTCACAAAAGCAGGTGATCAGCCCACTCCCAAATCAATGTCTATATAAGTACATGAAACATGGATGTCACACACCAATATACCAAGGAAAATCCGGGAATAACATCTCATGACAGGATCCGACGTATACTAGTCCGTGAACTATCGTGTCGAGAATCAAGTAAGACACTACAACTGAATCGGATATAGTAGATATCAAGACAATGAAAACTATCAGTGAATGTACTCGCCTGTGGTCCTGAGCTGATAAGGTGAACAGACGCTCAGAGTAATCACAGACCTAAAGATGAGATACTACAAGTCAAAACATGGTTTAATACTGAAAGGAAAGCTAATCTAATCATGATATGCAAGTCTAAGTCAAAACTAGGTCAAACTAAGTTACACCAAGCTAAACTAGGTCACACTAGGACAGCCAAGGTCAAACAAGATCACAGGAAGTTAATCCAAGTCAAACTAGGTCAATTTGGGTCAAGGTTGACTTACAGTTGACTTTTGGTCAAAAAGTCAACTCCGGTCAACTCTGGTCAACACTAGGTCAAACAAGTCAAATGTTGACTAACGGTAGATTTTCAGTCAACTGGTCAACTCTGGTTTAGTTTTGGTCAATTCTAAGTCAAGTATTGACTTGAAGTTGACTTTTGGTTAAAAGTCAACTCTTGGTCAACGGAGGTCAAGACTAGCCTAAACTACCCTCATATAGTCATTACCTACCAAGACAACTTATTTCTAACCCCATCTTAGAAGTCAAACTCAATATCTCATCAATATCCTATTTCCTACATTTACCTTCTCATTCTCCTTCTCATTCTCCTCCTTATTCTCCTCCTCATTCTCATCCTTCTCATTCTCCTCCTTATTTTCCTCCTCATTCTCCTCCTTATTCTCTTCCTTCTCATTCTCCTCCTTATTCTCCTCCTTCTCATTCTCCTCCTCATTCTCCTCCCTATTCTCCTCCTCATTCACCTCCTTCTCATTCTTCACCTCATTCTCCTCCTTCTCATTCTCCTCCTTCTCATTCTCCTCCTCATTCTCCTCCCTATTCTCCTCCTTATTCTCCTTCTTCTCATTCTCCTCATCATTCTCCTCCTTCTCATTCTCCTCCTTATTTTCCTCCTCATTCTTCTCCTTCTTATTCTCCTCCTTCTTATTCTCCTCCTCATTCTCCTCCTTATTCTCCTCCTCATTCTCCTCCTTCTCATTCTCCTCCTCATTCTCCTCCTTATTCTCCTCCTCATTCTCCTCCTTCTCATTCTTCTCCTCATTCTCCTCCTCATTCTCCATCTTATTCTCCTCATCATTCTCCTCCTTCTCATTCTCCTCCTTCTCATTCTACTGCTGCTCCTGCTAGTGCTATTGTTGCTTCTGTGGCTTATTCTCTTCATCTTCTTCTACTTCTTTCACTACTTCCTTTTCCCTATATATATATATATATATATATAAATACATACACATACACACACATGTCTATATGTAAATATATACACATATAAATATATATATAGACACACACACTCTCAAATACACTCACACACACACACTCTCACACATACACTTTCTCACTCACACACTACCACCACCACTCTCATGACACCAATACCATTCTCATGACACCAATACCATTCTCATGACACCAATACCACCACCACTCTCTACACACACTCAAATACATATAAATATATATACACATATATATACATATATACTCCTCCTAAAGGAAAGCCCCCAATCAAATCCTTAAACTAGATTTCTAGGGAAACCTACAAATTCTATGGGCAAAATGTAGAGGGTGATCTCCTCCTCAATTATGGTGAAGGAAATAAATGCAAAAGAGAATTAATGAAGGTTTTAAAAGCATACCTAATTTGTAGCTTGAGAGAGGAGAAGAAGCTTTTGGAAAGAAAATGAAATGAAGAGAAGGAGTTACTTAGGAGTGAAGAAAGAGAGAGGGGGTGCTGCTCCATACATGGCCGGCCACATCTTAGAGGGTTGGGGGCACTTGGCAATTTACCAAAATGCCCTCCAAGTCAAGAAATGAGTGGTTTGAGTTGGGGTCAAAATGGTAACTTGAAAACTCCTAATTTCAAGTTCTAAATCTAAATTCTAATCCCTAATCCCACTAAAATCAAATGGGATTAGTAAAATATAAATATCTGGGTTTGGTCATGACAAGTTGGTCGATTCCAGTTGGGTCCCGATCAGAGTCTAAGCTACCCCGGGTCCCCGATACAAGTCGGAATGAGCTGAAATTCGAACCTGACTCTAATAACCACAAAACAATATCATAAATAATAAAATAAATTTCAAAATTATTTAAAAGTACAAAATGACAAAAATACCCCTGTTCCTAAAAACTGGGGGTGACAGATGGTGGCGACTAGACGTAACCAGGGCAACGAGTGGGTTTATTTTTGATCTCCCACTTATTTGTAAAGATATTCTTTTGAGACGTTTAGCCGACGAGCACCTGTTTAGCTCGGTTGTACCTTTTACTTACTGTCTGCCTACGGGCTGTAACATGATTGACAGATCCTAGGGTTGATCATGTATGACTAAAACTCTTGCTAGTCCTAACATTTTGTAACGACTAGCTTCATGATCAACTGAATATGTAATATTTGGGACGCCTTACTATTGAATATTTGGTGATCTAACATCTTGTAACATTTACTTACTTGCTTATGATTGATACACTAGGCTTGTTCATGACCATAGGAGACTGTTGGCTTGTAGTAAACCTACATGTATCTAGACAGTCGTGACCGTATAGCGAGATGGAATCCATTTCATATAAGTAGCTGGCTATGTCTGCCCCCGCTCTCCAGTATTCTGGTTCTGGGGCCTGACATGGTTTAAGTGGTGGCCCATGCAGGTCTTGTAAATCAAGATATGTGAGGGTTTACCGAATAGATGTCTCAATCAGTATTCGCCCTTGATCTCTGCTCGTATCTTCTGAATCCCTGGATTCTTGTCCTGATCATATGTTTGTATCGTTGATCTGTCTTGGTCCTTCCTTATTGTTTCCTATGTCGTCTTCTTCAGCGATATTGTTCCTGGACCTGCCGGTCAGCAAGGCAGAGCACTTCCCGCGGATCAGCAGCAATCCGGGGATCAAGCCCAGCATTCCGGAGTAGCCTCCAGAGTCGTGCCTTCTGATGGAGAGCCACCAGTCCAGCCAGTTCAGCCTGCCGAGCCTGATGATGGCACTTTGCTAGGTCTCGTCAGGACCTTGATATCTTCCCAAGATTGTCGTGGAGATGTCTTGCACCAGCCAGTGACGGATGCTCTGACCAGAGGAGGTCATCAGCGTAACAGCGCGGCCAACAGCTTCAAGCGCTTGAACCCTCCCTTCTTCGACGGTAGTGAAGATGCTATCGCTGTAGATGCTTGTCTTCAGGACATCGAGGTGATTCTTGAAGCATCCAGGACCCCAGAGAACGAGAAGGTAGCCGTAGTGCGCCTGCAGTTGTTAGATCTTGCCCGCAGCTGGTGGACAGCTCAGGCCGTTGGATTAGCAGCACCCATTGCTTGGGCGGTATTCAGAGAGAGATTCCAGACCAAGTATTTTGATGCTGTAGCTCGGTATGATCTATAGACGAGATTCACCAATCTGAAGCAGATGGGCAGGACGATCGATGGATATACGACCGAGTTTTTGAGACTCAGTCGGTTTGCTCCCACCTTAGTGGCAACCGAGTATGATAGAGCCCGACAATTTCAGCAGGGGCTTCACCTGGAGATTCTATTGGCAGTTAAGCAGTTTGAGCATCAGACTTTTGATGCAGTCTTGAGAGCAGCTAGGAGGCATGAGTATACCTCCCAGAGGATTATGGATAGGGCCGGAGGTCAGAAGAGATCCCACGGCCAGATGAATCAGTCTTTGGCCCCAGCCCCGGCAGCCAGGGCTTTGACTATTAGAGCTCCGAGGCGGGCGGCCTCAATGACATCGGTTCAGCATTCAACCCCGACGTACCCTCAATAGCAGAAGCAGAAGCAGGCTTCTGCAGTGGGATATTCTCATTGTGGGAAGCCAGGCCATGTACTGGCAGAGTGTCGCAGGGCACAGGGATTGTGTCTGGCTTGTGGAGCAGCAGACCATAGGGTTGGATCCTGCCCAAATAGGGGAGGTTCATCATCTTCCAACCTTTCTTGCTCTTCGGTGAGAAGACCAGCTCAGGTCCAGCAGCAGTAGTATCCATTGCCGAGGCCCTTGCCACCTCAGTCCCGGGTATTCCAGCAGTAGAACCCCCAGTAGCATACTCAGGCCCAAGCCTTGAGTCAGAATTGGCAGCGAGGATTTCAGCAGAGGGGACCACCACCCCGAGGGCATGGTCAGGCTATGGTGATGACCGCAGAGGAAGGATTGGCACCAAGAGAGGTAGTGGCAGGTACTATTCTCGTCAACTCCTTTCCAGCTTCGGCTTTATTTGATTCTGGTGCATCATATTCTTTTATGTCTGCACGATTCGCGACACGGATAGGATTGGAGCCCGAGTCATTATCAGTAAGGTTCAATATACTTACTGGTAACGGACTTATGGGAGTTGATATGGTGTTTTTCTCGTGTCGGATCGTAGTTAGCAGTAAGGAATTTCCTGCTAGATTGATAGAGTTCCCGATGGCCGATTATGGTATGGTCTTAGGGATGGATTGGTTGAGGGACCAGTATGCTAGGATAGACTGCCATATTGGTAGGGTCATTTTTAGCATTCCCGGAGAGCCAAAGTTTTTCTTTTTCTGGGGCGCAGTTGAGCCTTCTCCTCCAGTGTTGCGGATGGCAGTAGCAGCAGTACAGTTACCCCGAATATTCGAAGAGTTTTTAGATGTTTTCCCAGAGGAGCTTCCTGGTATGCCGCCAGAGCGGGAGATCGAGTTCACCATAGACTTGATTCCTGGGACAGTCCCAGTATCAGAGAGAGTCTACAGGATGTCGCCTTCAGAGTTGAAGATATTGTACAAGATGATTGAAGAACTTCAAGCCAAGGGATTCATTCGTGCTAGTGGATCGCCTTGGAGAGTCCCGATGCTTCTTATGAAAAAGAAGGATGGTACATCTAGGTTATGTGTTGACTATCGTACCTTGAACTCAGTGACAATCAAGAACAGATACCCTCTCTCGAGGATAGATGACTTGTTTGATTAGCTCAAAGGGGCAGCAGTATTCTCAAAGATCGACTTGCGCTCAGGATATCATCAGATCAGAGTCAGAGAGCAGGACATCCTGAAGACAGCTTTTAGATCGAGGTATAGGCATTGGGAGTTCCTAGTGATGCCATTTGGAGCGACCAATGCGCCGGCAGTATTCATGGATCTCATGAATCGTATCTTCATGCCTTACTTGGACCAGTTTGTGATTGTGTTCTTGGATGACATCTTGGTCTACAACAAGAGTGAGGCGGAGCATGTGCAGCATCTCCGTGTGGTTCTTCAGATTCTCAGGAAGTACCAGTTGTATGCCAAGTTCAGTAAATACGAGTTCTGGCTCGATCGTATTTCGTACTTGGGTCATATCATCACCAGAGGAGGAGTAGAAGTAGATCCTCAAAAGATTATGGCTATTGAGTTATGGCCAGTGCCCAGCACAGTTGCAGAGGTTCGCAGTTTTCTTGGATTGGCCGGATACTACCGGCGGTTTATTTCAGATTTTTCTTGAATTTTAGCACCATTGACCCAGTTGACCCGCAAGGATGCACAGTTTGCTTGGACAGCAGAGTGTCAGAGTTCTTTTGAACAGTTGAAGCGAGGCCTGATGACGGCTCCCATTCTCGTGCTTCCAGATGGAACTGGAGGATTCTCCGTGTATTGTGATGCTTCAAGCAGAGGCTTAGGATGTGTTCTAATACAGCATGGGAAGGTAATAGCTTATGCTTCACGGCAACTTCGTGATCATGAAAGGAATTACCCAACCCATGACTTGAACCTGGCAGCAGTAGTGTTTACACTTAAGTTATGGAGGCACTATTTGTACGGAGATAGGGTGGAGATTTTCATCGACCACAAGAGCCTGAAGTATGTTTTCACCCAGAAGGATCTTAACATGCGTCAGAGGAGGTGGCTAGAGCTACTTGTGGATTATGATGTCAGCTTGCAGTATCACCCCAGAAAGGCCAACGTCGTTGCAGATGCATTGAGCAGGAGAGCCGAAGTTTATTTCTTAACAGTGCAACCAGAGCTGTTAGCAGATCTTCAGAAGATGGGTATTAAAGTTGTTCTTCTTTCCAGTGTGGCATTGATGGCCAGTATGCAAGTTCAGTCCACCATAGTCGAGAGGATCCGGATAGCACAGTCAACAGATTCTAAGCTTCAGCGACTCAGGACAGAGTGTGAGGCAGGCCGACGACCAGAGCTGTGTATTCATGAAGATGGTACACTTCGACACTTCGACATGGAAATCGTCTTTGTATACCCAGTGGTCATATCAGACAGGAGATCATGGCAGAGGCTCACAGTTTACAGTATTTCATTAATCCTGGTGGTACGAAGATGTACCGTGATATCCGTCAGCATTTCTGGTAGAATGGCATGAAGAGGAAGATAGCCCGGTTTGTCTCTCGTTGTTTAGTCTGCCAACAAGTTAAGGCTGAACATCAGAGGCCCGCTGGACTTCTTCAGTCCTTGCCGATTCCAGAATGGAAGTGGAAACATATGACCATAAATTTTGTGACCGGATTGCCTAGATCCCCAGCTGGTCGAGATGCTATTTGGGTTACAGTTGATTGGCTCACGAAGGTAGCTCACTTCCTCCCGTTCAGAGTTGGTCAGTCGACAGCTCAGTTAGCAGAGATGTACCTCAGGCAGATTGTTAGGTTGTATGGAGTGCCAGTCAGTATCACCTCGGACCGAGATTCGAGATTCACGTCGTACTTTTGGCGTAGCTTGCAAGAGAGTTTGAAGACTCGTCTCCAGTTCAGTTCAGCATATCATCCGCAGACAGATGGTCAGTCGGAGCGTACAATCCAGACTCTTGAAAATATATTGCGATCTTGTACACTTGACTTCGGTGGTTCGTGGAAAGATCACTTACACCTGGTGGAATTTTCGTACAACAACAGCTTCCAAGCCAGTATCCAGATGGCACCGTTCGAGGCACTGTATGGTAGGAAGTACAAATCCCCGCTAGCATGGGATGATGTCGGAGAGAGGCAGATGCTCGGTCCAGAAATGATTGCCCAGACAGTTGAAGTGGTCAGAAGAGTTCGGGATCATCTTCGAGTTGCCCAAGATCGCCAGCGCCATTGGGCCGATTCTCATTGGCGCCCTCTCGAGTTTTCCGTCGGCGACCATATATTTCTAAGGATTTTACCTAATCGTGGCGTCATTCGTTTCGGCGCACGAGAAAAGCTTAGTCCTGGGTATATAGGGCCGTTTGATATTCTGGAGCGAGTAGGAGATGTGTCCTATCGTCTCGCTCTTCCGCCGTCGCTAAGCGAGGTGCATGACGTGTTCCATGTATCCCAATTACGACGGTATATCCTAGACCCGAGCCACATCCTGGATCATTCAGAATTGGTTGTTGGTACCAACCTTTCGTATGAGGAGAGGTCCGTGTCTATATTGGACCGGAGAGAGAAGACACTCAAGAACAAGACTATCAAGTTAGTTCGAGTTGCTTGGGGTCATCACTCTTTGGGTGAGTCAACGTGGGAGCGTGAGGATGATATCCGATCGCGATATCCTGACTCGTGAGGTATAATGTCTTCCTTATGCCTCATGTCTTCGATTCCTGGCTTGAATGAGTGATTGCCTGCCTAGTTATAGCTTGCTTGTGATTAATATAGCTTGTCCACGCCTCTCTAGCCTCTTAATTAAATTTCGAGGACGAAATTTTTTTAAGGTGGGTAGAGTTGTAATGCCTGTGGTTCGTATTACGTATTTTAGAATACGTGTACGTATTTTATCTTGTATTGTATGATTCCCTTGCTTAGTTTCCTTCATGGCTTGGTTTATTCTTGGGTTGGTTCGGCTTGGCTCGGTTTTGCTTCGTTCATTATGAACCATGGGTGAACCCCCTACCTACCACCACCATCCCCATTTATTAACCCATTCTTCTTTCTCTCTCTTTATTAACCTCTTCTTCTTCTTCCATTTACTTTTTCACCTATTAGAGAGAGAGAGAGAGAGAGAGGTCTAGGCAAGTGAAACTTGCTTCATCGAGGAACTCTAATTTTATTGCTTCATTCTCTTCCTTACAGCATTTTAACTTACTTTAGTACTTGGCATTTCCACTTTCCATGGCTAGATTCTTGTAGATCTAAGTTTACTTTACTTTTGGAAATCTTGGATTTTGATCTACTTAATCTTATTGTTTCTAAGTTCTGATGGTTCCATATTGTTGAGAATTTTATTTTGCCCCGTTTTGACCTATGGAAGTCTGGATTTGGACTTGGGATGAAGAAATTATGAGCCTTGGAACCCTGAACTCCTTGGTTCTTCTTCTCGGACAAGTGGAGAAGAAGAACAGTGCTAACCGCATGAAGCCCCTTAGCCGCATGGCAGCACTTGACCGCATGAATCTTCATGCGGCGAGTCTTCCAGCCGCATAGGCTTCGGCATAATCCGAGCCGCATGGACTCTGTCTACCTGTGGCCGCATAGGGTCGTATTCCTTTCCCGCCGCATATGCGCTCATTTTTCCCCAGCCGCATATGCTCATGATCATTCAGTCGCATGGAACTCAGTCCATTCCTAGTCGCATGAGAATCCACTTCTCAGCCGCATAAAATGCTCTGACTCAGTCGCATGTGCCCCTTCCCTTTCCTGGCCGTATATACCTGGTTGATAGCCTGTCGCATATGCGCAGCTGTTCTCCAGCCGCATGAGCTGTTCTTGTTCCGAGCCGCATGGGCTCTTAACCCCCGACCCGCATGGACTCCTTTTTTCCAGCCGCATGAAGCCCACTCTTCCGCTGGCCGCATGAGACCCCACTCCTTGGGACCGCATGCGCCATTGCCCATCCAGCCGCATGCCCCAGTTGTATGCGCTCTCCTTATTGGCTGCATAAGTTCTAGTAATCCTGAGCCGTAGAGCCACTTTCTGTGCCTTGACCTGCTATTATTATTATTATTTCTCTATTATTATTTGATCTTACTAATAACTTGTGTCTTGTAACCTCAGCATAGCCTGGATCTCCCGATTGAATGCTAGCACTATGATGCCTTGCACATGTACCCTGTGTCACGATCCGCACCCACTGTTAGGGTACGAGAACGTAACAACGCCCAGCCTACGCCGCAGTGTCGGCGGTAGAACGCTGTCCTAGGTCACATCATCTAACAATGTAATGCTAAGCAGATACAGTCTCAATCACATCTAAGGTAGAGCATGATAAGGATAGATAAAACATAAAATCCAAAGAGATACAGGAGATAGAAGTCTAAGTATCTAAGATACAAAAACCCAGAAATACATCTCAAAACTCAAATACAGTAATCCATAAAGTAAATACAACTCCAGACAAATGAAATAACTATCTAAACAACCTCTAAGGTGTCTCCTCTAGGCTAGCAGGCAACCTCTAAGCTATCTGTAAAATTTATCAACAGGTCCAGTCAGGACAGGAACGAGCACATCTCATCTAGAAAACTCAAGTAAATGACAGAGAACTATAAAGCAGTTATAAGCAGTTGTATTGATAAAAATGGCAGTTTATATTCAGGTGATGGTAATAAAGATATATAAGGTGCAAGAAAAGTAAATAACTAAACAAGAGAAGAATCATAGCAATGAAGTCTGTAAAAATAGAACTAGCTGAACCAGGGTAATATGATATGAAGTCCAGACAATAATGTAGACCAGTGTAACTCCAATGTAAGTCCAGTAAAGATGAATCTAATACAAGATGAATCCAGTAAGGGACGATTCCAGTTATAGTGATCAATGATTCTAGGGTGAGTCCAGCCTATACTCTAACAGTGTGTTTTAAAATACCGAGATTGACATGTAAACGGCTGTGGGTAATCCGGCACACCTCTCACTGATCAGGCGAGAGATGGCTATCATTCCAGTAGATTCCAGTAGGGGTTATTCCAGTAATGGGGTATGTCTACATGTCTTACTCTAGTATTTCTCCTCCCAGCAAGTGAATCCAGAATTCCGACACAATGATTCAAGATGAGTCCAGCCAAAATATAATGATACTAGTAAATGATTCCAGTAAATGATTCCAGTAAATGATTCCAGCAGGTGATTCCAGTAATAGAAGCCGGAAATGATGATACCAGTAATAGAGGCCAGAAAATAATAAGTGTCGTATACATGAATCCAGTAATATCCACACGTGTTGTAACAGAGAATCGCATACAACTAACTAGAACTGAAATACAGTAATTGACAAATAAATGAGAGAACTATCAAAGAATGTACTCGCCTAATAACCTGAACAGCTGATAAGTATAGGGGGTCCAACTGAAGCCACAGAGTCCTTTTAAAGCAACACAGGTTACAAGGTGTCTGGCTCCTAATTAGAACAGCACAAGTCACAACATGTCCAGAAGGGTAATATAAAGCACTACAATACATTCTACATGAATCTAGGTCAAACTAGGCCAAAGTCAACCCTTGGTCAACTCTGGTCAACTGCACTAGTCAAACTAGGTCAAACTAGGTCATGTCCTAAACCAGTAAGTCTTACGAGGCCTAACCAAGACTATCCTAGCAAGCACACATCAATACAAGGCTATACAAGCCAACATACACCCAACTCTATATAGCATGCAATTATTCAATACTCAAATAGGCAAGAATTCACATTGGATATACACTAGGTAATCTATTACTTTAAGCTATATATGTCTACACATATATACACATGTATATATTGGTATTCAACATTAGGTCTATAATCATGGCATTTCAAATGGTTATATAAACTTATATATTACAACACAATATGCTAACATATATATAATATACATACATAGCTAAGTTAACTATATTCATAAATACTTATTTAAGAGGCTATGTGTGTGTATGTGAACATGGCAAAGGGGCAAGTGAGGGTTAAATGGGCATACATAGTGTATACATATCAAAGAGTGTCAAAGTGTAAGTGAACAATATGTCAAGTGTGATAGTGTCAACATAGTGTAAGGGGGTACATGAGGTAATATAGGATTTGCGTTAACATAGAACATTACATCTCATTAACTTGTATATTGCATACATTACATCTATTATTAAATTATATTTATGCTTGCATTTATTCATCATTCATTATTCTCTTGCACCACTATATGCACCATACATTACATACTATGGAACCTACATATTCATTACAAGCCATACTTATACATGCTTACATTAGATAGGATACTTACACCTCATACATCATTTATTTAACCATTTACTCATGCTTGTATTCTCTATTTAATTACATAATGTATATATTAACATGGGTTAAAATCAAATAGAATATTATATTACACACAAGGGTGCACAAAATGCATATGCCGAATAGTAACTCCTACTAATAATCAATACTGTACCATCTTAGTATGAATTAAAATTTAGGATTAAATTATGTTATAGATCTATGTGTTAGCTTTCTGAAACTTTAAACGGATCACGTTTTCGTTTTCGGAAACTCCCGAAATCGCGAAAACACCAAGAACGCGTTTGTCTTTCGTACAGCTGACACTCAAATAATTCTCTAGAAAGTTACAGAAAGAATTAGGCCTATTAATATATGTTTTTGGAAAGCTAACTTCAATACTCTTCTTGTAAAAAAAACAGGAGATTAAACCGAGCTTTGAGCTAGAAGTTATGATATTTCTAAGTTAGGGCTGAAATTAAAAACGTGGATAAAAATCATGACGGATTTAGGTAGTTTGAGACAAAAGAACACAAGTATATAACATAATATATCAAGAACTCACTCTCTACACTAATATGTATATATGAGACACTATAGAACACATCTCCAATACAAAAATATGAGATTAAACATGTAATAATTCATTCATACATAACAACAACACATAGTGTGTCCAAATTTGGAATTTTCCCACATGGACACAACCATAACACAAAGGACACTCCTATGACCTCCAAATGGACACGAAATGAACACAAATGGAGATACAACTATGGGGTCATTCATATGGGTTCAAAATAGACCTATATGCATGAAAAAATGAAAAGGAGAAGGGATTTATACCTCCCGGTAGATCGAATCGAAGAAAAGCCTTCCCGGAGCGACACCGACACGTAGAGATTCCAAAAGGACACGAACGAGCTCCGAATCCTCCCAAACTTGGGTAGCTTCCTCCTTGGCTAGAATGGAGAAGGAAAGAAGAAGATTTGGTGATGAAATGGAATGATTTGGTGGAGAAATTGCTAGGGATTGCTCTCTAGGAATTTGGGGAAGAACAAGATAGAGAGTGTGGATGAGAATAATGAAATGAACTTGAGCCTATCCTCTCCCAAAGTGGCTGACCATATGGGGCTATTTGTCCTATTATGGTAAGGTCCAAAATGCCTCCACTAACTTATTCTATGAGTATTAGGAAAGGGCTAATTGGTTGGGGCTAAATTAGTCATTTTAAAGTCTCTAATCACACTAACCTTATCCATAATAATTAGTCTAACCTCTAACTAAAATATTTCTATCATGTGGACTAAAATTAATATCATGTGGGCCATGCCTAACTAGTGTGTGGGTCCCACTAGAGTCAAACTACCCCCGGGTCCCCGTTTCAAGTCGGATTGAGTTGAAATTCGAACCCGACTCAAATAACCCCAAAACAATATCATAAATAATAAAATAATATCAAAATAATTCGAAGAGGTCAAATGCAAAAATATCCTTAGGTCAAAAATGACATTAAAATATCATAATCACATGGTTAGGCTCTAGGTCAAACAGTCTCTAGGGTTTCACTAGCAAAACGTCAAAACCACAAGTCATTGATTTAAATAATTTTAAAATGATTTAAAATCACCAAAAATCATATCATGAATTAAATATTATTATTAAAATAATTATAAACACGAAATTTCAAAATTATCCTCATTTGGGAAATTGGGTGCTACAACTCTACCCACCTTAGAAAAATTTCGTCCTCGAAATTAAAATGTCCATACTCCCTCTAGGTCAAACCCCCACAATCAAAGTCCCAGATTAAAACAAATCATGTGATCAAAAGGACGACATACAGGGTCATGGCATACGGTGGTAGTGAAAGTCTCATCTAGATATACTACTCATGCTAACCGAAACGGTCATAGGGTATCAAAACATATAAGCAATTTAGGGTGCTAAACTAGAGAAGTTACAGAAACAACAAACCATCAAAACTGTATGGCGGTCTACCATCCTATATGAAACTGGTACTTATCAAAACAAAATAAAGGCAACTACCAATTATCTGAAAAAGGGTACAGAAAATCAAATTCAAAAATTAAGGAATTGAAAATCACTTGCATTGAAATCCAAATCATAATATATATATACAGAGAGAGCGTTAGAGAGGAAAAACTAGCATTATGTAATGTTATGTGGTTTGTGTATGTATGGGTGTATGTGAAATATACATGAAATTGTATATGAGCTATCCTGTTACACTACTCATGGCATATGGGTTAACAACCTACAATACACAACCTATTTAATCATAACATACATGGCTAACCATAAACATCTATAAGAGGTAGAGATTTAGTTATGTATATACATATATTATAACATGTATGCCTAAGCTCTATATATATCTATACAAGTATGTGATCATAACATAGAGAGGAAAGGTTAGGTTACATGACAGCGTATACTATGTTAGGGTGTGTGTGTGTCCTTGTACAGGGTTATAGCTTAGTATCGAAAGGTTAAACCCAGTTTTAGTTCAGCATTTACATACAAAATCTAAAAATAAGCTAACATTTAAACCAGTGTAATATTAACATAATGCAGTCTCAGATTTTACAAATTTAACATAACTTAACAAATTCTTCTAAAAATTGAAACTTTGCAGATATCATACATGTGCAATTATGTAGACAAAACTAATAACATGAAATTTATATTTAAATTACGAATTTAAACTGGAAAAGCAGAAAACCAGAAATATTGGAGTTTTGAAAATTTTAACATTAACAACATATTAATATGTATTTAGATAGGTGGAAAATCAAGTGTAGCATGCATACATATCAGGCAAGTGTCCACTATGTAAATATACTCATATATTCTCATGTCCCAAAAAAAAATTAATTCTACGTTAAGACCAACATTTAGATTCCTACCAAGATCGCAAAATAGGTGATTGACAAAATCAAGACAGTTTTATTATTATTATTCAATACTAGAATAATAGCAAGAAGGAAATAACGATAAAAGTTGTTTGCTTATTTGCCTAAAAGAAGGAACCATTTTGAAACCAGAGCTAAATATCAAATCCAAGATAAAGTCTAGCAAAATCATCGATTCATTGTATTAAGAAGAAACTCATAGCAAGAAGTTACACAAGCTACTCCTAAGTTAAATAATTAGAAGCAAAACAAAGCAAAACAAATAATAATTCTTTTTGAAGGACTACATCAAAGTAGAGAAAACATGCTTGAAAATATTTAAGGTACAATCTGATAATCATATGCGTCTATCCAAAATCATGGTACTCTAAATCCCCGTCATACTAGTAAGCAACGCTACGATAATCACAGAGTCCTTGACTTATGAACATACCTCTAGAATCGTGGTATTTAACATTTTCGCGGTGCCGCTAGCTTGGCTGCGAAAATCTTAAATTCCCACACCCGAGAAATATATCCAGAGTCAGACTATATGTCCTCACCATGCTGGCTAATGTGACTATAGAAGACTAGATTCCATAACATAGATGACCTAGCCCATATAATTTTATCTTGTCAAAAAAAATTAAATTAAATCAACAATGAATACCCATAAATCAAATCAAATTTATCAACGAACTTCAAAATTCAAAATGAACAAAAATCTATCAAAATACAACTCAGATGCAACAGCTATCATCAAGATTCAAAATTCGACAATCATTCATCAAAATCAATGAATACAACTCAAATTCAACCATAATCTAGCAAAATCAAATTTAACAACAGTAAGTAAAAATAAATCAAATCAAGGGAAAAAAGAGTTCTCAAATCGAAGTTAAAATAAGATTCTCAAGGGTCGTTCCGGGAATCTCTCAAGGGTTCCTAACTGTGATTGAGTACCTTCAAGATATATCCTATTCCTACTGTAGGCTGTAGTGGTACTCAAGTTCGAATACCACTACATAAACTCGACCTGCATGGGCCACCACTAAAAATGTGTCACGACCCGCACCTACTGTTAGGGTACGAGAACGTAACAACGCCCAGCCTACGCCGCAGTGTCGGCAGTAGAACGTTGTCCTAGGTCACATCATCTAACAATATAATGCTAAGCAGATACAGTCTCAATCACATCTAAGGTAGAGCATGATAAGGATAGATAAAACATAAAATCCAAAGAGATACAGGAGATAGAAGTCTAAGTGTCTAAGATACAAAAACCCAGAAATACATCTCAAAACTCAAATACAGTAATCCTTAAAGTAAATACAACTCCAGACAAATGAAATAACTATCTAAACAACCTCTAAGGTGTCTCCTCTAGGCTAGCAGGCAACCTCCAAGCTATCTGTAAAATTTATCAACAGGTCCAGTCAGGACAGGAACGAGCACATCTCATCTAGAAAACCCAAGTAAATGACAGAGAACTATAAAGCAGTTATAAGTAGTTGTATTGATGAAAATGGCAGTTTATATTCAGGTGATGGTAAGAAAGACAGATAAGGTGCAAGGAAAGTAAATAACTAAACAAGAGAAGAATCATAGCAATGAAGTCTGTAAAAATAGAACTAGCTGAACCAGGGTAATATGATATGAAGTCCAGACAACAATGTAGACCAGTGTAACTCCAATGTAAGTCCAGTACAAGATGAATCTAATACAAGATGAATCCAGTAAGGGACGATTCCAGTTATAGTGATCAATGATTCCAGGGTGAGTCCAGCCTATACTCTAACAGTGTGTTTTAAAATACCGAGATCGACATGTAAACGGTTGTGGGTAATCCGGCACACCTCTCACTGATCAAGCGAGAGATGGCTATCATTCCAGTAGATTCCAGTAGGGGTGATTCCAGTAATGGGGTATGTCTACATGTCTTACTCTAGTATTTCCCCTCCCAGCAAGTGAATCCAGAATTCTGACACAATGATTCAAGATGAGTCCAGCCAAAATATAATGATACCAGTAAATGATTCCAGTAAATGATTCCAGCAGGTGATTCCAGTAATAGAAGCCGGAAATGATGATACCAGTAATAGAGGCCAGAAAATAATATGTGTCGTATACATGAATCCAGTAATATCTACACATATTGTAACAGAGAATCGCATACAACTAACTAGAACTGAAATACAGTAATTAAAAAATAAATGAGAGAATTATCAAAGAATGTACTCGCCTGATAACCTGAACAGCTGATAAGTATAGGGGGTCCAACTGAAGCCACAGAGTCCTATTTAAAGCAACACAGGTTACAAGATATCTGGCTCCTAATTAGAACAGCACAAGTCACAACATGTCCAGAAGGGTAATATAAAGCACTACAATGCATTCTACATGAATCTAGGTCAAACTAGGCCAAAGTCAACCCTTGGTCAACTCTGGTCAACTGCACTAGTCAAACTAGGTCAAACTAGGTCATGTCCTAAACCAGTAAGTCTTACTAGGCCTAATCAAGACTATCCTAGCAAGCACACATCAATACAAGGCTATACAAGCCAACATGCACCCAACTCTATATAGCATGTAATTATTCAATACTCAAATAGGCAAGAATTCACATTAGATATACACTAGGTAATCTATTACTTTAAGCTATATATGTCTACACATATATACACATGCATATATTGGTATTCAACATTAGGTCTATAATCATGGCATTTCAAATGGTTATATAAACTTATATATTACAACACAATATGCTAACATATATATAATATACATACATAGCTAAGTTAACTATATTCATAAATACTTATTTAAGAGGCTACGTGCGTGTATGTGAACATGGCAAAGGGGCAAGTGAGGGTTAAATGGGCATACATAGTGTATACATATCAAAGAGTGTCAAAGTGTAAGTGAACAATGTGTCAAGTGTGATAGTGTCAACATAGTGTAAGGGGGTACATGAGGTAATATAGGATTTGCGTTAACATAGAACATTACATCTCATTAACTTGTATATTACATACATTACATCTATTATTACATTACATTCATGCTTGCATTCATTCATCATTTATTATTCTCTTGTACCACTATATGCACCATACATTACATACTATGGAACCTACATATTCATTACAAGCCATACTTATACATGCTTACATTAGATAGGATACTTACACCTCATACATCATTTATTTAACCATTTACTCATGTTTGTATTCTCTATTTAATTACATAATGTATATACATTAACATGGGTTAAAATCAAATAGAATATTATATTACACACAAGGGTGCACAAAATACATATGCCGAATAGTAACTCCTACTAATAATCAATACTGTACCATCTCAGCATGAATTAAAATTTAGGATTAAAGTATGTTATAGATCTATGTGTTAGCTTTCCGAAACTTTAAACGGATCGCATTTTCGTTTCCGAAAACTCCCGGAATCGCAAAAACACTGAGAACGCGTTTGTCTTTCGTACAGCTGACACTCAAATAATTCTCCAGAAAGTTGCAGAAAGCATTAGGCCTATTAATACATGTTTTTGGAAAGCTAACTTCAATACGCTTCTTTTCAAAAAATGGGAGATTAAACCGAGCTTTGAGCTAGAAGTTATGATATTTCTAAGTTAGGGCTGAAATTAAAAACGTGGATAAAAATCATGACGGATTTAGGTAGTTTGAGACAAAAGAACACAAGTATATAACATAATATATCAAGAACTCACTCTCTACACTAATATGTATATGTAAGACACTATAGAACACATCTCCAATACAAAAATATGAGATTAAATATGTAATAATTTATTCATACATAACAACAACACATAGTGTGTCCAAATTTGGGATTTTCCTACATAGACACAACCACAACACAAAGGACACTCCTATGACCTCCAAATAGACACGAAATGGATACAAATGGAGATACAACTATGTGGTCATTCCTATGGGTTTAAAATAGACCTATATGTATGAGGAAATGAAAAGGAGAAGGGATTTATACCTCCCGGTAGATCGAATCGAAGAAAAGCCTTCCCGGAGCGACATCGACACGTAGAGATTCCAAAAGGACACGAACGAGCTCCGAATCCTCCCAAACTTGGGTAGCTTCCTCCTTGGCTAGAATGGAGAAGGAAAGAAGAAGATTTGGGGGTGAAATGGAATGATTTGGTGGAGAATTTGCTAGGGATTGCTCTCTAGAAATTTGGGGAAGAACAAGAGAGAGAGTGTGGATGAGAATAATGAAATAAACTTGAGCCTATCCTCTCCCAAAGTGGCTGGCCATATGGGACTATTTGTCCTATTATGGTAAGGTCCAAAATGCCCCCACTAACCTATTCTATGAGTATTAGGAAATGGCTAATTGGTTGGGGCTAAATTAGTCATTCTAAAGTCTATAATCACACTAACCTTATCCATAATAATTATTCTAACCTCTAACTAAAATATTTCTATCATGTGGACTAAAATTAATATCATGTGGGCCATGCCTAACTAGTGTGTGGGTCCCACTAGAGTCAAACTACCCCCGGGTCCCTGTTTCAAGTCGGATTGAGTTAAAATTCGAACCCGACTCAAATAACCCCAAAACAATATCATAAATAATAAAATAATATCAAAATAATTCAAAGAGGTCAAATGCAAAAATATCCTTAGGCCAAAAATGACATTAAAATATCATAATCACATGGTTAGGCTCTAGGTCAAACAGTCTCTAGGGTTTCACTAGCAAAACGTCAACCACAAGTCGTCGATTTAAATAATTTTAAAATGATTTAAAATCACCAAAAATTATATCATAAATTAAATATTATTATTAAAATAATTATAAACACGAAATTTCAAAATTACCCTTATTTGGGAAACTGGGTGCTACACCCTGAACACGAAAGTGACCCGTCGTGGTGCACTCCTGACAAGTAAATATGACATAACCTGATAGTGACCCATCGTGGTGCACTCCTGACAAGTAAACATGACATGACCTGATAGTGGCCCGTCGTGGCGCATTCCTGACAAGTGAACTTGACATGATAACCTGACATGATATATCTTGATAAGCTGTTGCGACGGCTACCTGACATGACATAACCGTATAAATGACCCGAACACCGTGGGCGATTGTGCTTGTATAAATAATTCAATCCTGTCTTGCATCATGTCTAGGAGGAGACTCCTGAGTACCACGGTCAGGAGTACCTATTGAAATAGACTAAGGCTAATAACTAGATTAATACATTAGTCATAAAGAGATCTCCCAGCTACAGGCAATCTCATTACCTGGGCGCGCCTGTGATCTGTAGCCTGCCGTCGAGTAGGGTACATTTCTAGCATACTGTCATGTGTTGCACCCTTCGAGCTACCTAAGGGTACATGCATTTCCTGGACGATGTACCCACCTAATTCAACCATAATTTCGTCCTGGGTAACCTGGATGGCCTGCAGGGCTTGTGGCTGTGGAATAATCTTACTGTATCTTATTAGTAAATAGGCTTATGACAACCCTAGTTAGTTAAAGTATCAAGCCGTAATTCTTGCTTGGCCGTAAAATGATTGGATGAAGTCTAACTGTCTAGTCTTGCCCTGATCTTGTTAGGGGTTACTGCTTGACCAGAATACTTATATTTATTTTTACCGATAAATGGTGAGAATTCCAAGTTCTGTTCAGACGAAGGGTTACAACCCCGGTCTGTTTGGTTTACGAGTTGTAACCTGTTATCTGAATAGTTTCGTGGTTATCTCGTTGTATATCATCTTGATGTATTTTTTATTTCAAGTCTTACCTTATTTATACTCTTGTGCTAATTGCTGATTTTAGTTCCAAGTGAAGCTTCCTTGTGG
>JANAVB010001799.1:4460907-4820907 GCA_029216955.1 Iris pallida
ACACAGTATATAACATAATATATCAAGAACTCACTCTCTACACTAATGTATATGTAAGACACTAGAAACACATCTCCAATACAAAAATATGAGATTAAATATGTAATAATTTTTCATACAATAACAACAAACATAGTGTGTCCAAATTTGGGATTTTCCTACATAGACACAACCACAACACAAAGGACACTCCTATGACCTCCAATAGACACGAAATGGATACAAATGGAGATACAACTATGTGGTCATTCCTATGGGTTTAAAATAGACCTATATGTATGAGGAAATGAAAAGGAGAAGGGATTTATACCTCCGGTAGATCGAATCGAAGAAAAAGCCTTCCCGGAGCGACATCGACACGTAGAGATTCCAAAAGGACACGAACGAGCTCCGAATCCTCCAAACTTGGGTAGCTTCCTCCTGGCTGAATGGAGAAGGAAAGAAGAAGATTTGGGGGTGAAATGGAATGATTTTGGGGAGAATTTGCTAGGGATTGCTCTCTAGAAATTTGGGGAAGAACAAGAGAGAGAGTGTGGATGAGAATAATGAAATAAACTTGAGCCTATCCCTCCACAAGTGGCTGGCCATATGGGATATTGTCCTATTATGGTAAGGTCCAAATGCCCCACTAACCTATTCTATGAGTATTAGGAAATGGCTAATTGGTTGGGGCTAAATTAGTCATTCTAAGTCTATATAACACACTAACCTATCCATAATAATTATTCAACCTCTAAACTAAAATATTTCTATCATGGGACTAAATTAATATCATGTGGGCATGCCTAACTAGTGTGTGGGTCCACTAGAGTCAAAACTACCCCCGGGGTCCCTGTTTCAAGTCGGATTGAGTTAAAAATTCGAACCCGATCAAATAACCCAAAAACAATATCATAAATAATAAAATAATATCAAATAATTCAAAGAGGTCAAATGCAAAAAATATCCTTAGGCCAAAAATGACATTAAAATCATAATCACATGGTTAGGCTCTAGGTCAAACAGTCTCTAGGGTTTCACTAGCAAAACGTCAACACAAGTCGTCGATTTAAATAATTTTAAAATGATTTAAATCACAAAAATTATATCATAAATAAAATATTATTAAATAATTATAAACACAAGAATTTCAAATTACCCTTATTTGGGAACGGGGTGCTACACCCTGAACACGAAAGTGACCGTCGTGGTGCACTCTGACAAGTAAATATGACATAAACCTGATAGGACCATCGTGGTGCACTCCTGACAAGTAACCATGACATGACCTGATAGTGGCCCGTCGTGGCGCATTCTGACAAGTGAATGACATGATAACCTGACATGATATATCTGATAAGCTGTTGCGACGGCTACCTGACATGACATAACCGTATAAATGACGAACACGTGGGCGATTGGCTGGTATAAATTCAATCCTGTCTGCATCATGTCTAGGAGGAGACTCCTGAGTACCACGGTCAGGAGTACTATGAAATAGACTAAGGCTAAATAACTAGATAATACTTAGTCATAAGAGATCTCCCAGCTACAGGCAATCTCATACCTGGGCGCGCCTGTGTGACTGTAGCCTGACGTCGATTAGGGTCCTAGCATTTATGTCATGTGTTGCACCCTTCGAGCTACCTAAGGGTACATGCATTTCCTGGACGATGTACCCACCTGAATTCAAACCATAATCTCGTCCTGGGTAACCTGGATGGCCTGCAGGATGTGGCTGTGGAATAATCTTACTGTATTATTAGTAAATAGGCTTATGACAACCCTAGTTAGTTAAAGTATCGCCGTAATTCTTGCTTGGCCGTAAAATGATTGGATGATGAAGTCTAACCTGTCTAGTCTTGCCTGATCTTGTTCCGGGTTACTGCTGACAGTACTTATATTTATTTTACCGATAAATGGTGGAATTCCAAGTTCTGTTCAGACGAAGGGTTAAACCCCGGTCCTTGTTTGGTTTACGAGTTGTAACTGGTTATTGAATAGTTTCGTGGTTATCTCGTTGTATATCATCTTGATGTATTTTTTTTTTTCAAGTTCTACCTTATTTATACTCTTGTGCTAATTGCTGATTTAGTTCCAAGTGAAGCTCCTTTGTGGTACTTGCCCTTTCTGGATCTGACCCAGCTGGTTTTGTATGGCCAGATTTTGGAGCAGCTCCAGAGGATACTACCGACTTTCCAGCCGATGGTGGCGACTAGACGTAACCAGGGCAAACGAGTGGGTTTATTTTGATCTCCCACTTATTTGTAAAATATTTTGAGGCGTTAGCCGACGAGCACCTGTTTAGCTTGGTTGTGCCTTTTACTTACTGTCGCCTCGGGCGGTAACATGATGACAGATCCTAGGGTTGATCATGTATGACTAAAACTCTTATTAGTCCTAACATATTGTAACGACTAGCTTCATGATCAACTGAATATGTAATATTTGGGATGCCTTACTATTGTATATTTGGTGATCTAACATCTTTAACATTTACTTACCTGCTTGTGATTGAGACTAGGCTTGTTCATGACGATAGGAGACTGTTGGCTTGTAGTAAACCTCGACAGCCGTGACCGTATAGCGATATTGAATCTATTTCATATACGTAGCTGGCTATGTATGCCCCCTCTCTCCAGTATTCTGGTTCTGGGGCGTTGACATGGTTTAAGTGGTAGCCCATGCAGGTCTTGTAAATCAAGATATGTGAGGGTTTACCGAATAGATGTCTCAATCAGTATTTGCCCTTGATCTCTGTATCTTTTGAATCCCAGATTCTTGTCCTGATCATATGCTTGTATCGTTGATCTGTCTTGGTCCTTCCTTATTGTTCCCTATGTCGTCTTCTTCAGCGGTATTATTCCTGGACCTGCTGGTCAGCAAGGCAGAGCCCTTCTCGCGGATCAGCAGCAACCCGGGGATCAAGCCCAGTATTCCGGAGTAGCCTCCAGAGTCGTGCCTTCTGATGGAGAGCCACCAGTCCAGCCAGTTCAGCCTGCCGAGCCTGATGATGGCACTTTGGTAGGTCTTCAGGACCTTGATAGCTTCCCAAGATTGTCGTAGAGAGCCTTGCACCAGCCAGGACGGATGCTCTGACCAGAGGAGGTCATCAGGGTATATAGCGGCCAACAGCTTCAGACATTTGATGGTTCCTTCTTATTGGCAGTTGAGCAGTTGAGCATCAGACATTGATGCAGTTGAGAGCAGCTAAGAGGCATGAGTATACCTCCCAGGGATTGTGGATAGGGCCGGGTCGGAGGTCGGAAGAGATCCCACGGCCAGATGAATCAGTCTTCAGCCCCCAGCCCCGGCAGCCAGGGCTTTGACTATTGGAGCTCCGAGGCGGGCGGCCTCAGTGACATCGGTTCAGCATTCAACCCCGATGTACCCTTAGCAGCAGAAGCAAAAGCAGGCTTCCGCAGTAGGATGTTGTCATTGTGGGAAGCTAGGCCATGTAGTGGCAGAGTGTCGCAGGGCACAGGGATTGTGTCTGGCTTATGGAGCAGCAGACCATAGGGTTGGATCCTCCCGAATAGGAGAGGTCATTATCGTCCAACCTCTCTAGCTCTTCGGTGAGAGGACCAGCTTCGATCCAGCCAGCAGCAGTATCCATTGCCGACTGGGAAAGCTGTAGGTCATCAGCCTCGACGGAAAGCTGTAGCGTCATCAGCCTTAATCGGTTTACCCACAGGCTGGCAAGTTCATGAGAAGGGGTTATGCTCCAATATCTGATGGGAACTCCGGGAATCGGATCCAAATAGGGAAGCATTGAGGACTTCCTTCTCATATCTCAGATCCGTCGTCCACTCTCTCAGGATGATCAATCTTCCATAAACGTCCAAGGGCCTCCTTGGGTAATCCTGACGACGTCTTCCGCCAGACCAAAATGACATAATAGATCCCATTCTCCTCGTGTATATCTCTATGTACCCTTTGGCTGCCAAACACGTGCCACATATGTCCGGATCTGCCTGTAGAAGGGTTTGTTCCCCAGCACGTATAAGACCAACGTGTTTCCAGAAGGCTGTCACCTCGCTATCTCTTCCGAGGAAACGAGGAACAGAGGCTACTATCCACCTTCTTAGACGGCACATACCATGGACGATGGGCTTTTGGATACTACAGGCTTGATATGTCAGCCCAAGACTTTTCCACATGACGGGCAGACATCCTCTGAGACCATAGGATAGGGGAGAGGGTACCCTGGACCCATGTCAGAAGCACTTCTTTTCCTTTTTTGCCGCATCGCCTTGCGTCACTACTCCGGAGTCCGACCACCAGTACTATTCTCGCCATGGGGGCCCCCCTAGGCCATGAGATGACTTCCTCGTCTGGTCCTGCTCCCGTCCTCCTGTCAGGGGTGAGACGCGCCTTCTGGGGATCTATCCTCTATGTTTCTTGTCGCACACCGCCATCCTTCCCTATACTCTGCTACCATGACGTCTCGTTACCGTCGTCCAGCCACCGTTCCCTCTGTCTCTCATGAGATCGGTATGGATCAGGTTGGAAACGGCGATCCCGAAATATCTGGGACCTATCGATCGCGACCAACAGTCGTTTCCCTCTATCATCGCGCCGAGCCACCTCCGCCGTCGGTGTCCCCACTGTCATGTGCCTCCACAGCCATGTACCTCTGGCAGTGCAACCACCATCGCCGCATAACCTTCTGGGACACGCCGGTACCACCCGCACTAGCGCCGCCTGTGTGCTCCGCCCGCGCTTTGGCTGTCTCCGTCGTACTTTAGTGCTCCTGCCCGTGCGTACCGCCGTTTGCCTCATCGCCAGTAGCGCCCGGGTCCCAGGTTTGGGAGCCCCTAGGGTTGGAACCCCGATCGCCTCTCCGATCGCCCATCAGTTATTATATATATATATATATATATATATATAATATATATATATATAATATATAATATATATATTATTGGTGTTTTGCCTTTGGACTAGTATAAAATAGTCCCACATCGGCTACATTACCAAGTGGTATCTCATATATTGCTTTACATGTGTTGAGATATGCATATGGGGTGTGGTGGGAAACATGTTGGTGCCATGTGGTGGTGTTTACGTAGAAGGAAAAAGGATTAACTCCAAAGAAGCAAGTTGCTTTTTGTCGTTCAGACTCGGACTTAGACCCGGGCTCCAGGATGCCTCGTTCATGTACGTGTTCGAAGAGTAGGCATGGACTGGCACACGACTATGCTGATTGTGGGATGATCTAAAATGTCAAACTCTATTTTTGAGTATTGATATTTTAGTCCCACTCGGATAGGAGAAAAAGTTAAGTCTCACTCCACTCTATAAATGAGCCCCTGGCCTCCTTTCTAACATGCACCAAAAAGAAAGCAAGGGGAGTCCGTTGAGTCCAGGAAGCCGTTCGAGTCACAAATGTTGACTAAAGAGTGCTATAGAAGTTCTTCGAGAACTTGCTGGTTCCTGGAAGTGGATCGTATAAAGACGAATCTTGCTTTGAGCAACGTCGATTTTATTACCCCAGCAGGGCTGTTGAAATCTCCTCTCTCTCTCTCTCTCTATTTCTTCTTGATCTTTCTTGGTGGGCTGTAGGATATTTTGGAGAGCAAACTTATTTGTCGGAATCTCCAAAATCCCAAAACTCAGTTCAGGTAAGTTTGGAGAGCGAACTCATTCGCCGGAATCTCCAAAGTATAAACTTAGTTCAGGAAATTAGGAGAGCAAACTTGTTTGCAGGAAGTCTCTGAAATTCCAACTTAAGAAAATTAGGAGAGCAAACTTGTTTACAGAAAGTCTCTGAAATCCTTTAAAATAGAGAGCAAATTATTTTGCAAGAGGTCTCTTAAATTCTGATGTTCTTCCATCTAGATCTTTCGGGAATAACAATCTCAAAGAAAGATCCAGATCCGATGGAGAATAACCGTACAAACCTTCGACACAAGTTTTAACAAACTTGAGAAGTTTGATGGGAGCATTACAACGTCTGGAAGAGAAAGGTCAGCCTTAATCTTCAACTCGTGAGCGTCAACTACGTGTTGACAGATGCTGAGCCTTTAATTCCAAAAGGTAAAAATGCTTGAAGGGTCGCTGAGGCCACTGCTCTACAATCCAAGTAGAGGAGAGAGAACAATCTCTGCAAGTTGCTTATCTTGAACTCAATGGAGGACTCTCTGGCAGAGTCAAACAATAAGATGGTCCATGCCAAGGACATCTGGGAGTGTGGATATCTGTACAAGGCGGATGAGAACAAGAACAAGATCCACGTAACCGAAAAGATCTGGAGGATGCGATTTGAGGACGACAAGACGATGTTGCCTCAAGTCAAAGAATTTCTTAAGTTACGTCAGAAACGTGAGAATGATGACATGCCCTAGTCGATGCTTTCATCGTCGGAGGTATTGTCGCCAAGCTCCCACCTGGATGGAGCAATTTTATCACAGACATGCACCGCAAGAAGATGGAGGTGGATCTTGAACGCCTCTTGTACTGGATTCATTTTGAAACGAGTTGGGCTCAAATCAAAGTGGACATCTTGTCAAACAGATAGCCGAGGACAATCTGGTGCAAGCTGGAGACCAAGAGGAAGCAAAAGGTTTCTTACAACAAAAAGAAGGACGTTCACAACTGAAGGTGAAGTTGGCTCGTTCAAGCAAAAGTCCAAAGAACCTGAGATTGTTTCAACTGTGGCAAGAGAGGCACTGGAGGAAAGATTACAAGAAAAAACCTAAACGAAAAAACAATGTGAGGCTAAATTTATTGCTATGGTTGCACAGGTTGACTCGACAAGAGTTGACAAGGACCGATAGATAGACACTGGGGCATCCTGTCATGTTTGCTCTGAAGGAGTGGTTCACCACATACAAGCCTACATCTGAGAAGGTTATGGTGGAGAACCAGACACAAGCTGAAGTGCTGGGGATCGGAACGGTGGTACTGAAACTGAGTCCGAGGAAGTCGCTGACGCTTCAGGATATGAAGCACAAACCGGTGGTAGCCAAGAACTTGGTCTCTAGAAGTCTGCTCTGTAACGTAGGCTTGGATGGATATTAACGCTGGTCAAGTAGTTATGTCATATAAAGGAAACTACTTCGAAAAAGCTTTTTGTACCGAAGGGATGTTCAAACTTCAGCTTGTAACTCCAATTGAGAAGATTAATGCAGTCTCTATTTTTTATTATTCTCTTGAGTTGTGGCATAATATACTTGGATATGTTCATTGTAAAAGAATTAACAAGATGTCTAGTCTAGGACTTATATCCAAATGTGGGGGGTAAGGAGTTGGAGAAGTGTGAGATCTGTGCGCAGACAAAGATCACTAGAAAACCGTTCAAGCGGGTAAACCGAAGTACATATCTTCTGGAGTTGGTGCACTCAGATGTCTGTGACTTCAAACAGTTCTCCGTAAAGGCTGGGATGAAGTATTTTATTACTTTCATGGACGATTACGCATTCGTTTATGTGCTCAAATCAAGTCTAAAGATTAAGCGTTTGAGAAATTTAAGGGCTATTGTGTAGTTGTCCATTTTTTTTCCTTATTGTCATGTATCCTCTTGTTATGGCTTTCCCTTAAGCCCACTACCAAAATAACCAACTTTAGCGACGGCCACATCCGTCGCGAATCCGTCGGTAACATAAATTACCGACGGCATAGCGACGGATATTTGATGAAAATGGCCGTCGGGAAATACGTCGTCGCTAAAATTTGTCCGTCGCTAAGCCGTCGGACAAATGATTAACCGACGGACTAGCGACTGATTACCGACGGTTGCCTTTCAACGGATTAGCGACGGATTAGCGACTTGTTCCCGTCGGTTTACATGCCATATAATATTAAAATATCCGTCGCTAAGCCGTCGTAAATAGGTCGGTAAAAGCGTATCAGAGAGGTTCCTGATACGCAAAATCAGTCGCTATTCCGTCGCCATTCCGTCGTTAACCTCGACGTAATAGCGACGGATTAGCGACGGGTAGGGCGTCGGCCTGGTTCTGGAAAGCTTCCATAATTCCAGAACCATGTCGACGGATAATGGGTCGCTAAGCCGTCGCTAGTCCGTCGTCATCCTCGACAGATTAGCGACGAATTAGCGACCCATTATCCGTCGCTAAGTCTCTGGAAACCTACCATATTTCCAGAACCATGTCGACGGATTTGCCGTCGCTAGGTAGTCGATATTCCGTCGCTAATATTAATCGTACCCAGTTAGCGACGGAAGTTCCGTCGCTAGTTGGTCGCTAGATCGTCGGTACCTGCAAATTTATTTCAACCAGTTAGCGACGGATTGTTCGTCGCTCGTCCGTCGGTAACTGCAAATATTTATATAACCCAGTTAGCGACGGATTTTCCGTCGCTAGTTAATCGCTCATCGGTCGCTAAAAAGATATATCCGTCGCTAATTAGTCGCTAGTCCGTCGCTAAATGCAACATTAATTAAAAAAATTACAGAAACATTCTATTTCCTTTTCGTAAATATTACACATATTCATAATATCCAATATCCAAACATCCATGTACGATCAACAAATATCCAAATATCCAAATATCCAAATTCATAATATCCAATATCAAACAGAAATATCCAAACATCTATGTACAAATATCCAAACACAAATACACAAATTCATAATATCCAAACATTCATGTACGCTTCCAAAATATCCAGAATTCAAAATCCAAAAACAGAACAAATATCCAAAAATAGTACAAATATCATTGAGATGGATCGCATCGTCGTTCGGCTCTGCGATGTACTCTTCCACCATGTACGTCGGCACCTGGGACAACACATGCTCTGGAAGCGTGCGGAGCTGCTCTGGCGACATCAAGTCCATGAGCCCAATGAGCGCAGTATCCGGTACCAGGCGGACCTCGGCAGAACGGTCAAATGAATAACGTCCAGGGTCGGAAGGACCGGCAACCGCACTAGACGGACCGGAGCAGACGGATCTGGACCGGAGCAGAAGAAGGACGCGGAAGGCGCTCCAGCACATCCGACATTAGACTCCGCATTTCCGACATATCGGAGGTGATAGTCGCAAGCTGCGTCCTCATATCGTCCGACGGGGGCACGGGAGGAGGCGGGGGGGCGGTGGATATCTCGGAGTCGCGCCCTGCAACGACGCCGCCAGGGAACCTGCCCGTAGACGCGCCCTTTATTAAAGCCGCCGACAGACTCTACGAACACGTCGTCGTAGCGAGCGGCCATAGAAGAGGGCGTCTGGGTGGGCGTCGTTTCGCCGACAACCTCGGCAGGGGGCTCAATCTGACTAAGGGCCTCACGATATGCAGCCTATCCAATGAATGTGTTTATACTATAAGTTTTCCTAAGTTATAATCTAAATCCTATGTTTCCCTAAGTTATAATTTGAATCCTACGTTCATCTAATTAAGTTAACAATAATTATATTTCTAATATAAATCTCATAAACGTAATTACTTACATCAGTCGCCTGGGCCCTCGTGTCGACGAAGCTCCCGTCTGCCCGCCTCTTGTGTGTATGCAGGAATACATCGTAGGCGGTGACCGACTCCGGCTCTCTCCCCTCCTTTACCGCCCGTTGTGCCTGCATACGAAATATACGTCGAATTTAATTAACTACGTATATTAATAGTAACCGAATTTAATAGTGAAATGAATTTGCGGTATCTCACCAAATCTGCACGCGTCGCTGCGTGGGGCCTTGAACCTCCCGTATGCAGACCAGCGGCCTGTCTGCTCGCCTTCGCTTTCTCTGATTTCTCCCTGTACTGAGCAGTATTCATCTTATCCAACATCTGCTCGTAGTACTCCTCCCGGAGCCACTTCTTCCTCGAATGCGCCGTACGAACGTCGTACACCGCATCCGTATCTTCTTCCCGGCGGCGGCTTTGTAGGCCTTGCGAATCAACTCCTCGCGATGGGGGGGCCACCAGAACGTCGTCTGACATACAAATTAAATTATCACGTAATTAAAAAATTAGTAGATTAAAGAGTAATTAATAATTAACCAAAAGATATATATATACCTTCATCTCCTCGAGCCAGACGTACTGCATGTTCTGAGGCACCTCAGAAAAATTGAGGTAGGGGCCATGGTAGTTTTTCCGGATAATTTGCCCAAGTATCCGGGCAGCATCATACGGGAAAAACCTACAAAGAAGCAAAGACTGGATTATTAACTTGAATAAATGAAACAAATTTAATAAATTAACTTAATTTACTTACGTATCACCCGCGGGCCATAGCTCTCGTCGGTTCTCGCCTATCGGCCTCTCTGGAGGCGTCGGAGGATCCGCGGGTCCGCAGATGTACTCACCGGTAGCAGGATGAAGCTGAATCCGGGGGTACTCCGGAGCCCACCCTGCAGTAACTGATGGTGTACCCGCTGGTGCATTCGGGGGCGGAACGGATCCGCTAGCGGATGGAGTCTCAGGCCTCGATGAAGATGAAGGTAGCGCAGAGATAGATCGACGGCGGGAAGAGTCTGTGGCCGGGCTCTCCAGGTCGGGATCGGAGGACTCTATATCCGGGGAATGTGGAAGGCGACCACGACCGCTACCACCACGACCGCTACCATCACGTCTACGGCCAGTGCCGCTACCACCACGACCGCTACCATCACGTCCACGGCCAGTGCCGCTACCACCATGCCCACCACGGCCAGTACCGCCACCACCAGCACCACTACGGCCACGGCCACTGCCGCTACCAGCAGCACGAGTGGTAGTGACCATGACCTGTAAATAGAAATAAATGGGCTTGCCCCAATAGGCTTGCCCCTTAAATTGAATATACCTCCATCGGTGAGCGGTATCATACTCATCGTCGGTCAACCACCGTTTCTTACTAGCCCCCAATAGGCTTGCCCCTTAAATTGAATATACCTCCATCCTCAACGTCTTCTTCATTCCTTTGAGGTCTATTTCGATTTGTCTCGACATGAGTATCGAAATAAATGGAGCAGAAATTTGACACCTCCTCGATAAGATATGATTCGCATATCGAAGCCTCTATATGAGCCTTGTTGCCAACTTTCTTCTTTAGATGGTGTAGGTACCTAAAGAGACAAATTATCTTGAGAATTAACAATGAATTGTAAAATCCACTTAAATTTTACTTAAATTATATCGATTTTTATTTACCTTTCAAAGGGGTACATCCATCGATAATGAACAGATGCACCGACACGGGCTTCGTATGCTAGATGAATCGGTAGATGCTCCATGCTGTCGAAAAAGCTCGGTGGAAATATTTTCTCTAACTTACAGATTGTTAAGACAATCTTCTCCTCAAGTTGTACCATATGTTGCACCGTCAGCTTAGTTGAACAGATATCCCTGAAGAATGTAGACAGCTCGGCCAACGGAACCCATACAGCAGAAGGCAACAACTCTCTCAAAGCAATGGGCAGTAATCTTTCCATAAACACGTGGCAGTCGTGACTCTTCATTCTCGTTAGCTTGCGTTCATTGAGATCAACGCATCTAGACAAATTCGAAACATAGCCGTCGGGAAATCTTAAATTAGATATCCACTTGCAGATTATTAATCTATCTTCCTTGCTCAATGTGTATGGCGCTATAGGCTTACTTAATTGTCCACCAGCACCCCTTTGTATCAAGTTCAGATGAGGACGCTTGCATATCTCGGCTATGTCTTGTCTTGCTTTTGGATTGTCCTTCGTCTTTCCTTTAATATCCATGACGGTATTGAAGACATTATCGAACACGTTCTTTTCGATATGCATGACATCAAGATTATGCCTTATAAGATTATCTTTCCAATAAGGCAAGTCCCAGAAGATACTCCGTTTGGTCCAGTTATGGCTTTGTCCGAACCCCTCGACACGATGGTTCGATGGATCTTCCATTGCGGTGGGCAATTCCTTTACAGCTTCCCAAATATCGTATCCCGAAAATCTGGCAGGAGGTTGAGAAAATTCTTGTTTTCCATATCTGAACGCGTCCTTATTCTTTCTCCAAGGATGGATCGCGGGCAGAAATTGACGGTGACAGTCAAAGAAAGAAGTTTTTCCTCCATGCCTAAGGCGGAACGCCTTACTATTTTCCATGCATATCGGACAAGACATGTTGCCGTGCGTACTCCATCCCGACAGCATACCGTATGCTGGAAAATCATTGATTGTCCACATGAGTGAAGCTCTCATCTGAAAGTTCTGTTTCCTGGAAATATCATAGGTCGTGACGCCGATCTCCCACAGCTGTTTCAGCTCATCCACCAACGGCTGTAAATATATATCGATGTTCTTCGTCGGATTTTAGGACCGGGTATGATAGCTGTCAGAAACATATAAGGAGTCTTCATACACATCCATGGTGGCAGATTGTAAGGGGTAAGAATGACCGGCCAGCATGAGTACTGAGATCCCGACTGTCCGAAAGGGGCGAAGCCATCAGCACATAGCGCCAGGCGTACATTTCTAGGCTCTGCAGCAAAATCTGGATGACACAAATCAAAATGTTTCCACGCCTCTCCATCCGAAGGATGTGACAATTCTTCTTCGTCCTTTATGCGTTCTTCGCTGTGCCACGTCATGTGTTCTGCTGTATTTAGAGACATATACATCCTCTGCAAGCGCTTCGTGATCGACAAGTAATGCATATACTTGTAAGGACGTCGTTTTCTAGTCGACTTTTCTTTTCCCTGTACTGGCTTGTAACGATCCGCATTACAGAAGCTGCAACTTTCTGATACGCAATTCTCTTTGTAGTACAACATGCATCCGTTGCGACAACAATCTATCTTCTCGTACCCCAGTCCCAGTTGTCGGACCATCATCTTTGACTTGTAGAAGTTTTTTGGTAGCTCTTTTGATTCCTTCGGTAACACCTCCTTGATTACTTCTGTGATCCGATTATAGCAAGCTTGTGGCAAGTTAAAATCAGACTTTATGTTCAACAACCGCATCGTCACTGACAGTGCGGAATGAGTCTCACAACCAGGATATAGAGAAGTATCTGCGTCCTGAAACATGTCATAGAACTCCTTCGCCTCGGGATTAGGATCCTCCGGATCAAAATTAGGCGCCCCTGCCGCATCATACACCATATCTCGTGCAAGGTTCTGCAGATCTCCATAATCAACAGAGCATCCGTGGTCTTCGATGATATCCGTTGCAGCATTATCATCAAAAGCATAAGTAGCAGCTTCCGCAGCCTGTCTTTCCGAATATAGTTCACTTTGCGATGACCACAGGCCGTAATTACGTACGAAACCCTTACGGGTCAAATGATCTCTCACAGTCACCACTTCTTCGTAACGTCTATTGTGACATTTAACACATGGACACTTAATTTTGTTACCGTCCATGTACTGAGCTTTGCTCATTGCATAATTAAGAAATACTTCCACGCCTGCCTGAAAATCGTCACTCACACCAATTCTACTCTCGTGTTGCCGTTTGTACATCCATGTACGATCAACAAAATAACGACTCATCCTCAATTTGGATGTGAAAATCTGTATCGTAAGACAAACTAAACATAAGAATTGCCCGATACCGATACTCATAAATTTGGATTAGGGTTAGGATGTTAGATATAAGTGAACTAGGTGATGTAGAGTACAATATAGGGAACTGTGAATGGACTGAAAGTTGCACATGAGAAGGTTCAATGAAGGGCCCATAAATGGGTTCACATGATAAGTTAGTAAGAATCCACATCACTATACATACTCCCCCGTCTCAGGAGTGTGTCTGGCTCCTATTTAGAACAGCACAGGTCACAACATGTCCAGAATAGCAAAACAGAGCTCTACAATGTATATCGGTATCGGACTATTCCTACGAGTATTGGTATCGGCGATATCAATACTCGTGTGAATAGGAGATTGCAATATAAGTCTAAGCTATCTAGCTAACATGTATACTTGCATTTACATTATATCATAACTTGTATCTAGTTACCTTGCTAATCATGTATATACTCTTAACATATATGTGAAGACACTATACTAACATGTATTTAAATCAAGGTTCAAAGTATCGGTATCGGAATCGGTATCGGACTATATATTCCTACGAGTATTGGCATCGGCGATATCAATACTCGTGTGAATAGGAGATTGCAATATAAGTCTAAGCTATCTAGCTAACATGTATACTTGCATTTACATTGTATCATAACTTGTATCTAGTTACCTTGCTAATCATGTATATACTCTTAACATATATGTGAAGACACTATACTAACATGTATTTAAATCAAGGTTCAAAGTATCGGTATCGGAATCGGTATCGGACTATATATTCCTACGAGTATTGGCATCGGCGATATCAATACTCGTGTGAATAGGAGATTGCAATATAAGTCTAAGCTATCTAGCTAACATGTATACTTGCATTTATATTGTATCATAACTTGTATCTAGTTACCTTGCTAATCATGTATATACTCTTAACATATATGTGAAGATACTATACTAACATGTATTTAAATCATGGTTCAAAGTATCGGTATCGGAATCGGTATCGGACTATATATTCCTACGAGTATTGGCATTGGCGATATCAATACTCGTGTGAATAGGAGATTGCAATATAAGTCTAAGCTATCTAGCTAACATGTATACTTGCATTTACATTGTATCATAACTTGTATCTAGTTACCTTGCAATATAAGTCTAAGCAATCTAGTATTGGTATCGGCGATATCGGTAGTATCGGCGGTATCGGATCGAAGTATCGGATTTTTTTGGTATTGGAAAACAAATAATTATTAATAAATTATTTACATTTAAAAACATATAATTTATACATTTAGGCATAATTTTAAGTGTTTTAAGTATTATTTCTTAGTAGTTTTGAAATTAAATGAAATTAAATTAAATGAAATAGTATTATTTCTTAGGATCGGGACATGCCAAACCGTATCCGTATCGGGGAATACAACCCATTCCCCACCCCCCCGACCCCCCTGCCCCCATTCAACACCCCCCCCGACCCCCCTGCCCTCTCCATTACCCACCCCCCCCGACCCCCCTGCCCCCATTCCCCACCCCCCCGACCCCCCTGCCATCTCCACCCCCCACCCCCCGCCCCCCGACCCCCCTGCCCCCATTCCCGACCCCCCCCGACCCCCCTGCCCCCATTCAACACCCCCCCGACCCCCCTGCCCCCATTCAACACCCCCCCGACCCCCCTGCCCTCTCCACCCCCCACCCCCCGACCCCCCTGCCCCCATTCCCCACCCCCCCGACCCCCCGACCCTCATTCCCCACCCCCCCACCCCCTGCCCCCATTCCCCACACCCCCCCGACCCCCTGACCCCATTCACCACCCCCCCCCCCCCCCCGCCCTCTCCACCCCCCGCGAAGCCGACCCCCCCCCACTCCCCCCCCGGCCCCAAAACCCAAAATTAGAGAAAGAGAGAGAGAGAGAGAGAGAGAGAGAGAGAGAGAGATACCTGGTAGAGAGAGAGAGAGAGCCGCGCGCGAGAGAGAGAGAGCCGCGAGAGAGAGAGAGAGAGTTTTGGGGGGAATGAAAAATTCCCCCCCGTCGGTTCAATTTAAGTTAGGGCACAGAACCTAGCGACGGAATAGCGACGGAATAAATTAGTCGCTAAACCGTCGCCAATTAAAAGGTGTTTTCCGACGGATATATCCGTCGCCATTTAGTCGCTAAAGTTCCCGCCAATGTTTTAAAGATTTTGCCGCCAACATTTGCGACGAATAAGCGACGAAAAAGAATCCGTCGCTAACGTTCGTCGACTTAGCGACGGAAACCCGACAAATTTTTACATTTAAAATTGGAAAAAATTATGTTATGTTGTCTGTCGCTAATCCGTCGCTAAGATGTCGAAAACTGGTCGCTATTAGCGACGGAATCCGTCCGTCGCTAAACTTCCGTCGGTAAAGTGGGGTATTTTAGTAGTGGCCTATTAAAATCAATCCTTGCTCAAATTCTAACACTTTGTTATAGCTACACTCCTAGACCTTGATCTTTTTCAACCTTGCATACCCTATAATACAGCCTCATCCCAGCTCTGGTTCCTTGGGATGCGTTCAATTCAAAGAAGAAACACAAAAGAGATTTGAGAGCATCCATTTCTGTCAGCACGAATAATCTAAACCTTCTTTCCTAGGCTAATAAACTAGTAGCCAAGTCATCTTGATGGCCTTCGGAACACCCACACCTAGGACTATGGTGTTTGTGGTGTGGGGGGGGGGATAATATATGTAAGAAAGTCATTAAAATAAAATGAAAACATTTACTGAAAGAATTCCCTTGCTGGTACTTTTCTAATTTAAAATTTTCAACCTAATTACTCAATGATACTTAATAGCCTAAATAATCTAAACTTGTCTATTGCTACGAAACGAGACCCCTACCTTTAACTTTCATTAGCATATGTAGTTTATGTTTCCTAAGATACTTCTCGAAGCTTTCTCATACTGATTGTTGCTGTTGATAGGCTGTTGGTGGCTCTTCCAAATGATTGGCTTTGAGGGACTTGAAGCACAGGATTATCTTGGTTTGAATCCATTCTTTGGTTGGTTATTTTTTGAAGTAGAATCTTCATCTGGATATAATTATATCTTTGTGATATACTTTCAGCTCTCGGAACAATATTTTCGTCAACGGATACTGTCTGCACCTTGCAAGTTGTTTGAAATATTTTCCTTTTTTTCTTGGCCTTCACTTTTCAAATTTTTGTCTAATATTAAAAATTCATTTACATAATTTAAATGTAGGTTCTGAATCAAGATGATACCCCTCTTCTATATAGCTTGGTTTTCGGTGAAGGGGTTCTGAATGATGCTACTTCTGTAGTCCTTTTCAATGCTATCCAAAAGATGGATGTTTCTAAAGTAAACTGATGGACAACCCTTCATGTTTTCAGAGATTTCTTGTACCTATTTTCAACAAGCACCATCCTCGGAATTGTGGTAAGTTCTAAGTCGGCTTTATATGAATATATATTATTTGCCCATGGTCTAACAAGGATAATGTTTAAGTGATATGGTTATTAGACATGGTACCATATACTCCAGGTTCCTAGAGGTCGTAGGTCTAAGCATTGTTTGCACTATCGGATGATATTGTCCATATCATATCATCTTTGGCCTGTCCTGATCCAATACTGACCCGCTTTATCGTGTTCGACCAATCCTAGTAGATACCGGTCAACTTATGATATTAACCCTATATTGGTTTGTCACGTCCCGCTCCCTAGAAAACGGACACGTCAGCACGTGACACTAGCTAGCTATGTATACCATGAACTCTAGTCCAACGATACGTGTATAAGTCGTAAGACAATTGGGAGTACCATGAACTCGCATGCATCACATACTAATTTCTGTTTATTTGATTTTGCATACATCTCTGGATACAACTTACTTCGAGTATCAAAAGAAGAATGTCCCATCCTCCTATGATGAAGTATCAAAGTATATTCAGTCCACTGCTGCAGCTCTCCCATTCCAGCCTTCACTACCATAGATATCAATGTTGAGTCCAGTCCTTCCCGATCTAGGTACTACAGTCCCTCATGCCAGGTGCTAGTCCCAAGTCTTCGTCCCGTCCCTTTTTCCTGGAAGATCACCTTAGGAATATCAAAAGAAACAGTGCATTTTAGTTGGAGAATTACAGAACTAATAGACAAGAGACTGACTGGAAAGGATGGAGCATATAACACATTGGATAATCTTATTGAACATGTACAATTAACAGTACCCTTACCGACCACTGGTTGAAAAGTGCCATCTGTAGTCTGAATGGTGTCTGCTGGTGCTAGGTGAGTGTATGAAAAAACTCACTAGCATTCCCGGTCACATGCCGAGATGCTCCTGAGTCGATAATCCAGTCTGACATTTTAAGGGAAGACATAGATGCAAGAACGAAAGACTCGTCAGTACCTTCTGATAGGTGAGCATATATAGCGGCGTTGCTTCCGAAGAATGGGGTGGATGTCTCCTCTTCTCCGCTCCTCCTGTCTCATTCGGTCGACGCTCTCTGCTTTCTCTCTAGTAGGTCCAGCAGTGCCTGATCCTCCTCAATAAAGGTGCCACCAGCTCCTCCATTCCCTTCTGCCACCAGCAAGTTTGCCCGATAGCCTCCTCGGCCACCTCGTCGGCCTCCTCGACCACGTCCATGTCCAATATATCCTCGTCCTCGTCCACCACCCGAGTCTCTCTCCTTAGGTGGTTTGGTACAAGCATATCGATGATGGCCCATCTGCCCGCAGTTGTAGCACTGCCGATTGTTGCCAGAGCTCTTCCTTAGATCCTATGTCGCCCGAGCTAGTAGCTGCTAGTGCTGACTTTGCTTCGAGGGGACCACCTGTCCCTGTCTGTAGTCTGATCCGTGTCTCCTCCTGGATCATGGCTGAGATAGCCTCCTCAAGACTAGGGATCTCTGGTTGGGCGAGGAGTAAGGCTGTCCTATGTGCAAATGCGGCAGTCAGCCCTTTCAAGAATTTCATCGTCCTTTCCTGCAGACACACATGTCTCTCCTTGCACTTCGGGTCCCCGCAGCTTGTGCATTTCGAGGAGTAATCATAATCCAGCCAGAGATGCTCCAACTCCGTAGCATACTCCTGCACCGTCTTCTCCCCTTGTACGGTGTCATCGACCTCCCCTTTTATCTGGAAGATCCGTATGTTGTTTCCCACGCCATCATAGGTTTTCCTCAACTTCTCCTATACATCTTTCACCATATCAATGCCATCTACTGTGGAAGCAATAGACTGGACTAAGGAATTGAGAAGCCAGATGTAAATCACCATATGAGTGGATTTCCACTCGTCGTGTCCTGTCGAGACCTCTTCCGGCTTTGTCTTCTCGTCCGTCAAGAATCCCTCCAGGTTCTTTCCTGCAAGGGTTCTTCTCACCCGCCGTGACCAACTCAGATAGGTGGCTGGTCCATCCAACTTCAGATCGATGGAGGGTAGTTCCAACTTTGGCAGCGCTCGTGTCGTGCTATCACCAGCCGATACCTTTATCAGCTTCATCAACGTCACCACATCGTCAGCATCCAGCTTCTTGAGGATCGTCTCCATCGATGCTTCTTCTCGATCACGTCACACTTGCTCCACGACTCACGCTTGTCCTCGTCGTCCTCTCCTAAATCCGAATATGTCTGGTTTTATTAGATCTAGACATCATCGACATCTCCTTGAGAATCTCATATGAGATAAATCTTCAAGAACGATTTTAGGCTTCCATACACTGTAGGTGCCACAGATGAAATAAATCTCAAGTTTAGGCTTACCTACACCGTAGGTGCCACAGATGAGATAAATCTCAAGTTTAGGCTTATCTACACAGTAGGAGCCCTAAAAGTGGTGTGCACGAAGGCACCCACGGCAGCAGCAGCGACAGTAGCAGCCATAGCAGTAGTACTGCCACAGCGGCGGCTGCAGTGACAGCGGCAGCGGTGCAGCAGTGGCAGCGGAACATCCGCAGCGGCTGCATCGACAGCGGGAGCAGCGGCGCAGTAGCTGCAGCGACAGCGACGGTGGTGGCATGGGGGGAAAAGGGAGGGCGAGGTTAGGGGTAGGGTTTGTGTGGAAAAGATGGCTCTGATGGTATTCTAAGCAAGTTTAGTCTCTGATACCATGTTGAGATTTTAAGTGATTGATTATTATTGGAATAGAGACTAGATATATATAGGAGAGGCTAGCCTCCTCTCCTATCATTCTAGCAATGTGGGACTAAAGCCCAATAACACTTAACACATATATCAACAATATATATATATATATATATATATATATATATATATATATATATATTATATATATATATATATATATATATATATATATAATGAATACTACGGTAGGGCGAGATGAGACTCTGACTAATATTCTACATGAGGGAACTTCGCAACTTGGAGATCCTATGTAGGACACATGTTTGCCACTGAGATTTCCCAAATACTGATCGAGCATAGCAGAGGATGTGACACATTGGTGTGGGATAGCTCGCCAACTGGTAACTTCTATCCTCGCACGGTTTATAACCAAATTCGTATCATGCATACACCGCCTGGTCATCTGGAATTTGTTTGGGTGAAGTGTCTAGCAAATAAGATACAATTAAATATGTACAAAGCTATCAAAGGGAGGCTGCTGACATTACAGAGGCTTACAAGATTGGGTGTCACAATACAGGGGCAATGATATTCTTTGTCAAAAAGAGTCGGAGATATCTATTCATCTATTTTTTTTCCAGTCTGATATCACATGGTCTATTTGGTGAAACCAATGCACATTGCTGAATCGTCCCATGACTGTATCTAAGGAGTTTAACGATCAGATGGAAATCGTTTCTACTAATCGAAGTAGAGGTGGGGTATGGTTTTGATCGTCACGTAAGGTTGTCAGTTTGCGTCTGGCATATATGGAGAGCGGAATCGATGCATATTCGAAGGGTTGAGTACTACTCCAGTTGGCATCATGCACAATATTGAGTCGGATGTCAGCTATATGAGTTGAGTGATGTAATGATTTGTCTATAATTTCATCAATAAAATTACCATTTTTAATATATATATATATATAGGTTGGCAGATGTTCGAGTTAACCAGACGTAATGAACCGGTCAACAGCTTGATAAAGGACGGACACTGGTATCTTGAAGATCATCCCATTCGATGTCAATTTCAGGAAGCCATCGGGGAGATTACCATTGACGAGAGCAGGGGAGATGATATGTGGGTCTGGGATAAGGTACACTAGGATTCTCTCAATGTTGAAGTGCTGGAGGTGGTACAAGATTTCTTCACCAATGGAAGGCTACTGAAGGAGTTCAATCATACGTTCATGATGCTAGTTCCGAAGGTTGAAAGGGCCACTTCGTTGGCCGACTTCAGACCTACGAATTTCAGTAAGCTTTGTCCAGCTAAGGAGGAAAGGGCGCTGGTTCTGGAAATTGAGAGAGGGGAACTCCCGGTTAGATACTTGGGTGTCCCTTTGTCTGTCAACTGTGCACGCGATATGGATTGTCATAACCTGTTGAATATACGCAACGGAGAGACGAGGGGTGGCAGGCTTAATGCTTGTCATTTGGATCGCATTGAGCTAGTTCGTTCGATAATTTCGGCTATAGCTATGTTTTGGCTACAATCGATTCCCCTACCGAAGGCCACCATTTGCCAAGTTGAGAAGATTTATGCTAACTTTATCTGGGGAGGTGGCCTGCATGGTATGGCGTGAGAGCATTTATGTAGGCCTCGGGATGAAGGTGGCGTTGGCCTCAGATCGCTTTCTTCCATGCAAGAGGTAGCGGGCTTAAAGCTAACCTAGAAACTGCTTTAGGGGGACTCATTGTGGACAGAATGGATGATTGGGAGATATCTGTCGAATGGTTACTTCTGGAGTAGGTGCCACAATAACAATGACTCTGTAAAATTTAAGTCCATATTATCTCATCGACACGCGATCAAAGGGATGATTACTAGAGTTATTTCTGACAGGTCCACCACTGATCTTTGGATGGACCCCTTAATCCAGGGACGTAGTCTGTTGGACCTGATTGGTCCATATATGTATTCGACGACCACTAGAGGGAGCGGGTCCAGGCACTTTTATAGTAGGGGGCCTGGATGGTAAGGGGGCACCGATTCACCGCTAGGTTGGCTGTGGATATCTTACAGGTTTTGCTTGACCCGGCGGCATCAGGAGATCGATAGGCGTGGGGTGACGGTAGATCGGCCTGTGGAGACTTCAGTTTCTCTGACTGTTATAAACGTGTGTGCCAACATCATCCTAAGGTGTTTCATGCAGAATTTATTTTGCTACAAAAGGGTACGCACAAGATGGTGTATTGTATGCATATGCTGCTACTTGGACGACTACTTACATTGGATTATGAAGAGGTTCGGCATCCAGGTCCAGGATGACAAATGTCCACTGTAAAATGTACAACTTGAAAGTATGGCGCACTTATTCTTCCAGTGCCCTGTTAGTGGTTTTATCTGGTAGGAGCAATGGATCAAGCTTGGAGGGAGGAGATGAGATGAGATGGACTTGCTTAATATCGTCCATAGAATTGGCAGCATGTGGAACAAGGGAACCAATTGGTTTCAGGAAGCTCGCCTGCGGTTATCTTGCACAGTGTGTCTGTTGTAATTGATTGATGAGATGATTTCATTGATAGTCTCATAGGCTTAGGAGGAGGGACTGCGTGATAAGCACCACCCCCAGCACCAGATTAACTTAGAGTAGCCTGAACTGGTATGGAAGCGGTGTGAGAAAACTGTACCTCCAGGCCAATATTGACGGGAGCAGATGCCGTTACAGGTTCTTGGGTTGGAATTGGATTCACAACCGGTGGAACCGTATGTTGATCTACGATTATGATGTGTATACTCGCAACCTTTTCAGCCATGGTCTTCAATTTATCTTCTAATGCAGCAATTCGTTGTTCCTGACTAGCAGAACTGGAAGCGTCTTGATCCTCAACGATGACATAGGTTGTTACCTCCTTAGCTACAGAAGATGAACTAGTGGAGAAGATTGTCTGATCGGAGTCTTCACTATCAGCGTCGAAGTCATGTGTAGAACCACCCCCAGGATGCAAAGAAGGAAAATTCCTTTAAGCGATTGAGTCTCGGTCAGAGTCTGGAAGATTCCTTTGACCGACTGAATCTCGGACCCTGGATCTTGTGTTCTGGTAGACACCTTCGTCAGCGTCTCGGATCCGATCAAGATATTGTTGGCTGGGATTACGGGACGCATTACGTCTCGGACGTTTCCCACCCCAGTACTGCGGGATGTCATATTAATTGAAGTAAAGAGTACTTCATCATCACTAGAGTGAGTATGGTTTAAGCGATTGAAGATGGATCGCTTAGGAGACTGAGAGTCGTTCAAACAGTCAAAGACAGACTGTTTTGCTGTCTGACAGCAACATTTGATCACAATCTCGTGATTACGTGGATGTTGTACAAGTGGGGTTGTAGATACATGAGATGGACCCATGATCTTCCGCTTTTGTACAAGAATTTTGCGGAGATCAATTACATGAACCGGATGAGAAGAAGAAGAAGATACATGTTTATGTATTATATTAGGAACATGATTCTTGTTCTTAAAATATCTTGTCCTCTGGTGTACAGGGAAATGCTAAGTTGATTGGCATAGGTGAGAGGATCCCTGATCATGGGAGTCTTCAATTTGTACTGTTTACTGATTGGCACAGACTGTGCCTAGCGCATTCTATGATCAGAATGATGCGCCAATTGCGTGTCTGTCTGAGACACCATCAATTTTCCCTGATTAGATCTTGTTATGCGCAGGGTAGGGAGGTCCTGACTGTGGCTTGATTGGCGCTGTCCAAACTGATGTGGAGTGGGTAGAATTCCCTGTTGCTTTGCGTATATAACTTTAACGCATTTTGCTTCGGCACGTTTGGCTTCAGTGCGCTTTACATGGCACAAACGAGTAGTAGAATGTACTTTCTTGTCAAGAGAAATAGCATTCTTACTCAGAAATGTTGTATCATCAATTGGCGCCGAAGTGTCATTAGATGAGTTTTCCACCAAGTTGAAAACTAGAGAAAGATGTGGAAAAGACGCGAAGCATTTTCCTTTATTCTGTGCTGAGGCAGTGATGTCCTCCAAGTTAGGCACTGTGGAGGAGCGAGAAGAGACTTTTTGACGCTGTCTCTTAATTGGCGCTGGAACAGTAGATGGTGTGCCCTTCACTGAGTTCAGAGCCTGGGAAGAGTGGAAAACCACCACTGAGTCTTGTCCCTTAGTTGGCGCAGCAACAGTCTTTGTGGACTTGGGAGTCTATATGGCGTGTGTCTTGTTCTTAGCCACAGCAGTGAAAGTGCGCTTGGCGCTGCCAGTGCCTATCATCGCTTCATAGGCCGTTTGGTCGACTTTTACAACCAGTGTCTTCCGTGTCGTCCCGATCGATGCTTCATCGTATTGAGTTGTCACCTTCTCGTCGGAGGAGAAGATCGTCCCCAGCAGAGTCGCTATTTTGTTTGCGAGAACAAAAGTTTTTATTTGGAACAAAAACTTGTTTACAAACTAAGAAGAGTACAAAAGTACAATTAATTTCTGGGGAAATACAACTATAGGAATCTAATCTGAATACGATTACTTTATCCCGTGGACTATGCGATGTCGAAGACTCGAGCCTATGGAGAATACAGCAGCACTGTCATAAGATTATGATCATTCCTCCCTTTAGAAGTATTTTGAAACTCTATTTATAGAGTTTAAAAATAATTGTTTTCTGGTTGATACACTTGACACAGACAGTATTTGGCGCATCATCATCCTTCGTGCGAACGGTTAATTTAACTATATGAGATGCGTGGCATTCTGTGAGAGAAATGCGCGTGGTCGTGGGCAGTGTCATGTACACGTTCTTCGAGATTAGTGGCATGTGCACTACGTAATCTAACTGCTTTGGATGATAATTGATCAATTGGCACTCATAAGATAAATGGCGCGAGCTCGTGCCATCTGTTTAAATCATAATAGAACTGATTTTATCGTCAACAATGCATGACGCACAGTAAACGACAAAATATCATAATGATCCTGACACAATCTTTTTGAGCAGTGTGCACTCTGTTTTCGAGGAGATTTTCTTCGACTGTTGTGTTGTCAGAAAATGATGACAATTGCTTTGGCTTCTCCAGGAAGACTACCACGTGTTGCCATGTGCCAATTTCTGTCCTTAGCGTCTTTTATAGGTAGCGCATGATGATGTTTATCATTTTAAAGCTTCTACACCAAGTTATCTCCTACTACAGATGATGAGAAGGAGCATATGGCTCGAGTTCTTTATGCGAGTGCAGTTGGCAACTTGATGTATGTTATGGTGTGCACTCGACCAGACATTGCACAGACCGTAAGTGTGGTTAGTTGCTTTATGGCTAATCTGGAAAAGAAGCAATAGGAGGTTATGAAGTGGATGTTTAGGTACTTGAAGGGAACCATTGATATGGGATTACACTTTGGTGGAGACTTTAGTCAAGTCAGTGGATATGTGGATTTAGACTATGCTGGTGATCTAGATAGGCGCAGGTCAACTACTGGATACATGTTTGTTCTACACGGTGCCCCAGTCAGTTGGAGGTCTATATTACAGGCTACGGTTGATTTATCGACTATGGAAGCAGAGTATATGGCAGTGACGGAAGCAGTGAAAGAAGGCATATGGCTTTGTGGCTTGATTAATGACTTGGGGTGAAGCAGGATGTAGTTGATGTGCATTGTGACAACATGAGTGTTATCCACTTGGCAAAAAATCAAGTCCATCATGCGAGGACCAAGCATATTGATGTTCGCTACCACTTCATACGGGATGTTGTCGAAGACGGTGACATTGCACTTGAAAAGGTGCATACCAAGGACAACCCTGCTGATATTTTCACCAAAGTTGTTTTCGGAGCTAAGTTCCAACATTGCTTGGACTTGCTCCAAGTCTTACCTATTGCTTGAGAGTCCTTAGAGGCAGATATGGTGAAGCTGTGCGGTGGAGAAGTGTCTCGGCTCGATTTTGTGGCAAAATCTTGCCGAGGTGGAGATATGAATAAATGTCCAAAAATAGGTCCATGACATTTTTTGACTTTGACCATATATTTGATTGGTTTTCCATATTTATTTGGTTTCAATATCTGAGGTCTCTCCATATATGGATTTCTAATATATGGTGAGCCTACATAATATTGGATTTCCATATATAGCCAGGTGTCATGCTATATAAAGGGGTCTAATGGTTCTCCCTGAAACACTCATTGTGCTCGATAAAAGTTGTTAATAAGTTCAATGCAAGAGAGTTAAAGTTGTTGAATAAGTTCAACACAAAAGTTTTAGATATTTTTTTTCTTAATCTTTGTGATAGAAAGTTCTTGAGTGCAAGGAAAGAAGTGTTGAGAGCTATTGTAATTCATTTTCTTCTTCATAGTAGAACTAAATCACCCTCGTCTGTGGAAGTAGGCATCTTGGCCGAATCATTTAAATCATTGTATTTGTGGTTGTGAATTTTCTCTGAGATATTCTCTGATTTCTTGAGTTTATTTTCGCTGTGTCCCAACATGCTTGGTTCTACCGTAATATTTGGGATCCTTTGCGTATGCAAACACTTTTTTCTATCACTGAAGAGGATTATAGGGTCTCGAGTATGTTGCATGACCTATAGATATTAAAGGAATCTTTCTAACGATATTATTCTATACATTTCCATAGAAGCTGTCACATACTCTGTCTCCACAAAAGACAAATATATATAGTCTTGGTTTTTGCTATGTCATAAATAGCTCATCAACTAGCATAAAACTATACCCTGATGTGGATGTGCGCTTGTCACGACCCGCACCCACTGTGAGGGTACGAGAACGTAACGACGCCCAGCCTACGCCGCAGTATCGGCGGTAGAACGCTGTCCTAGGTCAATCATCTAACAATATAAGGTACCTGTACAGTATATACACTCCGAATGGAGGTGACATAACAATATACAGTCTCAATCACATCTAAGACAGAATGATGAAAATAAAAGATAGATAGATACTGGAATAAAAGATCCACAGGATACAATCAGAGAGAAAGAGTCTAAGTGTCTACTGCTATACAAACTGAACATCCAACTAAATACAAGTCTCTAATACTGAAAATGAAAGAATATATACAATCAGATCTCAGAAGACAGAAATAGTAAAACCTAGACTAGGGAGCCTCAGTCTCTAAGCTAGTGGATCAGGCTGGAAATCTGGTCACACATGTCATCTACAGCTGTCCCATAGTAGGTGTCTATGCAGGCCTCCTCCTCATCCTCTATAATATTTTCAACAGGTCCAGTCAGGACGGGAACGAGCACAAAACATCTCACGCAGCTCATATCGAGTTAGGAAATATAAAGCATGCAATAGAGTAAAGTACATGAAACGCTGAAAGAAGAAGATATAAGAAAAACAGTGGAGATTTGATAACAGGAAATATCTAAATATGATAAGTAAGAACTGTAAGGAACATGTGATTTAGAGTACAATCTGGTTATGTAAACGGGCTAGGAAAATGAAATGGTAACTCCATTGTACGTGGGTGTACAATAGACATATACAATAGTTATACAATGTTGTACAATAGAATTTGAGTACATAACCAATTCTACTCCCCCTCCCCAATCAATACACAAAGATCTACTCCAGTTACGTTATCTTATACAATAGTGCAAAATGTTATACAATGGATGTACAATGTTATACAATAGTGTACAATGGTCTATCCCTGGGGCTCATGTGATAATGAGAGTACAATATGCACAATGAGTATACAAGGATATGGGTATTCAATAAATACAATATGGAAGTGAAACGCACGTCACAATATGTATTTAGTGAATACAAGAAGATAACATCTCAAAAGAAGATCCATATAGTACCAATCCGTGATAACAGTCGTGTCAGCATCAAGTACAGTAATCTAGAGCAAGAATGTAAATCTATACAAGTATGAAACGGTCAGAGAATGTACTCGCCTGATAGCCTGAGTGTCTGAAAAGAATATACTGTCCGAGGAGTGGTGTCTGGCTCCTATTTGGAACAACACAAGTCACAACAAGTCCAGAATGGTAAAATGAAGTACTACAATGCATTCTACATGAATCTAGGTCAATCTAGGCCAAAGTCAACTCTTGGCCAACTCTGGTCAACCCTAGAAGTCGAACTAGGTCCACTAGGTCTAACAAGTCTAAACTGGGTCAAACTAGCATATACTAGTCTAACTAGTCTATTCTGGGTCTAACAAGATTACACAAGTCAAATCTAGGCTCACTAGCTAAGCAAACACAACCATAGGCTAAAAGACTAGGCCATAGGCCAAGGCAATACCATGTCTAAGACCAACCATAAATCATAATCACAAGACAAAATTACCTATAACAAAATATCACACATATTGATATGGCTATGCTATATGACATAGCCTACACAACCATAGTATAGAATATACATATTAGTGTATAGGCTCCTCATAAATACCACACATATACAATATCACATATATACATATAGGCTCTTACACACATACAACCACACATATACAAGGCTGATTTGGGACAGTAGTGTAGGATGTATAGGGACTAATTTGTAGGGCTTTGAAAGGGTGTACATGGACTGATTTGGTGAGCAGGTTTTAGGGAAATGAGGGCTGATTTGTAGGCTAATACATGGACTGTTTTGACAGGAGTTATAGGGACTGTTTTGGGATAGAATGGACAGGTAAATGGCTACTTGGGTCAGGTTATTAGGACAGCAATGGGCTGGTATTGGGACAGCCAACATGTTGGTTTCATGGACCTTGGTTGAGGCCATGTGGACTGATTGTTGGGGCCATACATGGCTGTCAATGGGAGGGGGTTTAGGGACTGGATGGGGTAGCTAATAGCAGGTTTTTAGGGGCTCCTATGGGGCTATAATTGCCAGGTTTAGGGGGGCTTGGTTGGGGTGAATGTAGGGTCTGTCAATGGGTGAAAGGGGACTTGTTGTAGGCTGGTTTAGGAGAACAGGTAAGGGACTGAGTTTAGGACATGTTTGTGGCTGATGTGGGGGTGTTTGTTGGCTGTGCAGGGACAGCTCTCATGGTAAATGACAGGCTTTTAGGGGGGGTTAACAGAACAGTGTGTGACTGAACAGGGAATGAGACATGCACAGGAAAAAGAAACAGTAAAGGGTCAACCCCATTCTCCAGTTTTAAAAGAATCAATATTAAAATCGAAAATCAGTTGGCAGTGTTCTATTTGCAGGAAAATAGAGTTCAAGTAAATTTGAAAACACATCAATCAGTTAACCCCATTGAACATCAACTCTTTATTTGAAACCCAGTTTTCCAGTCATAAAAATCAATTCCAGATATTGAATCTTATTCTCAGATTTTAGAACTTAACTGTGTATCAAATGCACATATCAAAACTAAATAACATTCGAACTTCCCCTCAACCAAAAACCTATACTTGCATTTAAACTTAGTTAATCATGGATTATAACATGTAATGATCAAAATCAGTTGAAACATACTCAAAACAGTAACTTGAACATTTTCTCAGGTTAATAAATAATAATTCTCAGATTTATGTATAGAGATAACAGGGAATCAAGAGAGGGAAAAATCAGTTCATAAAATTCCCCTCAATACACAAGAACTGGTAAAACATTGCACATCTATTCAATCCCCATTCTCCATTTTCAGTTCAAACCCAAATTTGAATGAAATGTTGTATTTAACCCAAATCAACAGCTATGTGGGGATATTAAAATCAGTGAGGAATACCAACAACAATGAATTGAAGGGTTAGCAAAGGAGAGGTACTGATACCAGGAATGTATCAGAACCAGTGCTGTGCACACTTGTTAACCCATTCGAATCCTCAAGATTCACATCAAAACTTAAACCAACATGTAAACCTAATTAACCCTAGATAATACATCACATTTAGAATCTAAACAACAATTAAAACACAGTTAAAAGCATTCAAATTGAAATAAAAATAGAAAACAAAGCTGACACTGAACCACACAGTGCAAATTCAGTGCACAGGCAATATCGTGTCCGACACGACACGAGGGGTCGAACCACTTGGGGGACCCCGTGTCAGTCGTGGACACAGCACGTGTGTCAAATCTCGTGGGTCGAGGCGCTGTGTGCACAGAGCAGTGCTGCCCGAGTAGCAGGGCATGCCACCTGCCCGTGCACGCGTGTGCACGACCGCGTGTACGTATCCAAAACCGACACGACACGACACAAAGACGTGTTCAGAACACAAGAAATGCACAAGCAAGATCAAATCCTAATTTCCTATTCAAACACAATCCTAAAATTAGGTCAAAATATCCTTTGAGGCATTTCACCAAACACCTACGCACATGGGTTGATACGCGTCCGATACGGACACGAAACCTATGGGGCTCGACACAAAACCAATGCAACCACTTAGGGGACTCCTAGGGCTTCCTGAATATGTAAGCAAATCGAAATTCCATGGAGGGATGAGGAATTTACCTATACTTGAACTTTCAATAAGAACCCCCCCTTCAATAACTCTTCTCCTTGATGTCCCAATCCAATCAAACCACCACAAACTGAAATGAAACTTCAGTAGCAGCAAGAGTGGGTGTATTAGAACCTAATAGAGAAGATTTGAATGAAAAAGGAAATGGAATGGAGTTCTTAGGGATTAAATGATGTAGAAACAAACCTTTCCTCAAGCTTGAGCTTTCCTAAAAAGAGGCAACCCTAAAACTAGGAGAATATTTATAGGGTGTTGTTCCCAAGGATGATATGGTGGCTGGCCACTTAGTCTAGGGCTTAGGTTTTAGGAATTTGTCTTGGGCTTAGGGCCTAGTCATTAAACAAATGACTTAAAAATCACAAGTCATGGCTTGTGGTCAAATCTTCCTATTGAAAACTCAATATCCTTAATTGTTTTCACTAACTAGAGTATGGTTGACCTAACTTAACCTAGGATCTCATATCTAGTCAAGTCCAACTTAACTAGGGTTAGGTCACAAAGTCAAAGCTAGTCAAAGTCAACCTAGTCAACCTTCAATCAAACAATTCTAAAATAAATTCTAAAAATTCCCAAAAATTCCAATAAATCATAAAATGACCAAAATATCCTCTAGGCTAAGATGTACTAATCAAACATCCTAATCACATGACTAGGCTCTAGGTCAACAGTCTCCAAGGCTACACTAGTCAACACCAAAATCATAAGTCATGATTTAAATAGTTTTAAAATGATTAAAAATTACCAAAAATCATATTATTAAATAAATATCATAATTAAATAAATTAAAATACAAAATTTCAAAATTACCCTCATTTTAGAAAACTGGGTGTTACAAGTCTACCCACCTTAGAAAAATTTCGTCCTCGAAATTAAAATGGTAGTAGTCCTTCTAGGTCAAACACCCCACAATCAGAGTCTCAAACATACCGTCAGATAATCATATGCGTCTGTCCAAAACCATGATACTCAGAATCTCTGTCATGCCAGTGAGCAAGGCTACGATAATCACAGAGTCCTCAACTATGGTACATACCTCTAGAATTGTGGTATTTAAAATTTTTGCATTGTCGCGCGCTTGGCAGCAAAAACCTTAAATTCCCACACCCAAGAAATACGTCCATAGTCCGACTATATGTCCTCACTATGCCTGCTAGCATGACCCTAGAGGATTCTAAAATCTCATAATCGAGGCGACCTAGCCCATACGACTTATCTCAGAAGAAAATTAAATCATAATGAAGCACCAGATCGAAACTTATCAACAATGAAGAAACAGATAGGAATAGATGAAACTGAATTTCAAGATAGGAATTTCAGAACTAAATCAAAAGAACGAAACCTGTAACTAGATCTCCAACGGCCTGAGCATCCTCGGCTGTCATGGCGAAAGCTCACCCTGGCTGGCCTCCCCTGGCCTATTGCTGATGCTGGACGAACCTATGCTGCTGAGTCTGCAATGGTGGTCCCCTCTGCTACCCTGTCGGAGCTCTAGCTCCTAGTGCTACCTGAGCCAACGGTGTCGGATTCTTAGGGCACTCTCTATACTGATGCTCCACTGATCCGCAAAGCAAACACATGCCCAGCCTCTTCCTACAGTCGTCCCACCCATGGCCTTGCTTCTTGCAGAAGTTGCACACAGTGTTCTGCTGCTGCCTGGGTGTCTGCTGATACTGCACCTGTCTCTGTCCCTGATACTGAACAGGCCTCTGCTGCTGCTGCTGGTAATGGGCCATCGGCTGCTGATACTGCTGCTGAAACTCATGCTGAACGTGCGGCCTCTTGGCCGGTCCTCCGCTGCTGCTGCCCCCAACTGGGTCTCGCCCCCTCTTGAACCTAAGCTCAAGATCATCCTCTGCAGCTAAAGCGTCCACCAGGATCTCTTCAAAGGTAGTGCTGCGGGCGTTCTTGGTGTAGGACTTGACCTCCTTTACCAAGCCCTTCCAGAACCTCCGGGCCTTCGTCGTCTCTGACAAGTCATCCATAAATCTGCTCAGGCAGCAGAACTCTCCTGCGTACTCCTCCACCGTCTGGTTCCCCTGGACTAGGGCCTCGAACTGGGTCTCGAGGGCTCCCAGCGCTGCGTCTGGAAAGAACTTCTTCTTGAACAGCTTCTTGAATGCTGCCCAAGTCTGTCCTGCTGTACCGACCCTCGGGTCGGTCTGGTACCAGGTACGGGCCAGATCCTGCATCATGCTGGCCGCTGCCTCTATCTGGAGCCTCGTCGGGATCTCAGCCAACCTGAAAATCTCCCCCATATGCTCGATCCACTCATCGGCATACAAGATCCCCTCTGTCCCTCGGAAGTCTCTCGGGTGCATCTTCTGGAAATCTCGGATGCCCTTCTCCCATGGCTGGTACGGCTGCGGGGCTGCCGCTGGCTGAGCTATGACACTCTCTACCGCAGTCATTGCCAGCTCAATGCCTCGTGTGAGCTCTGCTGTCTGCCCCTGCTGCTGGGTCTACTGACCCTCCATGTACTGCCGGAAGAAGGCTAACAGCTGAACGGCGTCAATTGTCCCTGCAGGTGGCTGCTACTGCTGAAGAAGTACATCCGAAATGACTGGGTCCTGCCTCCGAACTGGTGAAGGCATACCCTCAGCTACTGCTGCTGCTGAAGTCCCAATATGAGCAGAGGTGGCAGGAGTTATAGCCTCCCGACCCTGCTGAACTGGCTGAGAGGTAGCAGTCCCCTCTACAGTATCTCCATGAATGGCACGCTGTAACCGCGTCTCCACTATCCTGAAGACAGATCAAACAAGGGTATCAATTGCTGAGAAAGAAGCGATAATTCAAGGGAGGATAGTTTATTTCAAAAGGATGTATTAAAGTAGCAAGAATTTTGATAACAAGAATCAGGTTAAGAGCTTTTTCTAATGTGATTGAGTACCTTCAAAAATATCCTAATCCTACTGCAGGCTGTAGTGATACTCTAGTTCGAATACCACTACATAAACTCGACCTGCATGGGCCACCACTAAAAACGTATCACGACCCGCACCCACTGTGAGGGTACGAGAACGTAACGACGCCCAACCTACGCCACAGTGTCGGCGGTAGAACGCTGTCCTAGGTCAATCATCTAACAATATAAGGTACCTGTACAGTATATACACTCCGAATGGAGGTGACATAACAATATACAGTCTCAATCACATCTAAGGCAGAATGATGAAAATAAAAGATAGATAGATACTGGAATAAAAGATCCACAGGATACATTCAGAGAGAAAGAGTCTAAGTGTCTACTGCCATACAAACTGAACATCCAACTAAATACAAGTCTCTAATACTGAAAATGAAAGAATATATACAATCAGATCTCAGAAGACAGAAATAGTAAAACCTAGACTAGGGAGCCTCAGTCTCTAAGCTAGTAGATCAGGCTGGAAATCTGGGTCACACATGTCATCTACAGCTGTCCCATAGTAGGTATCTATGCAGGCCTCCTCCTCATCCTCTGTAATATTTTCAACAGGTCCAGTCAGGACGGGAACGAGCACAAAACATCTCCCGCAGCTCATATCGAGTTAGGAAATATAAAGCATGCAATAGAGTAAAGTACATGAAACGCTGAAAGAAGAAGATATATGAAAAATAGTGGAGATTTGATAACAAAAAATATCTAAATATGATAAGTAAGAACTGTAAGGAACATGTGATTTAGAGTACAATCTGGTTATGTAAACGGACTAGGAAAATGCAATGGTAACTCCATTGTACGTGGGTGTACAATAGACATATACAATAGTTATACAATGTTGTACAATAGAATTTGAGTACATAACCAATTCTACTCCCCCTCCCCAATCAATACACAAAGATCTACTCCAGTTATGTTATCTTATACAATAGTGTACAATGTTATACAATGGATGTACAATGTTATACAATAGTGTACAATGGTCAATCCCTGGGGCTCATGTGATAATGAGAGTACAATATGCACAATGAGTATACAAGGATATGGGTATTCAATAAATATAATATGAAAGTGAAACGCACGTCACAATATGTATTTAGTGAATACAAGGAGATAACATCTCAAAAGAAGATCCATATAGTACCAATCCGTGATAACAGTCGTGTCAGCATCAAGTACAGTAATCTAGAGCAAGAATATAAATCCATACAAGTATGAAACGGTCAGAGAATGTACTCGCCTGATAGCCTGAGTGTCTGAAAAGAATATACTGTCCGAGGAGTGGTGTCTGGCTCCTATTTGGAACAGCACAAGTCACAACAAGTCCAGAATGGTAAAATGAAGTACTACAATGCATTCTACATGAATCTAGGTCAATCTAGGCCAAAGTCAACTCTTGGCCAACTCTGGTCAACCCTAGAAGTCGAACTAGGTCAACTATGGTCCAACTAGGTCTAACAAGTCTAAACTGGGTCAAACTAGCCTATACTAGTCTAACTAGTCTATTCTGGGTCTAACAAGACTACACAAGTCAAATCTAGGCTCACTAGCTAAGCAAACACAACCATAGGCTAAAAGACTAGGCCATAGGCCAAGGCAATACCATGTCTAAGACCAACCATAAATCATAATCACAAGACAAAATTACCTATAACAAAATATCACACATATTGATATGGCTATGCTATATGACATAGCCTACACAACCATAGTATAGAATATACATATTAGTATATAGGCTCCTCATAAATACCACACATATACAATATCACATATATACATATAGGCTCTTACACACATACAACCACACATATACAAGGCTGATTTGGGACAGTAGTGTAGGATGTATAGGGACTAATTTGTGGGGCTTTGAAAGGGTATACATGGACTGATTTGGTTAGCAGGTTTTAGGGAAATGAGGGCTGATTTGTAGGCTAATACGTGGACTGTTTTGACAGGAGTTATAGGGACTGTTTTGGGATAGAATGGACAGGTAAATGGCTACTTGGGTCAGGTTATTAGGACAGCAATGGGCTGGTATTGGGACAGCCAACAAGTTGGTTTCATGGACCTTGGTTGAGGCCATGTGGACTGATTGTTGGGGCCATACATGGCTGTCAATGGGAGGGGGTTTAGGGACTGGATGGGGTAGCTAATAGCAGGTGTTTAGGGGCTCCTATGGGGCTATAATTGCCAGGTTTAGGGGGGCTTGGTTGGGGTGAATGTAGGGCCTGTCAATGGGTGAAAGGGGACTTGTTGTAGGCTGGTTTAGGAGAACAGGTAAGGGACTGAGTTTAGGACATATTTGTGGCTGATGTGGGGGTGTTTGTTGGCTGTGCAGGGACAGCTCTCATGGTAAATGACAGGCTTTTAGGGGGGGTTAACAGAACAGTGTGTGACTGAACAGGGAATGAGACATGCACAGGAAAAAGAAACAGTAAAGGGTCAACCCCATTCTCCAGTTTTAAAAGAATCAACATTAAAATCGAAAATCAGTGGCAGTGTTCTATTTGCAGGAAAATAGAGTTCAAGTAAATTTGAAAACACATCAATCAGTTAACCCCATTGAACATCAACTCTTTATTTGAAACCCAGTTTTCCAGTCATAAAAATCAATTCCAGATATTGAATCTTATTCTCAGATTTTAGAACTTAACTGTGTATCAAATGCACATATCAAAACTAAATAACATTCGAACTTCCCCTCAACCAAAAACCTATACTTGCATTTAAACTTAGTTAATCATGGATTATAACATGTAATGATCAAAATCAGTTGAAACATACTCAAAACAGTAACTTGAACATTTTCTCAGGTTAATAAATAATAATTCTCAGATTTATGTATAGAGATAACAGGGAATCAAAAGAGGGAAAAATCAGTTCATAAAATTCCCCTCAATACAGAAGAACTGGTAAAACATTGCACATCTATTCAATCCCCATTCTCCATTTTCAGTTCAAACCCAAATTCGAATGAAATGTTGTATTTAACCAAAATCAACAGCTATGTGGGGATATTAAAATCAGTAAGGAATACCAACAACAATGAATTGAAGGGTTAGCAAAGGAGAGGTACTGATACCAGGAATGTATCAGAACCAGTGTTGTGCACACTTGTTAACCCATTCGAATCCTCAAGATTCACATCAAAACTTAAACCAACATGTAAACCTAATTAACCCTAGATAATACATCACATTTAGAATCTAAACAACAATTAAAACACAGTTAAAAGCATTTAAATCGAAATAAAAACAGAAAACAAAATTGACACTGAACCACACAGTGCAAATTCAGTGCACAGGCAATATCGTGTCCGACACGACACGAGGGGTCGAACCACTTGGGGGACCCCGTGTCAGTCGTGGACACAGCACGTGTGTCGAATCTCGTGGGTCGAGGCACTGTGTGCTCTGAGCAGTGCTGCCCGAGTAGCAGGGCATGCCACCTGTCCGTGCACGCGTGTGCATGACCGCATGTACGTATCCAAAACCGACACGACACGACACGACACAAAGACGTGTTTAGAACACAAGAAATGCACAAGCAAGATCAAATCCTAATTTTCTATTCAAACACAATCCTAAAATTAGGTCGAAATGTCCTTTGAGGCATTTCACCAAACACCTACGCACATGGGTTGATACGCGTCCGATACGGATACGAAACCTATGGGGCTCGACACAAAACCAATGCAACCACTTAGGGGACTCCTAGGGCTTCCTGAATATGTAAGCAAATCGAAATTCCATGGAGGGATGAGGAATTTACCTATACTTGAACTTTCAATAAGAACCCCCTTCAATAACTCTTCTCCTTGATGTCCCAATCCAATCAAACCACCACAAACTGAAATGAAACTTCAGTAGCAGCAAGAGTGGGTGTATTAGAACCTAATAGAGAAGATTTGAATGAAAAAGGAAATGGAATGGAGTTCTTAGGGATTAAATGATGTAGAAACAAACCTTTCCTCAAGCTTGAGCTTTCCTAAAAAGAGGCAACCCTAAAACTAGGAGAATATTTATAGGGTGTTGTTCCCAAGGATGATATGGTGGCTGGCCACTTAATCTAGGGCTTAGGTTTTAGGAATTTGTCTTGGGCTTAGGGCCTAGTCATTAAACAAATGACTTAAAAATCACAAGTCATGGCTTGTGGTCAAATCTTCCTATTGAAAACTCAATATCCTTAATTGTTTTCACTAACTAGAGTATGGTTGACCTAACTTAACCTAGGATCTCATATCTAGTCAAGTCCAACTTAACTAGGGTTAGGTCACAAAGTCAAAGCTAGTCAAAGTCAACCTAGTCAACCTTCAATCAAACAATTCCAAAATAAATTCTAAAAATTCCCAAAAATTCTAATAAATCCTAAAATGACCAAAATATCCTCTAGGCTAAGATGTACTAATCAAACATCCTAATCACATGACTAGGCTCTTGGTCAACAGTCTCTAAGGCTACACTAGTCAACACCAAAATCATAAGTCATGATTTAAATAGTTTTAAAATGATTAAAAATTACCAAAAATTATATTATTAAATAAATATCATAATTAAATAAATTAAAATACAAAATTTCAAAATTACCCTCATTTTAGAAAACTGGGTGTTACAGCGCTCATCCAGATCGTCGGCCCAGTCGACATTTGTATAGCATCTAACATCTGAGGCACATGTCTGATCTACCAAAACACAAGTAGTTTGATGTCCTATTCAAGTATCGTAAGATCCTTTTAATTCCTTTCTAATGAGTTGGTGCAAGATTCCCCTGGTAACAACTCCCAAGTCTTACTGTGAAGGCTATGTCGGGGTAAGAACATATCATGGTGTATGTCAAGCTCCCGACCGTGCTAGCATAAGGAATTTTTTCTATATTTTTCTTTTTTTGTAAATTCTAAGGACATTGTTCATGTTAGATTATATTTGTAACTAATGTAAATATGGCCAAAGTATTTTTGACTGTTCTGCTGGAAGTAGTAAAAAGACGAGGTGAAGTCTTGATAGCCAGTGCCAACACCTCCTCAGTAGCAGATTGGACCTGAGATTTTCATATATCCTCCTCCTCCTCACGGACTGCCTGGTATGCCCGATCTAAACTTGGCTAAGGATCCTGAGCCAGAAGATTAGATCGGGTATGACCATACAACTCAGCATTCAATCCATACATGAAGTCCTGAAAGTGGTCTTCATCCCTCGTAGCCTATAGCTTTGCGGCAAGTTCACCACAGGTACAAGTACGCAATGGAAAATAAGCAGCTTGTTCATCCCACAAAGACTGCAAATTTCCAAAGTATGTTTCTACAGACATCGAAGCCGTTTGTTTGCACTCAGCCAAAGCCACCTTAATTTGTTACTTCCGAGTGCCATTGCTAACAACAAATCTTTTCTCCAACAAGTTCCACAATGGATAAACCTCCTCAAAGTACGACAAAGATTTCTGCAGAGACAGATCAATGGTATTAAGAACCCATTGAACCAATAGCGCTTGTACACATCTCCAATCAAGCAATTTACTAGCATCATTAACAGGTTTGATTTCTGTACCTTCCAGAAAAGTGATCTTTTGCCTAGAGATCAGGGAGAGACGTATCGACCGAGACCACTCAGTACCTTCCAAGATCCACACAAGTCCAGAGCTATACACAAACGACCCAAAGAATCACATAATATATAAAAACTACTACAGTCTAAAAAGTACCTTCCAGTACCTTCCAAGATCCACACAAGTCCAGAGCTATACACAAACGACCCAAAGAATCCACACAAGTCGAGAGCTAACAGGTTTGATTTCAGTACCTTCCAAGATCCACACAAGTCCAGAGCTATACACAAACGATCCAAAGAATCACATAATATATAAAAACTACTACAGTCTAAAAAGTACTAGCTGGCTCGTAGGCCAGGCAAACCTAACTAAGCTACACTACTCAGGGTGAGCAAAGTCTAGTGGCTCTACTAACAAACCAAAGCCCGGGTCTACTCCATCAGACTCGACCCCATAATAGGTCGGGCAATCTGCCTCAGAATCATCTGTAATATGTCAACGGTATCCTGTCAGGAAAATGAGCAAGTACAAACACCAACAGCAGCTCCATATGAATTGACAAATACTATAAGAGACAGTATAATAAAATACAAGACAAAGATATAGGCGACTTGGGAACCATTTGAAAGCCGAGTTACAACCCTTGAACCAAACAAGGACCGGGGTTGTAACCCTTCTTTCAAACAGAACTTAGTCTCAAATCATGGTACTGTATAAAAGCAGGTAGAGCATGTGAGTAATGGAATCATAGCATGGTGAGAAGTACAGAAAGTAAAGCTGAACTGGAATATAAGATACGACAATAAATGTAAAATGTGATTTAAATTATTAGAGCGATATGTGATATGCTAGGGAGTCATGGTGGGGTTATCCACTTGGCCCGGCAATCTGCAGTAACCTCAACGGAGAGTCATACCGGCCAACCTGGATAACCTGGCATGGGGTATCTGCTACACCCTACGTGAGGTGAGGGTGGCGCTAGCAAAATAGTGACAGGGAGGCTTTGATCACATAAACCCTAATAATTCCCCCATCCTCGAATAGTATCATGGATCCGGACATGGCACATCATGACATGGATTCGAAAGCAGGTGATCAGCCCACTCCTAAATTGATGTCTATATAAGTACATGAACATGGATATCACATACCAACATACCAAGGAAAATCTGGGAATAACATCTCATGACAGGATCCAACGTATACTAGTCCGTGAACCGTCGTATCGGGAATCATGTAAGACACTACGACTGAATCGGATATAGTAGATATCAAGACAATGAAAACTATCAGTGAATGTACTCACCTGTGGTCCTGAGCTGATAAGGTGAACAGACGCTCAGAGTAATCACAGACCTAAAATAAGATACTATGAGTCAAACAGGGTTTAATAATGAAAGGAAAGCTAATCTAGTCATGATATGCAAGTCTAAATCAAAACTAGGTCAAACTAAGTCACACCAAGCTAAACTAAGTCATACTAGGTCATACTGAGCCAATACTGGCTCACACTAGGACAACCAAGGTCAAACAAGGTCACAGGAAGTCAATCCAAGTCAAACTAGGTCAATCTGGGTCAAGAGTTAACTTACAGTTGACTTTTGGTCAAAAAGTCAACTCTGGTCAACACTGAGTCAACCCTAGGTCAAACTAGTCAAATGTTGACTAACAGTTGACTTTCAGTCAACTGGTCAACTCTGGTTTGGTTTCGGTCAATTCTAAGTCAAGTGTTGACTTGACGTTGACTTTCGGTCAAAATGGTCAACCGAGGTCAAAACTAGTCTAAGGACACTAATCCTAACCATTACCAACCAAGAGAACCTAATTCTAATTATATCTTAGAAGTTAAACTCAATATCTTAACTATACCCTATTACCTACATTTACCCTTACCAAGGTAATTCCGATACCTTGCCCATTACAAAGAAAACTCCGCTAATACTCAAGATACTAGCCTAGGCTCCTTAGGGTAGCTAGATAATATCCTATCTAGGGTTTATCAACCAAGAAATCAAGGGTTCTTGGGCATCAAAACTATTTTTTTTAATATGTTACTCTCCTACACATTACCTTAAGGTAATATTGAGATATCAAGATACCACATCTAACATAACTCATTCTTCTAAACCACACTCACTCTCCCTCACAAACATCATCTATCTAACCCCCATCTAACTTAGAATACTACTTCTAAAATAACTTCTCAAAAACTAACTCAAACATCTACCACTACCCTCAAGATAACATAACATGGCATACTTTCTAACATTGACAAACCTTATTTTCTACCACTATAAACACTACCCTACTAACCGCCTAACACACTAAAAACACTCTCTAACTTAGGGGATTCGTAATAATAAATGTGGTTGATAAGTGTGGGTAGGTATTTGGGGCTAAGGTGGGTCAAAAGGGGATGTTTCGAGCCCACAAAAATCCCAAAAAACCATCCTGCACTGCTTCTGCTTACTGCTTTTTCCTGCTTACTGCTTATTGCTTACTGCTTTTTTCTGCTGCTTTCCTGCTCATTCTCTCACTCTCTAACCATCTAACCACACACACAAACACATATACCAAATCCACCACCCTTCTCTTCTAACACACCTACACACATCTATATACAAACACACTACCACTCAATCAAAACACAAATCACTCAACAAACTATACTAGCCTCAAGTCAAATAGGATGGCATGATCCTCCCAACTCTCTCACCTTCACAACACGCACACTACACTATCATCTATACAACATCAAACACACACTAGCACATATCCTCTATCAATCTCACTTCTCTCCACTAACCACACACATCCTTATCTCATTCAAACACACAAACTATACTAACATATATTACATAACAATAATATATATATATATATATATATATATATATATATATATATATATATATATACATACATATGTACTGTATCATACATATTCTTGACAATCTATGATACTACATTCACATGATATCTATACTAGGCTCATAGGTTACACAAAATGCCTACGTCGCATAGTCACTCTTCTACTTAAAACCAATACTGTACCAATTGGGCCTTCACAAAATTCTAGGATTAAAGTATGTTATAGCTCTTCATGTTAGCTTTCCGAAACTTCAAACGGATCGCATTTTCGTGTCCGGAAGCTCCCGAAATCGCAAAAACACCGAAACGCGTTCATCTTTCGTACAGCTGACACTGAAATAATTCTACAGAAAGTTATATAATGAATTTGGCTTATTAAAATATATATTTGGAAAGCTAACTTCGATACGCTTCTTTTAAAAAAATAGAAGATTAATTGGAGTTATGAGCTAAAAGTTATGACATTTCTAAGTTGCTCTAGCTACTAAAAACGTGGATAAAAATTATGACGAATTTGGGTTGTTTGGAAAAAAAAAACACATGTAGGCCAAAATACTTGGATACCAACATAGCTATCTAAATAAAACTTATTCTAACCATCCTAAATAAGATCAATCCACTCTCTAAAAATATAAATCTGAGATTAAAACACTAATTAATCATTCCTACAATATATATATATATATATATGCATACAAGTGTCCAAAATAGGGGTTTTTCCTACTAGGACACAACCACAACACAAAGGACACTCCTATGATCTCCAAATGGACACGAAATGGACACAAATGGAGATACAACCATGGGGGTCATTCCTATGAGTTCAAAATATTCCTATATGCATGTAGGGATGGATTAGAGAAGAGATTATACCTTCCGGAAGAGAGTTTCAAAGGAAAAAACCTTCCGACTCGACACCGACACGTAGAGATTCCAAAAGGACACGAACGAGCTCCGAATCCTCCCAAACTTGGCTAGCACCCTCTAACTATGGAGTAGAGGAGAAGAGAAGAAGATTTGGTGGAAGAAATGGTGGATTTGGAGATGAAATCAATGGAGTTGTTCTCTAGAAATTTGGGAAAGAACAAGAGAGAGAAAATGGATGGATAAAATAAAATGGAAGAGATGGTGACTCACTCCTTATCCCCCCCATAGGTGGCTGCCCAAAAAGGGTAAGGTGTCCCCATTTTGAATGTCCAAAATGCCCTCCACTAATCTATTTGATTTAAATTAAGAATGGATTAAAGGTTGAGGTCAAATTAGTCTAGTTTTAAGTCTATAATTCAACTAAACCTATCCATAAATAATTAGTCTAACTACTAACTAAAATTAATATCATGTGGACTAAAATTAATATCATGTGGGCCATGTCTAACTAGTGTGTGGGTCCCACTAGAGTCAAACTACCCCCCCCCGGGTCCCCGTTTCAAGTCGGATTGAGTTGAAATTCGAACCCGACTCAAATAGCCCCAAAACAATATCATAAATAATAAAATAAATTTCAACCCCAAAATAATATCATAAATAATAAAATAAATTTTAAAAATATTCAAAAATGCAAAATGACAAAAATACCCCTATTTCTGAAAACTGGAGGTGACAAATCTATCCACCTTAAAAAAATTTCATCCTCAAAATTAAAACCAAGCAATCACCAATGCAAAATATCAAAATAAATCAAAGAGGTCTAATGACCAAAATACCCTTGGGCCAGAAATAACACTGAAAGTATCCTAATCACATGGTTAGGCTCCAGGTCAAACAGTCCCTAGGGTTTCACTAGTAAAATATCAAAATCACAAGTCATGGCTTAAAAATTTAAAATGATTAAAATCTCCAAAATCAAAGCATGAATTAAATGTCATTAATTAAATGACTAAAATTATAGCATTTTAAAATTATACTCAAATAGAAACTAGGTGCTACAAGTCTATTCACCTTAAACGAATCATCCTCAAAAATTAAAACAAAGTAACCACAGAAAAATCATGCAATTCGATAATCGTATGCGGCTGTCCAAAATCATGATACTCAGAATCTCCGTCATGCCAGTGAGCAAGGCTACGATAATCACAGAGTCCTTGACTATGGTACATACCTCTAGAATTATGGTATTTAAAATTTTCGTATTGCCGCATGCTTGGCAGCGAAAACCTTAAATTCTCACACCCGAGAAATACGACCATAATTCGACTATATGTCCTCACTATGCATGCTTGCATGACCCTAGAGGATTCTAAAATCTCATAATCAAGACGACCTAGCCCATACGACTTATCTCAGAAGAATGTCACATCACAAGAACAAAATTTCATCCAACGATCAAGGAACAGATGGAATTGAATTTCAAGACAGTTTATAAGAAAGCAAATGCGGAAATGAGATCGAAAGATTGGAACCTGCTATCTGCTCTGCTACTGCCTGAAAATAAGTCACTATCATCCTGAAGACGAATTGAACCCAAGAGATCAATATGGCACAAGATAAGATATTATCAAAGGAGGACAATTGAATTCAAATGCAAGAAGAGTTGTCATGGTAATCAAAAGATCAGAATTTTTCTAAAATGTGATTGAGTAACTCCTTTCATATCCTCATAGTCGCAGGCTCGTAATTAGTACTCTAAGTCGAACACCATTACGAGATTGCACTAATTGCGACTCTGACCTGCATGGGCCACCACAAAAATGTGTCACGACCCGCACCCTGATTAGGGGCACGAGTATGTGGTTACGTCCAGCCTACGCCGTAGCATCGGCGGTAGAACGCTGTCTAGGTCATCTATAAATACTACAACTAAACAGATAAATGTACCTGTACAGTATATACACTCCGAATGGAGGTAACATAGCAATACAGTCTCAATCACAAATATAAAACTAAGGTAGATAGTATGGAAAGAAAAATACGAATGATGAGAACAGAAAATAAGTCCAAGATCCACACAAGTCCAGAGCTATACACAAACGACCCAAAGAATCACATAATATATAAAAACTACTACAGTCTAAAAAGTACTAGCTGGCTCGTAGGCCAGGCAAACCTAACTAAGCTACACTACTCAGGGTGAGCAAAGTCTAGTGGCTCTACTAACAAACCACAGCCCGGGTCTACTCCATCAGACTCGACCCCATAATAGGTCGGGCAATCTGCCTCAGAATCATCTGTAATATGTCAACGGTATCCTGTCAGAAAAATGAGCAAGAACAAACACCAACAGCAGTTCCATATGAATTGACAAATACTATAAGAGACAGTATAATGAAATACAAGACAAAGATATAGGCAACTTGGGAACCATTTGAAAGCCGAGTTACAACCCTTGAACCAAAAAAGGACCGGGGTTGTAACCCTTCTTTCAAACAGAACTTAGTCTCAAATCATGGTACTGTATAAAAGCAGGTAGAGCATGTGAGTAATGGAATCATAGCATGGTGAGAAGTACAAAAAGTAAAGCTGAACTGGAATATAAGATACGACAATAAATATAAAATGTGATTTGAATTATTAGAGCGATATGTGATCGGCTAGGGAGTTATGGTGGGGTTATCCACTTGGCCCGGCAATCCGCGGTAACCTCAACGGAGAGTCATGCTGGCCAACCTGGATAACCTGGCATGGGGTATCTGCTACACCCTACGTGAGGTGAGGGTGGCGCTAGCAAAATAGTGACAGGGAGGCTTTGATCACATAACCCCTAATAATTCCCCCATCCCCGAATAGTATCATGGATCCGGACATGGCACATCATGACACGAATTCGAAAGCAGGTGATCAGCCCACTCCCAAATCGATGTCTATATAAGTACATGAACATGGATATCACATACCAACATACCAAGGAAAATTCGGGAATAACATCTCATGACAGGATCCAACGTATACTAGTCCATGAACCGTCGTGTCGGGAATCATGTAAGACACTACAACTGAATCGGATATAGTAGATATTAAGACAATAAAAACTATCAGTGAATGTACTCGCCTGTGGTCCTGAGCTGATAAGGTGAACAGATGCTCAGAGTAATCACAGACCTAAAATAAGATACTATGAGTCAAACAGGGTTTAATAATGAAAGGAAAGCTAATCTAGTCATGATATGCAAGTCTAAGTCAAAACTAGGTTAAACTAAGTCACACCAAGCTAAACTAAGTCATACTAGGTCATACTGAGCCAATACTGGCTCACACTAGGACAACCAAGGTCAAACAAGGTCACAGGAAGTCAATCCAAGTCAAACTAGGTCAATCTGGGTCAAGGGTTGACTTACAGTTGACTTTTGGTCAAAAGGTCAACTCTGGTCAACTCTGGTAAACACTGAGTCAACCCTAGGTCAAACAAGTCAAATGTTGACTAACAGTTGACTTTCAGTCAACTGGTCAACTCTGGTTCGATTTCGGTCAATTCTAAGTCAAGTGTTGACTTGAAGTTGACTTTCGGTCAAAATGCTCAACCAAGGTCAAAACTAGTCTAAGGACACTAATCCTAACCATTACCAACCAAGAGAACCCAATTCTAACTATATCTTAGAAGTTAAACTCAATATCTTAACTATACCATATTACCTACATTTACCCTTACCAAGGTAATCCCGATACCTTGCCCATTACAAAGAAAACTCCGCTAGTACTCAAGATACTAGCCTAGGCTCCTTAGGGTAGCTAGATACTATCCTATCTAGGGTTTACCAACCAAGAAATCTAGGGTTCTTGGGTATCAAAACTATTTTTTCTAATATGTTTCTCTCTTACACATTACCTTAAGGTAATATTGAGATATCAAGATACCACATCTAACATAACTCATTCTTCTAAACCACACTCACTCTCCCTCACAAATATCATCTATCTAACTCCCATCTAACTTAGAATGCTACTTCTAAAATAACTTCTCAAAAACTAACTCAAACATCTACCACTACCCTCAAGATAACATAACATGGCATACTTTCTAACATTGACAAACCTTATTTTCTACCACTATAAACACTACCCTACTAACCGCCTAACACACTAAAAATACTCTCTAACTTAGGGGTTTCGTAGTACTAAATGTGGTTGATAAGTGTGGGTAGGTATTTGGGGCTAAGGTGGGTCAAAAGGGGATGTTTCGAGACCACAAAAATCCCAAAATACCATCCTGCACTGCTTCTGCTTACTGCTTTTTTCTGCTTACTGCTTATTGTTTACTGCTTTTTCCTGCTGCTTTCCTGCTCATTCTCTCACTCTCTAACCATCTAACCACACACACAAACACATATACCAAATCCACCACCCTTCTCTTCTAACACACCTACACACATCTATATACAAACACACTACCACTCAATCAAAACACAAATCACTCAACAAACTACACTAGCCTTAAGTCAAATAGGATGGTATGATCCTCCCAACTCTCTCACCTTCACAACACACACACTACACTACCATCTATACAACATCAAACACACACTAGCACATATCCTCTATCAATCTCACTTCTCTCCACTAACCACACACATCCTTATCTCATTCAAACACACACACTATTCTAACATATATTACATAACAATAATATATATATACATATATGTACTATATCATACATATTCCTGACAATTTATGATACCTACATTCACATGATATCTATACTAGGCTCATAGGTTACACAAAATACCTACGTCGCATAGTCACTCTTCTACTTAAAATCAATACTGTACCAATTGGGCCTTTACAAAATTCTAGGATTAAAGTATGTTATAGCTCTTCGTGTTAGCTTTCCGAAACTTCAAACGGATCGCATTTTCGTGTCCGGAAGCTCCCAGAATCGCAAAAACACCGAAACGCGTTCATCTTTCGTACAGCTGACACTCAAATAATTCTACAGAAAGTTATGTAATGAATTTGGCTTATTAAAATATATATTTGGAAATCTAACTTCGATACGCTTCTTTTAAATAAAACGAAAGGTTAATTGGAGTTATGAGCTAAAAGTTATGACATTTCTAAGTTGCTTAGCTACTAAAAACGTGGATAAAAATTATGACGAATTTGGGTTGTTTGGAAAAAAAAAACACATATAGGCCAAAATACTTGGATACCAACATAGCTATCTAAATAAAACTTATTCTAACCATCCTAAATAAGATCAATCCCCTCTCTAAAAATATAAATCTGAGATTAAAACACTAATTAATCATTCCTACAATATATATATGCATACAAGTGTCCAAAATAGGGGTTTTTCCCACTAGGACACAACCACAACACAAAGGACACTCCTATGACCTCTAAATGGACACGAAATGGACACAAATGGAGATACAACCATGGGGGTCATTCCTCTGGATCAAAATATTTTTATATGCATGTAGGGATGGATTAGAGAAGAGATTATACCTTCCGGGAGAGAGTTTCAAATGAAAAAACCTTCCGACTCGACACCGACACGTAGAGATTCCAAAAGGACACGAACGAGCTCCGAATCCTCCCAAACTTGGCTAGCACCCTCTAACTATGGAGTAGAGGAGAAGAGAAGAAGATTTTGTGGAAGAAATGGTGGATTTGGAGATGAAATCAATGGAGTTGTTATCTAGAAATTTGGGGAAGAACAAGAGAGAGAAAATGGATGGATAAAATAAAATGAAAGAGATGGTGACTCACTCCTTATCCCCCCCATAGGTGGCTGCCCAAAAAGAGTGAGGTGTCCCCATTTTGAATGTCCAAAATGTCCTCCACTAATCTATTTGATTTAAATTAAGAATGGGTTAAAGGTTGAGGTCAAATTAGTCTAGTTTTAAGTCTCTAATTAAACTAAACCTATCCATAAATAATTAGTCTAACTACTAACTAAAATTAATATCATGTGGACTAAAATTAATATCATGTGGGTCATGTCTAACTAGTGTGTGGGTTCCACTAGAGTCGAACTACCCCCCCCCCCCCCGGGTCCCTGTTTCAAGTCGGATTGAGTTGAAATTCGAATCCGACTCAAATAACCCCAAAACAATATCATAAATAATAAAATAAATTTCAACCCCAAAATAATATCATAAATAATAAAATAAATTTTAAAAATATTCAAAAATGCAAAATGACAAAAATACCCATATTTCTGAAAACTGGGGGTGACATCTTATGTATATTTCTTGGGATCTTCTTAGAGCGATTTTCAGGATCTGAATTCTGAGGACGTAGCTTGCATTGCATGTGTCCTTTATCTCGAAAGTGGAGGACAACCACTCTCTAGCAATATTGATCGTCTCCAAGCAACAATATGTCATCTATGTATAGTAACAAGATCATAAAGTCCCGATCATATTGCTTTATATAAATACACAATGGTTTTCTTTGATCATGGTAAAAACATATGAGGTAATAGCTCGGTCAAAGCGAATATACAATTTCTTGGATGATTGTTTCAGATCGTAGATGGACTTCTTGAGCCTACACACTTTGTGCTCGCGTCTCTGGATGCAATAGTCACAACCCCAAAAAAAATTGAAGTTCGTGTCAAATTATAAAGTTTCCATATTTTTTATAATTCTTAAATTAATTTTTAAATCAATTTATTTATTAATTTATAATTCTTTTCTTAATTAGATTCCTTAATGGTACATTAATATCCATTTTAATTCCTAATCAAATCCTTAATCAATCCCACATAATCACCTCCTTAAACATTATTAGCAATTTGAAAAAATAGGATGTTTTGCACAAACATCCCTTCTTCCAAATTATATCAAAATTCAATGCCAATTCAATGCCCACCTAAAGGGGCCATGTGTCAATCCATAAGCCCTTGTCATGATAGCCTAATGGCAATCTTGTAATTACCTATGAGTAAAACCATCCCTTGTTATGTCATGAAAAAAAATATACTAAGAAGAGAGGAGAGCTTGAGAGAGAGAGGTAGGAGTTGAGGGAGGATTGGAAGAGGGAGAGGGGGCTACCAACCAGCACCTCCACAACTCAGCCACCACCACCATCAACCCCCAATAGGAGGCCAGCGGTAGCAGCCAAGGGGCATGGGGGTGACCACTTACAAGGAGGTGGAGGAGGAGGAGGAGGAGGAGAGGAGCAAGAGGAAAAGGAAAAGGAAGGAGAGGAAAGTTAAGAGGTGGAAAGGGAAGAAGTGGAGGAGGAGGAGAGGAATTTGGACTTCATTCCAAATGTTTCCTATGGCATGTCCCTCAATTTTTTTTTTCTTTCTTTGTCATTCCATTCTAATTCAAATCCTATGAATGTTTGATTAACTTCTATACCTTGAATTCATTTCTAATTACATAATCAAAATTTTAACATGCCCTAAACATTTAAATATGTAATTAATGTAAAATGTAGGTTTTCTTTAGAATTGTACTTGATTTTTATATACCATATTGAAGATGATCATAGATGTTAAATTTAGATATCTATCATTCATTTAAACCTTGATTTCATGCTTTAATTCATATATGCCCTAAACTTGAAATTTTGTAATGTATTGTTTTAGGTTTTAGATTGGAAAACCATGTAGTTATTTGTCATTTGATATGACAACTTGGATTGTCAAGAATACCATGTTTAATTAAGTCAAAATCACATATCGCTTGTGTAATCACTCCAAATTTACGTATGTTAATCACACAATTTACATATGACATGAAAATGAAACTCTACCAAATTAAATTTGGAAGCGTACACCACTGCGCAGAATTTAATTTGGAATTAACTATATGTTTATTTTACTAGAATTTAGGTTCATTTAGTGTGCTTTAGGTCCAAGGACACCCCGGGCACCTCCTGTGTAAATTTCGGATGGGTCTGAAACCAAATCGGGGCCTCGAGATACCATTCGAGCTTTTTTTGGAGTTAACTAGTGGACTTGCACCAGTCAACTTAACTGTCCGTTCTTGGATCTATACTCAATTCGATTGAGCATCGATTAAGTTTAGTAATTAAAATATCTTTAGTCCGGAGCCTATTTGTGACCAACCTAAGCACCGTATCAATCCTTAGCAACAACTTTATCCCGGGTTTGTGGGATTATTGTTGAGAAAATAGCCAAGTGTGTGACTTGAAATATTCTCTAAAATTGCATACCATATAGGTATGTGTCTATGTTGGTTGTTTGCGTATTGTGTTTGATATGTGGAGAAATAACAATAACAAAGAAGCTAGAATATTGACGATAAGCATAACCTTAATACATTAATTCTAAACCCTAAATTCTCTCTCTCTCTCTCTCTCTCTCTCTCTCTCTCTCTCTCTCTTTCTCTAATCATATTTATATCATCTTATTTTCCTTGGATTAGGGTTTTTTTTGATGACCTAGTGTTTGTTCTCTAGCTGAGGAAGGGATACCAGATAAAACCTTGTCATTTTATACTGTGGAGGAAATTGAAGATCAATTCTGAAGGATGGAACAGGAGACCATATTTTTTATTTTGACTACTCTTAACCTTATGCTTATAAATGCATATTATGTATGTATAGGAAATAGACTATATGAGAAGTGTTATAGCAAGTATTTGTATAATTAGAAGTCATCATTTTCAGATGTTGTAATAGTCTAGATTTATCTCCATTTCTCCATCCAAGAACCGTAAAGAAGACAATCGCAGATATGGATACCAGAGTATTCGTAGGTCACGTAGTTTGGGATACTAGTTACGCCAGGAGCAAGACGTAACACTAGACCTCAAAATCGTTGGATTGATCCATATAGATCTCCTCATCTAGCTCACTATAAAGGAAAGCAGTCTTAAAGTTCATTTGGACGAGCTCTAGATCAGGATACACAACGCTTGCAAGGATCAAACGAATGCACGCAATTCTCACCACAGGAGAAATGTGTCCTCCTAGCCCACCCTTTCTCGCTAGGTGAAATCCTTCACCTTCAAGCGTGCCTGCGTTCAAAGGAATTGTCTTCCTTTCGCTTGATTTTACTTATTTGTTTTTAATAGCCTTGTGACCAGACAATAAGTCGACCAAGTCTTAAATTTAATTCTTCCTTATGGAACATAATTCTTGCATTTCAACCATCCACTTTTTTGTATCCGTTTCGGAAGTAGTCTCCTGAAGAATATTAGGTTCTGCAACTTCATGTAGTGCCACCAAAAACACTGCCCCCTCTATATCAAAATAACCTCAGAGGACCTTTAGATGGGAGCTTCTACGAGGTTCTTGAGATTCCATTAGTGACACCGAGTCCTTTATTAGAAAATCGCTCCCACTGTCCCGAAGTGGCTGAAGAACTACTTACTCTTACCTCATTAAAAAAAACTAGGGGCGCCCTCATTAGTTTTCTAGAAACTTAAGTCATTAGCGTAGTGTTGATATATGTGTTAAGTGTTATTGGGCTTTAGTCCCACATTGCCTAAAATGATAGGAAAGGAGGCTAGCCTCTCCTATATATGTAGTCTCTATTTCAATAATAATCAGTCACTTAAAAACTCTACATGGTATCAGAGCCTAAACTTGCATAGAATACCGTCAGAGCCATATTTTCCACACAAACCCTACCCCTAACCTCGCCCTCCTTCCCTTCCCCCCCCTCCCCCCCCGTCGCCGCTGCTCCTGCTGCCACTGTAGCCACTGCTGAGCTGCTGCGGCTGTGCCGCTGCCACTGCTACGCCGCTCCCGCTCTCGCTGCGGCTGAGCCGCTGCTGCGGCTGCTACTGCCGCTGCTGCCGCCGTGGGTGCCTCCTGCACACCACTTTTAGGGCTCCTACTGTGTAGGTAAGCCTAAACTTGAGATTTATCTCATCTGTGGCAACTACGGTGTAGGTAAGCCTAAACTTGAGATTTATTTCATCTGTGGCACCTACAGTGTAGGAAAGCCTAAAATCATTCTTGAAGATTTATCTCATATGAGATTCTCAAGGAGATGTCGATGATGCCTAGATCCGATGAAACTAGACATATTCGAATTTAGGAGAGGACGACGAGGACAAGCGTGAGTCGTGGAACAAGTATGATATGATCGAGAAGAGGAATCGATAGAGGCGATCATAAAGAAGCTGGATGCTGACGATATGGCGACGTTGATAAAGTTAATAAAGGTGTCGGCTGGTGATCGTACGACACGAGCACTGCCAAAGTTGAAACTACCCTCTATCAATCTGAAGTTGGATGGACCAGCCACCTATCTGAGTTGGTCACGGAGGGTGAGAAGAACCCTTGCAGGAAAGAACCTGGAGGGATTCTTGACGGACGAGAAGACAGAACCGAAAGAGGACTCGACAGGACGCGACGAGTGGAAATCCACTCATATAGTAATTTATATCTGCTTCTCAATTCCTTAGTCCAGTCTATTGCTTGCACAGTAGATGGCATTGAGATAGTAAAAGACGTATGGGAGAAGTTAAGGAGAACCTATGATGGCGTGGAAAACAACCTACGGATCTTCCAGATAAAAGGGGAGATCGATGACACCGTACAAGGGGAGAAGACGGTACAGGAGTACGCTACGGAGTTGGAGCATCTCTGGCTAGATTATGATCACTCCTCGAAACGGGTAAGCTACGGGGACCCAAAGTGCAAGGAGAGACATGTGTGTCTGCAGGAGAGGACGGTAAAATTCCTCAAAGGGCTGACTGCCGCATTTACACAGAGACAGCCTTACTCCTCGCCCAACCAGAGATCCCTAGTCTTGAGGAGGCTATCTCAGCCATGATCCAGGAGGAGACGCGAATCAGACTACAGACAGGGACAGGTGGTCCCCCCGAAGTAAAGTCAGTACTAGCAGCTACTAGCTCGGGCGACACAGGATCCAAGGGAGAGCTCTGGCAACACAATCGACAGTGCTACAACTGCGGGGAGATGGGCCATCATCGATATACTTGTACCAAACCACCTAAGGAGGAAGACTCAGGTGGTGGACGAGGACAAGGATATATTGGACGTGGGCATGGTTGAGGAGGCCGACGAGGTAGTCGAGGAGGCTATCGGGCAAACTTGCTGGTGACAAAAGGGAATGGAGGAGCTGGTGGCACCTTTATTGAGGAGGATCAGGCACTGCTGGACCTGCTAGAGAGAAAGCAGAGAGCATCGACCGAAGGAGACAGGAGGAGCGGAGCAGAGGAGACATCCACTCCATTCTTCGGAGGCAACGCCGCTATGTATGCTCACCCATCAGAAGGTACTGACGAGTCACTCGCTCTTGCATCTATGTCTTCCCTTAAAACGTCAGACTGGATTATCGACTCAGGAGCATCTCGGCATGTGACCGGGAACGCTAGTGAGTTTTTTTCATACACACACCTAGCACCAGCAGACACCATTCAGACTGCAGATGGCACTTTCCAACCAGTGGTCGGTAAGGGTACTGTTAATTGTACAAGTTCAGTAAGATTATCCAATGTGTTACATGCTCCATCCTTTCCAGTCAATCTCTTGTCTATTAGTTCTATAATTCTCTAACTAAAATGCTCTGTTTCTTTTGATATTCCTAAGGTGATCTTCTAGGAGAAAGAGACGGAACGAAGACTTGGGACTGGCACCTGGCATAAGGAACTGTGGTACCTAGATCGGGAAGGACTGGACTCAGCATTGATATCTATGGCAGAGAAGGCTGGAATAGGAGAGCTGCAGCAGAGGACTGAAGATACTTTGATACATCATTATAGGAGGATGGGACATTCTTCTTTTGATACTCTAAGTAAGTTGTATTCGGAGATGTATGCAAAATCAAATAAACAAAAATTAGTATGTGATGCATGCGAGTTAGGAAAGCTTACTAGAAGCTCATATGTTGTTACTGGTCATAAGAGTTCTCTTGTTTTTGAGGTAGTACATTATGATGTTTGGGGTCCATGTGCTACTAACACTATGAATGGATATAAGTACTTTGTCTCCTTTATTGATTGTGTATCTCGTGTCTCCTGGCTGTATTTAATAAAAAATAAGAGTAAAGTATTTGCTAGCTTTCGGGAATTCCATAAACATGTCCAGACTCAGTATAATGCAGTAGTGAAGGTACTGAGGTCTGACAATGGAACGGAGTACACCAATAGGACACTTGTAGAGTACCTGTCAGCACACGGAATACAGCACCAGACCAGTTGTGTATACACATCAGCACAAAATGGAGTAGCAGAAAGAAAGAACCGACAACTTCTATAGACCGCAAGAGGTATGATGATCTACATGAATGTCCCACAAAATCTATGGGGACATGCAGTATTGACAGCAGCTCAACTTATTAATAGGATGCCTTCAAAAGTCCTGGGATGGAAGTCCCCATGCGAAGTATTACAAGGCAATAATAGTGGGATACTCCCACTAAAGGTGTTCGGGTGTGTATGCTTTGTGAAAGACAACAGACCATCAGTTGGGAAACTTGACCCTAGAGCAGTCAAATGCATCTTCGTGGGCTACTCAGCGACTCAGAAGGGATATGTGTACTGGAGTCCAGTAGAGAAGAAGAAGTTTGTTAGTATGGATGTCCACTTCCGAGAGCATGAGCCATATTACCACCAGGAGGGAACGTCGTACAACACGCCTAATACTACCAGTATAAGACGAGAGGGGAAGATGGAGAACTTGGTGGTAACCGATCTAGAAGTATGGCATAGAGGCAAGGTTGAGGAGAAACATGGAGGTGAAGCAGAATAGGGGGAGGAGATAAGAAGTATCAGGCCTACGGCTCAGGGGGAGTTACTTACCTACAGCATGAGAGAGAAGCAAACTGCAGGACCAGTACCTACAGTGCCAGTGCTAAGTCCCTTGCATGCGTCTGTCCCAACTCCTGAGATACCACCATCCTCCTCATCTACACCACCACCCTCCTCAGGTGATATCATCCCATCCTCCTCATCTACACCACCACCCTCCTCAGGTGATATCATCCCTCCTACTTCTCCCATACCACTACCTACACGAAGGACTACTCACAGTAATGTAAAAAATCCTCCGAACAGATATGTTGGGACCTTGCTAAGTTTGTTTTTTATGATCATATCTCTTCTTCTCATGGAGCATTTATAGCATATTTGGATAGTATTACTGTACCTAACAATTGGCAGGTTGCCAAGAACGATCCAAAGTGGAAAGCGGCAATGCATGAGGAGTAGGGAGCTCTTGAGAAGAATCACACTTGGGAGCTGGTGAGACTGCCAGAAGAAAAAAGAGCAGTCGGGTACAAATGGGTTTTTACTGTGAAGCAGAACCCAGATGGACAGGTTGAGCGCTATAAAGCTCGACTGGTGGCAAAAGGATACAGTCGGATGTACGGCATCGACTATGACGAGACCTTTGCACCAGTGGCAAAGATGAGCACTGTCAGGACCTTGATCTCCATGGCAGCCAATGGAGGGTGGAAGCCACACCAACTAGATATGAAGAATGCATTTCTTCATGTAGATCTAGTAGAGGAGGTGTACATGGAGATACCACCAGGATTCAGTACCAAACAGACAGAAAGCAAGGTCTGCAGACTGAAGAAGTCCCTTTATGAACTGAAGCAGTCTCCTCGAGCATGGTTTGACAGGTTCAGGAGAGCAATGATAGGGATAGGATATCAGCAGATCAATGTTGATCACACTGTCTTCTTCAGACGAAGTGGAGGCCACATTACCATGCTTGCGGTATATGTAGATGATATGATTATCACAGGCTATGATGAGCAGGAGATCGTCCAACTCAAAAAAGACCTTGGCAAGGAGTTCGAGGTGAAGGATCTTGGCCCTCTTCGATACTTTCTTGGGATTGAGATTGCTCGAGATAATGAGAGAATTATTTTTTCTCAAAGGAAGTACGCACTAGACCTGCTTACGGAAATGGGGATGATGGGATGCAAACCAGCTACGACACCGATAGACCAGAAGTTCAAATTGGATGCTGAAGCTGGAGAACCAGTTGACCGGGATAGATATCAGAGATTGGTAGACAAGTTGATCTACTTGAGCCACACTCGACCTGATATCAGCTTTACGGTCAGTGTAGTGAGCCGCTACATGTATGACCCCCGGAAGGGTTATATGGACGCAGTATACCAGATTCTGAGGTACTTGAAGGGAGCCCCCGAAAAGGGACTGATCTTCAGAAGAAATAATCATGTAAGCATCGAGGGCTATTGTGATTCTGACTGGACTAGCTGTGCTGACGACAGGAGATCCACATCGGGCTACTTTATATTTGTAGGAGGTAACTTGGTCTCTTGGAGGAGTAATAAGCAGTCAGTAGTGGCCAGATCAACAGCTGAAGCAGAGTATAGAGCTATGGCCTTGGGAGTCATAGAACTATTGTGGTTGAAGAATATGCTGACGGAGCTAAAGCTAGACCAGGGAGCCAAGATGAAGCTATGGTGTGACAACCAGTCAGCTATTAGTATTGCAACAATCCAGTACAGCATGACAGGACCAAGCATATCGAGATTGACATATTCTTCATCAAAGAAAAGCTGAAGAAATGAGTACTAGAACTGGACTACGTTCCAACCAAAGATCAGGTAGCAGACGGACTGACAAAGAGGCTTAGTTCTATCAGCATGATGAGAGGATGTGACAAGATGGGTTTAGTGAATATCTTTCGCCCATCTTGAGGGGGAGTGTTGATATATGTGTTAAGTGTTATTGGGCTTTAGTCCCACCTTGCCTAGAATGATAGGAGAGGAGGCTAGTCTCTCCTATACATATGTAGTCTCTATTCCAATAATAATCAATCACTTAAAAACTTTACACGTAGTTATGCATTTCAAGAAAAAAATTCCTCCTAGAGGAACATAACATCTCGTGACTTTATTTCATCATAGTTTCATCTTGTTGCTCGCTAATGAGAACATAATCTTTAGAGTGCTTGGAGTAAGCATACATCCCTTTAAAGCCTAATTTCCATGCGGGTGAGAAGTTGTGTGCACAAATACGGCACATCCCATGGTGCAAGTGCCCCAAACTAGACTTCTCACTAGTCCATATTTCGTATGGATGGAACTGATCGTTTTTTTAAGTACACGGTTGAGTACGTAGGCAACAATCAATAGAGTATCTCCCCAACACATAATTGGTAGATTCACCTACACCATCATAATTCTAACCATGTTTAACAGCATGTTATTCTCCTCTCTCCAATACCATTTTGTTGCAGTGTGTAAGAAATGGTCACCAGTCAAACTATCCCCTTACTCTCATACAATTTCCTGAAGTCTTCCAAGCTATATGTCTCGGTCTGTTTGCAAAGCCTTAACTTTTGCGCCTAGTTGTTTCTGTTATTAGAAATATTTCCAACTCTGTATTCAGACTCTGAAATTAAAATATAAATAAAATAAATAAATAATACCGAGGCTTGAACTTGGTTCAATGTCCTTAAGACAATATTCGCCCCGCACTGGTGCTTACGGTTTGATGGCGATTAGTCTCCCAGGATACAACGGTTCTTTCCTTCGGTAGCAGCACTTCACACCGTAGGAACTCGTCGAAACAACGTTGGTTGTCTCTCTCTCTTAGACTAACTAATGCAATATGGATTTATTGAATGAATTGAATGAATGCTTGAATGCTCCAAACATATTTGTATTTATAGAAATAAAGAGACACGATGGAAAGGGGACACCTTTCTAATAAATAGATTCGTACACCTTTTCCAATGAAAAGATTCGTACACCTTTTCATAGATTCGTTGATAGAAAAAAAAATAATATTATTATTATAACAAATATACATTCACATTTTCCAACCGTTTCTCCACTTCGTTGATGTAGCGCTTGAAACAATCCGGTGCTTCATAACAATGTGTCATGAGGTACACATGGTTATATTGAGAGTAATCATCAATACTATGGATAAAGGATATTTGTTCTTGGCCTTCTGGTTAAGCAGTCAGCAGATGTCGGAGTGAATGAGTTGTAATGGGGAAGAAGCCCGTTTAGCTTGCTGAATGGTTTCTTGTAGCTTTTCCCGCAAGCCAATGCTCATAAGTGGATATGTTGACCTCAGCCAGTGAATCCAATAGCCCTACCTTGGTTGATCTAGTCAATCTATCCTTACGATGTGACCAAATCTACTATCTTATATATTGCAATCCACATGTTGAGTAGTATAAATATTATTGTCGACAAAAGATGGATCACCGATCGTCATAAAACCATTTAATAAATAATGAGTTCCATATAAGACTTTATCGAAATAAAGAAATGAGAAGATGATTCAAAACTAACAATAATCCTGATCCTATTAGGCCTCGTTTGGTTCGCGGAATGTGAGGGAAAGGAAAATTTGGAAAGAGAAATGAATACTTCAATGTGGGAAAGTGATTCCATCAATACTTCAATGTGGGAAAGTGATTCCTTTCTTGGATGGATGGAATCACTTTTTCCCTTAATTTTCCTTCCATTGGGAATCACTTTCCTTTCCTCTCAATTCCTTTGACATCCAAACATAGAAAAGTAATTGCTTTTCTTTCCCAACCCAATGATTCTGCGAACCAAACGAGGCCTAAGTGCAATAACAGAAAGTATGTTCCATCGAATCCTAGGAGCGTAGAGTACGTCATGAGATCCATGATTGTTCCGGACGAATCTTTAACTGGTACGTCCCAATGCACAGTACCTCGATGAGTGAAGTTGTTCTCCATGTATACTCTTCTGCTCCCAACAGGAGCCCATTGGTACTCTACGAATCCGTTTTGGTCCTTTTATACGTGGTCAGTTGCGTCCGAGTCTACAATTCACGAAAGAGGAGTGCTACTAAATCTTGAGACCTAACCAATGCTAGGATTTCGGCTTACCGTCTTTGGTTCAGGACAATTCCGAATATAGAGGCCCTTTGGGCCACAATTAGATCACTTGACCTGCTTCTCGCTTTCTTGTCATCTCTCTTGTCTCTACCAGCAGGTTTAACTTCATTTTTTCCACCTTTTCCCAGGTAACGTCTTCTAAGTTGCGGACCACGGTTCATGCACTGGATTGGCATTCATAGTAATTGCAACCTCAGGCCATTGCACGTCAACACGTTAGGACAAGTTCGAGCTTCTTACTAATGTCATCAAACTTCTTGATACCTGCAGGATTGGTCATATGCTTCTTCATATTGTTCCATATGAGGTTTGTCCCTGAAGGAAAAAAAGTGAAAAATCACCGAGACCCCCATGTGTAGGGTCTATCATCGATAAAATGAGGTCAAAATCGATCCAGACCCGCTGTTTGGTCGGGCGTGTACAGTGAAGCGGCCAGGTGCCTCCCGGATGGGCACCGACTGCGGCAGAACCACCATGACCCCCATATGGTGTCAGGTACTGTCAATGATCAAACCAGGGCTACCAGGGCCTCTATATGGGATCGGGTGCCATCAGCGATGAATCTAGGACTACCAGTCCCCTTTTGGGATTGGGCATATTTCGCAACGACATTGGAGTCGACCCAAATATTTGTGTTGAATATTTGTGTTGTTTTTATTGATAATCTCATGGCTATATATAGCCTTACAATCCTCCTTATTACATTAAACCCTCTGTGGAATATCCTGTGGCATATTCTGACATACCAAATATACCAACAGGATATTCCAATATACTTATTCTAATATACCAACACTCTCTCTCTAGATAGGCGAAAGATATTCACTAAGTCCATCTTGTCACATCCTTTAATCATGCTCACAGAGCTAAGTTTCTTGGTCAGTCCGTCTGCTACCTGATCTTTGGTTGGAATGTGACCTAGCTCCAGTAGTCCACTATCTAACTTCTCCTTGATGAAGAACCTATCGATCTCGATGTATTTGGTCATGTCATGCTGTACTGGATTGTTGACGATACTAATAGCTGACTGGTTGTCACACCACAGCTTCATCTTGGCTCCTTGATCCAACTTCAGCTCCACCAGCATATTTTTCAACCATAACAGCTCTGTAACTCCCAAGGCCATAGCTCTGTACTCCGCTTCAGCTGTCGATCTGGCCACCGCTGACTGTTTCTTAGTTCTCCAAGAGACCAAGTTGCCTCTTACAAATATGCAGTATCTCGATGTAGATCTCATGTCATCAGCACAACTAGTCCAGGCAGAATCACAGTAGCCCTCGATGCTCACGTGATTATTCTTCTTGAATATCAGTTCCTTTCCGGAGGCACCCTTCAAGTATCTCAGAATCTGGTACATTGCGTCCATATGACCCTTCCGTGGGTTATGCATGTAGCGGCTAACTATACTTACCGCAAAGCAAATATCAGGACGGGTGTGGCTCAAATAGATCAACTTGTCCACCTGTCTTTGGTATCTATCCTGGTCAACTGGTTTTCCAGCCTCAGCAGCCAGCTTGAACCTCTGATCTATCGATGTCGCTGCAGGTTTGCATCCCAACATCCATTTCTATGCAAGAAGGTCTAGTGCATACTTTCTCTGAGAAAGAACAATCTGTTAGCCCAATGATTATATCATGTTTTTGAATATGGCTAATCAATTAAGTTTAACATAATAACGTCACTAATATTCATGTAATCATTATCATGTTGCTACTTAAACTTAGCATTGTCCTAATGTTCTATATCATATTTCTATGTTGTATCATAATGCATCATACTATTTTGTTCGCCTAACATGTATTTGCAGACATACGGTAAGCATGATCAATGAAGAATTAATGATGGGCCAAAAACGACGTTATACAAGAAGATTTCTTTGAACCGCCCCACGACCTATCCGGGGCCTCGCATCAACGATAATTACTCAACGAAAAAGACGTCTTCAAGTTTGCTCAAATATCAGAAGAAATGCGTCATCAAGGGGCTATTGGTTTTCCTATTTTATCAATGTATTTTTTTATATTTATTGAGTCTATGAATACGATATGCACTGCTGCGTACTGGCAAATAGGCTACCCAAGAAAAGTTTTCAAAATACCCTTTCATTTTGAAAACAAGTCCACTTACAAAAGCCCAAACTACTTCCTAAGTGCTTGACTTTTCAAAAATTCCAAAAACCTGATTTGAAAAACCCTAACGGAACTCCAACAGAATTCGGCCCAATTTCGGTCCGAGTTTGGTTAGTGCCCGTTGGATTTTGAACTTGGTCCTCCCGCAGTTACGGATGCAACGGCTATCTGTCGAGATTCTATCATAGAGTTATGTCTGAATTCTGTCCGAATTCTGCCTGAATTCTGCCTTTGGAAAAACTATAAATAGATTCCCTTATTTCAACATACCTCTCTCCTCTTCTCTCTAAGCCTAATACGTTTTTCTAAAGTATTCTGAGCTATTCATTTTCAAATCCCAAGCCAGTTACAATCCTCTAATTGCTAGTGCGGTACGGTCTAAAAGTTTCAAAGTAATTGTAATCAGAGGCTTGATTGAAGAAAGACACTTCACAATTGAAGTTGGTCGAGTACTTCGGATCAAAGCTCGCGTTTAGAAGTTGCAAGGACTTCGGATGAAAACTTGCGGTATTATCCATAGTGGATTCAACTGGAAGCTAGAGTTCTTCCGACTGGAATAGTCCTCAAAAGAGGAAAACCAGTATACATCGCTGTGTTTGCGTTTGCTTTCTGATCTCTGCTTTTTATTTACTTGTTATATTATACGTGATCTTGCTGCTAACATTTTTAATTAGCTAATTTCCGTTGCCTACTCTATTCACCCCCCTCCCCCTTTAGAGTATTGCGCTTTACAATTCGTTCCTACACAATTTCGTCTGCTTCTCAAGCAATCTCAACCCAAGAAAGTACCGAAGAAGGCCAAGGTCCTTCACCTCGAATTCTTTTCCAAGCTTTCCCTTGAGTCGGGCGATCTCCTGCTCATCATCTCCTGTGATAATTATATCATCCACATACACCGCAAGCATGGTGATATGGCCTCCACTCCAACGGAAGAACACAGTATGATCAGCATTGACCTGCCGATATTCCATTCCTATCATCGCCCTCCTGAATCTGTCAAACCACGCTCGAGGAGACTGCTTCATTCCATAGAGGAACTTCTTCAACCTGCAGAGCTTGTCCACTGTCTGATTGGTGTCGAATCCTGGTGGTATCTCCATGTACACCTCCTCCACTAGATCTCCATAAAGAAATGCCTTCTGCACATCTAGTTAGTGTAGCTTCCATCCATAATTTGCTGCCAAAGAAATCAGGGTCCTGACATTGCTCATTTTTGCCACTGGTGCAAAGGTCTCGTCATAGTCAATGTCGTACGTCTGACTGTATCCATTTTGCCACTAGTTGAGCTTTGTAGCGCTCAACCTGTCCATCTGGATTATGTTTCACAGTAAAGACCTACTTGCATCCAACTGCTTTCTTCCCTTCTGGCAATTTTACTAGCTCCTAAGTGTGGTTCTTCTCAAGAGCTTCCAACTTCTCGTGCATCGACGTTTTACACTTTGGATCGTTCTTGGCAACCTGTCAATTGTTAGGTACAATAATACTATCCAAACACACAATAAATCTTCCATGAGAAGAGATATGATCATACAAAACAAACTTAGAAAGGTCCCAACCATATCTAACAAGTGGATTTCCCGCATTGCTGCGAGTGGTCCTCCGTATTGATAATGGTGTAGGAGGAGTAGGTGTGGGAGTAGGAAAAATGATATCACCTGAAAGGAAATCTGGTGGTGGTATAGGTGTCTCAGTAAGTCGAGACGAACGCAGGAAAGGAACTTGGCACTGGCACTGTAGGTACTGGTCCTGCAGTTTGCTTCCCTCTCCTGCTGTAGGTATCTCCTCCTAAGCCGTGGGCCTAACACCTCTCATCTCCTCTCCATGTTCCTCTTCACCTTCCTGATCCTCAATCGTGTCTCCATGCCATACTCCTAAATCGGTCACGAGGCTTTCACCAATCTCCCCCTCTTGCCTCATACTCGCAGTATCAGGTGAGTTGTTTGAGGTTCCCTCCTGACGGTAGTATGGCTTATGCTCCCTGAAGTGAACATCCATGCTCACAAACTTCTTCTTCTCTACTGGGCTCCAGCACACATACCCCTTCTGAGCCGCCGAGTAGCCCACGAAGATGTACTTGACTGCTCTAGGATCAAGTTTTCCAACTGACGGTCTGTTGTCCTTCACAAAATACACGCAGCCAAACACCTTCAGTGGGAGTATCCCACTGTTATTTTCTTACAATATTTCATATGGAGACTTCCATCCCAGTACCTTCGAGGGCATTCTATTGATTAGTTGAGTTGTTGTCAACACTGTATGTCCCCACAGACTTTGTGGGACATTCATATCGATCATCATGCTTCTTGCCACCTCCAGAAGGTGTCTGTTCTTCCTTTCTGCTATGTCATTTTGTTCTGGTGTGTTTGTATAGGTGGTCTGATGCTGTTTCCCTTGGGCTGACAAGTATTTCGCAAGTGCTTTGTTGGTATACTTTGTCCCATTGTCAGACCTCAGTACCTTTACCATTGCCATGTACTGAGTCTGAACATGTTTATGAAAGTCCCAAAAACAAGTAGATACATCACTCTTATTCTTCATCAAATACAGCTAAGTGATACGAGAAGAATAATCAAAGAAGGAAACAAAATACTTGTAACCATTCATAGTAGTAATGGCGCGTGGCCCCCAAACATCAGAATGTATTACATAAAAAACAGACGAGCTCCTATGACCCGTACTAGCATATGAGCTCCTAGTAAGTTTGCCTAAATCATATGCATCACATACTATTTTCTCTTTATTTGTTTTCTCATAAATAACTGGATACAATTTACTTCAAGTAGCAAAAAAGGAGTCTCCCAACCTCTTATGATGGAGTATTAATGTATCCTCGGCACTCATCTTCAGTCCTCCCATACCTGCCTTCTTTGCCATAGACATCAATGCTGAATCTAGCCCTTCTCGATCCAGGTATCACAGTCTCGCATGCCAAGTGTCAGTCCCAAATCTTCGTCCCGTCTCTTTCTCCTGGAAGATCACCTTAGGAATATCAACAGAGACGATGCATTTTAGTTGGAGGATTATAGAACTGATGGACAAAAGACTAACTGGAAAAGATGGAGCATGCAAATTATTGGATAATTTTACTGAACATGTACAATTTACAGTACCCTTACCAACCACTGGCTGAAAAATACTATCTGCTGTTTGAATGATGTCTGTCGATGCTAGGTCAGTGTAGGAGGGGAACTCACTAGCATTTTCTGTCACATGTCGAGATGCCTCCGAGTCAATAATCCAGTTTGACGATTTAAGGGAAGACATAGATGCAAGGGCGAGTGAGTCGTCAGTACCTTCTGATGGATGGGCATACATGGCGGCGTTGCCTCCAGCGAAGAATGAGGTGGATGCCTCCTCGGTTACACTCCTCCTGTCACATCGTTTGACACTCTCTGCTTCCTCCTGAGTGTCTCTAGCATGCCAATCAATGCTTGATCCTCCTCAGTAAAGGTACCACAAGCTCCCTCATCCCCTTCTGCTACCAGCAGGTTTGCTCGATAACTTCCTCGACCACCCCGTCGACCCCCACGACCCCGGCCACATCCTCTAAAATGTCTACGTCCACTAAGTCCACCACCTGGATCTCCCTCCTTAGGTGGTTTGGTACAAGCATACCGATGATGTCCTATCATCCCGTAGTTGTAGCACTGTCGGTTGTGCTACCAGGGCTCTCCCTTAGGCCCTGTGTCGCTTGAACTGGTAGTCGCCAGTGCTAACTTTACTTCAGGAGGACCACATGTTCCTGCCTACAACTTGATGTGAGTCTCCTTCTGGATCATAGCCGAGTTAGCCTCCTCAAGGGTGGGGATCTTCGGTTGGGCTAGATGTAGTGTTGTCCTCTGAGCAAATACTGCAGCCAGCCCTTTAAGGAACTTCATCGTCCTCTCCTGCAGACATACATGTCTCTCCTTACACTTCGGGTCCCCGTAGCTCGCCCAATCTGAGGACTGATCGTAATCCAACCACAGACGCTCCAACTCCGTGGCATACTCTTGCACCGTCTTCTCTCTTTGTACGGTGTCGTCGATCTCCCTCTTTATCTGGAAAACTCGCGAGTTGTTCCCTATACCATCGTAGGTCCTCTTCAATTTCTTCTATACGTCCTTCACCATCTCGATGCTATCCAATATGGTGGCGATCGACTGGACTAAAGAATTGAGAAGCCAAATGTAGATCACCATATGAGTGGACTTCCCTCGTCGTGTCATGTCGAGCCCTCGTCCGGCTCTGTCTTCTCTCCTGACAGGAAACCCTACAGGTTCTTTCCTGCGAGGGTTCTCCTCACCCATCGTGACCAACTCATGTAGGTAGCTGGTCCATCAAGCTTCAGATCGATGGACGGAAGCTCCAACTTTATCGATGTTCGTGTCGCGCTCTCACCAGCCGACAGTTTCATCAGCTTCATCAACGTTGCAATCTCCACAGGGTCCAGCTTCTTGATGATCTCCTCCATCGATCCTCCCCTTCTTCGATCACCTCACACTCGTTTCACGATTCACGCTCGTCCTCTCCTAGATCTGATCATGTCTCTCTCCTATCTGATATAGGCCTTCAACGTCTAGAACGACCCCACAGGAGACTTCGGAAACCGCGGCTTCGCAGTGGTGGGGGCGATGGGCCGACTGACAGGTGAGCGGACGCCATCGGATGAGTGTCTTCGAGCAGCGGCCGTTGCGAGCAGCAGCAGCGGCAACAGACGCTCGCGTGCGGTAGAGGTGCCCGTGGAGCAGCATCCGGCTCACGCTCGAGGTGGTCGGTGTGTTGCCATACAGTGGCTGGTGGCGGCGGGGTCGGTGTACGGCGGGGGCGGCGTACAGCGGCTGGCGGTGGCGGTGGCTGTGGTGGTGCAGATGGTGTTGGCGGTGACAGCTAGGGTTTATAAAAGGTGGCTACGGCTAGGGTTTTTTGGCTCTGGTACCATGTTGAATATTTGTGTTATTTTTATTGATAAATCTCATGGCTATATATAGCCTTACAATACTCCTCATAACATTAAACCCTCTGTGGAATATCATGTGGCATATTCTGACATACCAAATATACTAACAGAATATTCCGATATACTTATTCTAATGTACCAACAACTTTCGGTGTGCGGCGCTGTCAACATGCAACACGCAGCGCTGTTTCCGCTGCAGCATGCGGCACGTTGCGACATATGTGCATTGGGAGTGTACGAGCATATCCCACTGTTAGAGCGCGGCATGGGCGGCGCTGTTAGAGCGCTGCGAGCTGCACACTGCTCTGTCGGCGCACGGATCCGGATTTCGTAGAATTTTGTTGCCCTGCGCTCATGCACACATGAGCATTCCTCTGCGCGCATGGGTGCCAGCCTGCTCTATAAATAGGGCACCCCCTCCGTCATTCTAAGTTGTTGAAGAGAGAGGAAGTCAGAGCCACAAATCGTACTCCAGAAACTCCATGTGCTACAGCAGCTGATGCCGGGTCCATGCGCCAGCAACATTTCCTTGTCCGAATTGAGTTCTAAAGTCTCTCTAAGGTTGACATAGAGCGTTCCAATGGTTCATACTTGAATTTGCTAATTCCTGGGGGTAGATCATGTACAGGGCGAATCTTGCTTTAAGCACTGGTGACCTGTCCACCCCAGCAATGAGATTTTCTTTGTGTGTCGTGTTCTTCTCATTGTAGCATCTGCGAACGTAAAGCAAAAAACACTAATTTCCTCTTTGTTGTATTTTGCATTTTTTTAAGTCAGTTTGTAACTTTCATTTAGCGCTTCTCTTGAGTTGGCTAGAGTGCAGACTTCGTGTCTTGCAAGTATACTCTACGCCTCTCATCTGTGTCGTTGGCTAGAGTGCAGATTTCGTATCTTGTATGTAGACTCTACGCCTTCTTTGGATCCCTCCACTCTTAGATCTGTCTTCAGGACTAATAATCTCAAAGCAAGATCACAGTAAAAAGAATGGAGTCCAACCGTTCAAGCCTTCTCGATACAAGTTTTCACAAACTTGAGAAGTTTGACGGTGAACACTACAACATTTGGAAGAGGAAGGTTTCTTTGAATCTTCAACTTATCAATGTTGGCTACGTGTTGACTGATCCAGAACCTACCATTCCCGAAGATGGAGGTGAACTTGCTATCGGTGTCACTATGACCGAGTATGCCAAGTGGAAGAAAGATAACGACTTCTACAGGTTGTTGATTCTAAATGCTATGGACGACTCTATAGCAGAGTCCTACAATAAGAAGGAGAAAGCTAGAGATGTCTAAAAATCTCTAGAGAAGCACTAAAAAACTGACGAGAAGATATCCAAAATTCATCTCATTGAAAAATCCTTTACCATGCAATTTGAAGATAGGAAGACGATGTTGCCGCAAGTCAAACAACTTTTAAAACTGCAGATGAAACTGGAGGAAAAGGGCATAAAGCAAGAAGACAAGTTCATGGTGGGTGCGATAGTCACCAAACTTCCTCCGTGTTGGATCACTTTTAAGACTGACATGTACCGCAAGAAGAAGGAAATCCAGCTCGAGAATCTCTTGCACTGGATTCATATTGAAGATGTAGCCAGAGGGTAGGAGAAGATGGACTCCTTGACCAAGCAATTGGCCAAGGCTAACATAGTGCAGTCTAGTGATCACAAAAGGAAGCAGAAGGCTCCCTTCAAGAATAAGAAAAATGGTATTAACCAGCTGAAGGTTAAGACGGCTCCTTTCAAGACGAAGCCAAAGTCTGAAGTGACTTGCTACAACTGTGGCAAAAAGGGTCACTACAAGGACTGTAGGTCCAAGTCCAAGCCGAAAGAGCAAGGTGAGCTTAACCTGACTGCTATGATTGTGCAGATTGAATCGAATGGCGTGGACACTAACCGTAGGTAAACACCGGTGCATCATGCCAGGTCTGCTCGAACAAAGAACTGTTCACCAAGTACGAGCCTACTTATGAGAAAGTCTCGGCGGCGAACAAGACTCAAGCTGAAGTTCAGGAGATCGGAACAGTAGAGCTGAAGTTAACTTCGGGGAAGTCACACTGGAGAACGTGAAGCACGTGCCGATGATTGCCAAGAACCTGATATCGGAGAGTCGGTTGTACAAGACGGGCCTGAGGATGGACATCAATGTTGGTCAGATGGTAATGTCCTACAAAGGAGCTTACTTCGACAAAGCTTTTTGTACCGAAGGAATGTTTAAACTGCAACTTGTAACTTCTGAAAGTATCAATGCAGTTACTACTTCTGGTTATTCTCTTGAGTTATGGAAAAACAGAGTAGGACATGTGCATTGTAAAAGGATTAACAAGATGTCTACTCTAGGCCTTATTACCAAATGTGGGGGTAAGGAGGTGGAGAAATGTGAAGTATGTGCTCAGATGAAAATCGTCAGAAAGCCGTTCAGAAGAGTGAACAGGAGTATAGATTTTCTAGAGTTGGTACACTCAGATATCTGTGACTTCAAGCAATTTTCCACAAAAGCCGAGATAAAGTATTTCATTACTTTTATTGACGACTTCTCGAAATACGCGTTCGTATATCTTCTCAAATCCAAAGATGGAGAAATTCAGGGACTTCAAAGCTGAAGTTGAACGTCAAACCGGTCAACAACTCAAGAGACTTAGAAGTGATCGAGGCGGAGAGTATTGTTCCTTGGAATTCGTATCGTTCTGCAAAAAACATGGACTTGTCAATAAAATGACTGCTCCGTATTCTCCCCAATCCAATGGAGTTGCAGAAAGGAAGAACAGGACGTTGACAGAGATAATGAATTCTATATTGCTGACTGCGGGTCTTCCGAAATGCTACTGGGGAGAAGCGATGCTCACGGCAACTTATATTTTGAATAGAGTGTCGTTTGCGACTTCTGACATTATACCTCATGAACTCTAGTTCAAGGTCATACCCAACTTGAATGTTACTCGAGTGTGGGGGTGTTTGGCGTACGTGAAGCTTCCGGATCTCAAGATTCAGAAGCTAGAGACGAGGACAACGAAGACCATATTTCTGGGCTATGCTAATAAGAGGGATGCTCGAAGGTTTTTTTATATCGAATCAAATCATATCATTGAATCTCGCGACGCAGAGTTCTTTAAAGACAAGTTTGCTAAGGACAAAAATATTGTTCTCGCGAATATTCCGGAAAACGTTGTTGATACTGGAGGAACGAGTACTTCATCGTAAGTTACAACCCAAGAAGAAGTTGTCGTAGATGAGACAACATTTGAACCTGAAATTGCTAAGCCACGTACAAAGCGAGTGAGGAAGCCGAAGGACTTCGGAGATGACTTTGTTACCTATCATATAGAAGCTGATCCGCTTACCTATGATGAGACAATGAAGACCAGTGATGCTATTTTTTGGAAGGAGGCAGTCAATGACGAGTTTGACTCCATAACTTTCAATAATATATGAAAGTTGGTCGATATGCCTGAAGGAGCTCAACCCATCGGATGCAAATGAATCATCAAGAAAAAGATGATGGTTGATGGAACTATTGATAAGTTCAAAGCCAGACTAGTAGCCAAGGTATTTTTTCAAAAGCAGGGGATTGACTAGTTTGACACGTATGCTCCCGTGGCAAGGATGATGACTATCAGAATGCTTATTGTTGTAGGGGCTATCCATAAGCTGATTATTCATCAGATAGATATGAAAACAGCATTTTTGAATGGAGAACTAACAGAGGAGATTTACATGCAACAGCCAGAAGGATTTGTCATCAAGGATCTTGAAGACAAAGTCTGTAAGTTGGTAAAATCTCTGTACGGTTTAAAGCAAGCTCCTAAACTGTGGCATGAGAAATTTGACAAAGTCATCAGGTCAAATGGCTACACGGTTAGCGAGACTGATAAGTGTGTTTACACCAAGTTCGCTGAGGACAGAGGGGTGATCGTTTGTCTGTACATAGACGACATGCTAATCTTGGTTACGGATCTAGAATGTGTCACGAAGACGAAGAAGTTCCTCTCATCCAAGTTCAGTATGAAGGACATGGAAGAAACTGATGTCGTCCTAGGAATTAAGATAATCTGGACGGAAGCTGGGTTGGCTTTATCGCTACTACGTGGAAAAGATGCTCACACGCTACGGATATCAGGATCTTTCAGTCATTGATACTCCTTACAGGTGTGAACAGAAGCTGAAGCTAAATTCAGGTAAAAACGTTAGGCAGCTGGAGTATTCGAGCATTATCGGAAGCTTGATGTATGCTACGAATGCCACTAGGCCTGACATAGCTTTCGCTGTAGACATGCTGAGTCGATTCACGAATAATCCAGGTGTTATTCACTGGAAAGCTATGAAGAGGGTGATGAGATACCTCAAGAGGACTCAGAATTTTGTACTATTCTACAGTGGTTACCTAGCAGTGGTATAAGGTTTCTGTGATTCCAGTTGGTGCTCAGAAGAAGAGAGCGAGAGGTCCACAAGAGGATATATCTTCTCCATAAGAGGTGCTGCTATATCGTAGAAGTCGAAGAAGTATACCATGTTCTTTTACTCTTCTATGGAGTCTGAGTTCTATGCATTGTTTGCTGCATCAGATGAAGCATAATAGCTTCGGGAGCTCATGTTTGATCTTCCGGTGGTTGGTACACAAATCCCTGCCATTTCGGTATATTGCGACAACCAGGCAGCTGCAGCAGTGGCATCGAATGATCTTTTCAATAGCAAGAAGAGGACTGTGCGGCTACAACACAGGGCACTGAATGATCGCATCAAAGGAGGTATCATTGCAGTGGTTGATGTTCAAAGTCGGAAGAATCTGGTAGATCCATTCACAAATGACCTCAAGCGCCAGTTGGTCGAGGATACAGCAAAGAAAATGGACTTGAAGGAAATCAGATATTATGTTTGTACAATCCTACCATTATGCTTTATGCTATTAGTTTAAAGAAAAATCTACTAGACATCTAGCTTTTGGTTCAAGGGAGAACTAGTAACTGGGAGAATATCAGGTACAGTGGTTAGTCCTATTGTTGGGATACTATCCCTCCACTATAGTCTACTAATAGTTCTTGTAACAGAACTTGTCCTGTGAGAGGTTGGCTATTAGTCTTAATGAGTTCTCGGGCATCGTGGATGTTCGGTGTGCTTAACAGGAAGCACGGGTAGCTCAGCACTACAAAGGAGCATAGTACTCCATGCTACAGTAGGGTAATAACACCATGAGGTACCTTGACAGGATAAAATCTCGACTTCGGGCCGTGTCACAGCGACGTAGCACCGCATATAGGCAGGTAGCCTAATGCTAAAAATGGAGAGTTGTAGGCAACACTACAAAGGGGATGGATCCCCATGCTACAGTGGTGTGACACCACGATGAGGTACCAGGTAGGGTAAAGCCTCGGATTTAGGCCATGTCACGGCGGACAGCACCTCATAGAAGCGCAAGACTTCATGCTGAGTAGTTTAGCACTACAAAGAGGCATGTGACCTCATGCTACAGTGGTATGACACCACAAGAGAGGGAGCCCCGACTTTGTGCATATCATAGCCGCGTGCATCGCAAGGAAGCGCAATACTTCATGCTAAAAACCCTTTACATAAAGAACTCACCTAAGTATATGGATAGAGATGTGGACCGTCTCTTGAGGGTAAACTTGTAGACACCCAAGATACATACACTAAGACCAGGTCAGCACAGGGCCTTTAACATGCGACCGGAGGCACAGCTGATGTCATGATATGAGTGGGAAGAATAACAACTATGGTGCAGAATTCAAGGCTTAGTCCATTCTTGTATCGTACTATTGTTTGACCCATGCGGGAAGATTCAAGTCGAAGCGAGATCTCTTCTAATGCATGATGGCATTCACCGTGAGGAACATTCAACCATATATTGTGATATATGTAGGGGATTGTTGGTGTTTTTACTTAGCTTTGGGAACTTTAGTCCCACATTGAGAAACCACCATGGTGTATATCTCAATATATAGCTATGCTTGTGTTGGAGTATGCACATGGAGTGAGGTGGCCCATGTGGGTTGATATTCCTAGAGAGTTAAGTTTAAAATCACAAAGAAAAAACCTTTGTTTTGTCACTAACTTTAGGAAATCCATAGGAGTTAAGTCCCGTAGGGGCTTAGTGACTCAGACTCGGGCTCGGGCTGTAACACCCATATCTCAGAACACGTATTTTGTTAAGCCTGCATGTATCTTGGACCTGTATCTTATTTTCTCAGATTCCGGCCTGTAATTGTATTTTGGCTCAGCTTGCAGATTTTGATTTTCTCGTAAAATGGGTTTTGACATGGCTTGGTTTTATTTTGTGGAGGAGGATTGGTTTGGTTTGGTTCAACATGCATTGGAACACCTTAGCCTATGCTCCATCCACAACACAACATAACCACCCTCATTAAAACCCTACCAACCTTTTCTCTCTCCTCATAACTCTTTTATTTATTTTTTCCATCTCCTTCTTCTTCCTTCCTCTACACAACTCACCAACACCCATAGGCAAGTGCACCTTGCCACCACATGAGAACCCTAATTTATTTGTCCATTAGCTAGATTTGGCCATGGAGATCAATATTAGAACTTGACATTTTGTGATTTGGAGTCTCCTTTGTTCTAGATCTAAGTTTTCTCTATTTTCGGATTTACATGGTTTTGATCTATTTTAGTTGGGTTTTTGTGGATTTTGATGCTTTCATGTGGAAGAGAACTCAATTTTACTCAAGTTAGAACTTTGAAAATCTAGATTTGGCTTTGATTTGACCAAGATATGAAGAATGGGATTTTTGGTGTTCTTGATGCTTGCTCTCGGCCTGGAGACGAAGACTGCAGCCTGCGCTCTTTAGCGCAGTGCTGGACTGCGCATCCCCTCTCGGCCTGCGCTCTTTAGCGCAGCGTCGACCGCGCTGCTTGCCCCTTGGCGAACTGTGCTCAGCCCCATGCGCCATCCATCCATACGCAATCTGCTCATGCGCAGCCTGCTCATGCGCAGTCGGCTCATGCGCCATCCATTCATGCGCATCTGCTCATGCGCCACCTATACCCCTGCGCAGCTCACCCCTGCGCAGTTGGCTCTCCGCGCAATCTAACCCCACGCGCTTGGACCCTGCGCACTTCACTCCTGTGCAGTTCAACCCTGCGCCATCTATCTCCTGCGCCAACCATTCCTGCGCCATCCACCCCTACGCATCCCACTGGCCCATGATGATTTGGTTTTTATTTTTTGGACTTGGCTTCTCTTTTGTGGATTAGGTTTTGAGATCTTGTTCCACACAGCACGACTACCTTGACCCAACACGACCTGGCACGATTTTCAGTATTTGATATGACTAGTACGGTTTTCGTGATTTCTGTGATTTATGATTCTAGTACTTCCTATTTTTTTGGAAAATGACCCGATGGGGTGCATTCTTGACTTGTAACCTGATAGTGGCCCGTGGCGGCGCACTGACTTGACTTGTAACTTGTAACTTGTAACTTGTAACTCGACTCGTATAACCAACTTGACACCGTGGGTGTTCCTGCTTGCTTGCTTGTACAATCTACATGTCTTGTCTTGCATCATGTCTAGGACGTGACTCCCTGGTTCCCACGGTCAGGGATTTACACTGAATCTGGATTAGGCTAATGATTAGATCAAACTATAGTTCATAGAGAATTTCCAGTCACAGGCAATCTCGTTATCTGGGCACTTTAATTGGACTTGTAGCTTGCCGACGAGTAGAGCACATTTCCAGCACACTGTCATGTGTTGCACCCTCTAAGTCATCTAAAGGTATATCGTCTCCCGGGCGATGTACCCAACCATACTCTCAACCCGCGGAAGGATAACTGGATGGTCTGCAGGGCTTGGGACTGGAAAATTCTCACTTGCATCTTGTTAGTAATTAGGCTTGTGATAACCCTAGTTAGTTAAAGTAGTAAGCCGTAATAATTGCTTGGCCGCTTGTGAATGGATGTTGTCTAGCCCTGTCTAAGTCTTGTTTAGTCCCAGTACCTGGTCCTCCTGAACATGATTGTTTTACTTATCTTTAACAATAAATGGGTTGAGACAAGGTGCTATTCAGGCGAAGGGTTACAACCCCGGTCCTTGTTTGGTTTACGGATTGTAACCTGGCTTCCAGAATGATTCCATGTCCCTAGTCGTTTATTGTCTTGTTGTACTCTTATTTACTAGTACTTTCTTCCATTTTCTTATGTTCTGATATGCTGGTTTTGTTCTTATTCGTGGCCTCCTTTGTGGCACTTGCTCTTTCTGGGGTTTGACCCAGCTGGTTTTGTGTGGCCAGATTTCGGAGCAGCACCCGAGGATCTACCGAACCTCCAGCCCGATGGTGGCGACTAGAAGGAACCCGGGCTACGAGTGGGTTTTCCATTTTGTTTCGCTCACTCTATTGTAAAATTATTCTTTTGAGGCGTTTAGCCGACGAGCACCTGTTAGCTCGATGCACATTTACTTACTGTCTGCCTACGGATTGTAAACATGATTAACAAATCCTAGGGTTGATCATGTATGACTAAACTCTTGCTAGTCCTCGTATTTTGTACGACTAGCTTCATGATCAACTGAATATGTAATATTTGGGACGCCTTTTATTGTATATTTGGTGGTCAAACATCTTGTACTTATATTACTTGCTTGAGATTGAGACAATAGGCTTGACCTTAAGAGACCGTTGGCTTACAGTAAACCCTCATATCTAGACAGCCGTGACCGTATAGCGAGATGGACTTCATTTCAATATACGTAGCTGGCTATGTTCGCCTCCGCTCTCCAGTATTCTGGTTCTGGGGCGTGACATGGTTTAAGTGGTGGCCCATGCAGGTCTTGGCATACAAGAAATGTGAGGGTTTACCTAATAGATGTCTCAATCAGTACTCGTCCTTGATCTCCGTTCATATCCTCTGAAACTCTAGAATCTTGACCTGATCACATGCTTGTATCGTTGATCTGTTCTGGTTCTTCCTTATTGTTCCTTGTGTCGTCTTCTTCAGCGGCACTGTACCTGACCCCGCCGATCAGTAAGGTGGAGCACTTCATGTGGACCAGCAACCAGGAGATCAAGCCCAGCACTCCGGAGTAGCCTCCAGAGTTGTGCCTACTGGAGGAGAACCCCCAGTTCAGCCCGTTCAGCCTGCCGAGCCGGATGATGGCACCTTGGTAGGTCTCATCAGGACCTTGATAGCTTCCCAGGATCGTCGAGGAGACACCTTACACCAGGTAGTGGCAGATGCTTTGACCAGAGGCGGTCATCCAGGGAACAACACGATCAACAGCTTCAAGCGCCTGAACCCTCCCTTCTTCGACGGCAGTGAAGATGCGATTGCCGCGGACGCTTGGATTCAGGATACCAAGGTGATTCTGGAAGCAGCTAGAACACCCGAGAATGAGAAGGTGGCCGTGGTACGGCTGCAGTTGTTGGACTTGGCTCGCAGTTGGTGGGCAGCGCAGGCCATGGGATTAGTGGCACCCATTGCTTGGGCAGTATTTAGAGAAAGATTCCAGATAAAATATTTTGATACTGTAGCTCGGTACGACCTACAGACGAGATTTACCCACTTGAAGCAAGGAGGCAGAACAGTTGACAGTTATACATCTGAGTTTTCTAGACTCAGTAGGTTTGCCCCCACCTTGGTGGCGACCGAGTTTGATAGGGCCCAGCAGTTCCAGCAGGGACTGCATTTGGAGATCTTGTTGGCAGTCAAGAAGTTCGAGCACCAGACGTTCGATGCAGTATTGAGAGCGGCTAGGAGGCATGAGTATACCTCCCAGAGGATCGTGGATAGGACCGGAGGTAGGAAGCGGTCCCACAGTCAGATGCACCAGTCATCAGCTCCAGCCCCGGCAGCTAGAAGTTTGACTATTGGAACTCCGAGGCGGGCGGCCTCAGTGATGTCGGTTCAGCATTCGACCCCGACGTACCCGCAGCAGCAGAAGCAGAAGCAGACTTCCGCGATGGGATGTTCTTATTGTGGGAAGCCAGGCCATGTAGTAGCAGATTGTCGTAGGGCGCAAGGATTGTGCCTAGCTTGTGGAGCGGTAGATCACAAGATAGGAGCTTGCCCGAATAGGGGTTGTTCATCCTCTTCCAACCTAACCAGTCCATCGGTTAGGGGACCAGCACCTGTGCAGCAGCAGCAGTACCCGAGGCCATTGTTGCCTCAGGCCCAGGCATTTTATCAGCAGAACCAGCTGCAGTATACCCAAGCCCAAGTGCAGAGCAGGCAGAGAGGTTTCCAGCAGAGGGGACCCGCATCTAGAGGTCAGGCTATGATGATGGCTATGAAAGAAGAAGTTGCACCAGGTGAGGTAGTGGCAGGTACTATTCTCGTCAACTCCTCTCCAGCATTGGTATTATTTGATTCTGGTGCATCGCATTCATTCATGTCTGCACGATTCGCGACACGGATAGGATTGGAGCCAGAGTCATTATCAGTAAGACTCAATATACTTACTGGTAATGGTCTTGTGGGAGTAGATCGAGTGTTTTCCTCGTGTTGGATCGTAGTTAGCGGCAGAGAGTTCCCCGCTAGATTTATAGAGTTTCCTATGGCAGACTATGATATAGTCCTAGGCATAGATTGGTTGAGGAACCAGTATGCTAGGATAGACTGCCATGTTGGCAGAGTTGTTTTCAGCATTCCAGGAGAGCCAGAGTTTTCATTTTCCAGAGGCGCAGTGGAACCATCATCCCCAGTGTTGCGGATGGCAGTAGCAGCAGTGCAGTTGCCCAGGATAGTTGAAGAATTTCCAGATGTTTTCCCAGAGGAGCTTCCAGGAATGCCGCCAGAGCAGGAGATCGAGTTCACTATAGACTTAATCCCCGGAACAGCACCAGTATCAGAGCGAGTCTACAGAATGGTGCCTTCAGAGTTGGAGATTTTGTATAAGATGATTGAAGAACTCAGGACCAAGGGATTCATTCGTGAAAGTGGATCGCCTTGGGGAGCCCCGATGCTTCTTGTGAAAAAGAAGGATGGTACGTCCAGGTTATGTGTAGATTATCGTACCTTGAACTCAGTGACAATCAAGAACAGATACCCTCTCCCGAGGATAGATGACTTTTGATCAACTCAGAGGGGCTTCAGTGTTCTCGAAGATAGACTTGCGATCAGGATACCACCAGATCAGAGTCAGAGAGCAGGACATCCCGAAGACAGCTTTTCGATCTAGGTATGGGCATTGGAAGTTTCTTGTTATGCCCTTTGGAGCGACCAATGCGCCAGCCGTATTCATGGACCTCATGAATCTCATTTTTATGCCTTACTTGGATCAGTTCGTGATCGTGTTCCTAGATGATATCCTGGTCTACAGCAAGAGCAAAGCAGAGCACGAACAGCATCTCAGAATCGTCCTTCAGATGCTTAGAGAGCATCAGTTGTACGCCAAGTTCAGTAAATACGAGTTCTGGCTCAATCGTATTTCGTACTTGGGTCACATCATTACCCGAGGAGGAGTGGAAGTGGATCCTCAGAAGATTGTGGCTATCGAGTCATGGCCAGTGCCTAGTTCAGTGGCAGAGGTTCGCAGTTTCTTGGATTGGCCGGCTACTACCGGCGGTTTATATCAGATTTTGCAAGGATTTCAGCGCCGATGACCCAGTTGACCCGCAAGGATGTGCAGTTTGCTTGGACAGCAGAGTGCCAGGAATCATTTGAGAAGTTGAAGCGAGGCTTGATAACGGCTCCCATTCTCACACTTCCAGATGGGACCGGAGGATTCACAGTTTATTGCGACGCTTCAGGCAGAGGACTGGGGTGTGTCTTGATGCAGCATGGGAAGGTAATATCTGATGCATCACACCAACTTCGTGATCATGAGAAGAATTACCCGACCCACGATTTGGAACTGGCAGCAGTAGTGTTTGTACTTAAGTTGTGGAGACACTACTTGTACGGAGATAGAGTAGAAATATTTATTGATCACAAGAGCCTGAAGTATGTTTTCACCCAGAAGGACCTTAATATGCGGCAGAGAAGATGGCTTGAGCTATTGGTGGACTACGATATGGATTTGCAGTATCACCCAGGGAAGGCCAACGTAGTAGCAGATGCGTTGAGCAGGAGAGCCGGAGTTTATTTCCTGACGGCGCAACCAGAGTTACTGGCCGATCTTCAGAAGATGGGAATTGAAGTGGTTCTTCCTACCAGTGTGGCATTGATGGCCAGCCTACAGGTTCAGCCCAGCATAGTTGAGAGAATCCGGATAGCGCAGTCTACAGATTCCAAAATTTAGCAGCTCATAGCAGAGTGCGAGGCAGAAAGAAGGCCAAAGTTGTGCATTCATGAAGATGGTACACTTCGGCACAGCACTCGTCTTTGTGTACCCAGTGGAGATATCAGACAGGAGGTCATGGCAGAAGCTCACAGTTTACAGTATTCTATTCATCCTGGTGGTACGAAGATGTACCATGATATTCGTCAGCATTTCTGGTGGAATGGCATGAAGAGGGAGATAGCCCGGTTTGTCTCTCGGTGTTTGGTTTGCCAGCAGGTTAAAGCTGAACATCAGAGGCCCGCTGGACTTCTTCAGCCCTTGCCGATTCCAGAATGGAAGTGGGAGCATGTGACCATGAATTTTGTGACTGGATTGCCTAGATCTCCGGTTGGTCGAGATGCTATTTGGGTTATAATTGACCGGCTCAACGAAGGTGGCTCATTTTCTTCCATTCAGAGTTGGGCAGTCTACGGCTCAGCTAGCAGAGATGTACCTCAGACAGATTGTCAGGCTTCACGGAGTGCCCGTCAGTATCACCTCGGACCGAGATTCAAGATTTACATCACACTTTTGGCGTAACCTACAAGAGAGTTTGGGGACTCGTCTCCAGTTCAGCTCAGCTTATCATCCGCAGACAGATGGCCAGTCAGAGCGCACAATCCAGACCCTTGAAGACATGTTGAGATCTTGTACACTTGACTTCGGTGGTTCGTGGGAAGATCACCTGCACCTGGTGGAGTTCTCATACAATAATAGCTTTCAGGCCAGCATCCAGATGGCACCATTCGAGGCTCTGTACGGTAGAAAGTGCAGATCCCCGCTAGCGTGGGATGATGTTGGAGAGAGGCAGATGCTCGGTCCAGAAATGATTGCCCAGACAGTTGAAGTAGTCAGAAGAGTTAGGGATCATCTTCGAGTTTCCCAAGACCGCCAGCGACATTGGGCCGATGCCCATCGATATCCCTTAGAGTTTGCTATCGGCGACCATGTATTCCTTAGGATCTCGCCTAACCGCGGCGTCATTCGTTTTGGCGTACGGGGAAAGCTTAGTCCTAGGTATATAGGGCCGTTCGATATCCTGGAGCGAGTAGGAGATGTATCCTATCGTCTTGCTCTTCCGCCGTCGCTATGTGAGGTGCATGATGTATTCCATGTGTCCCAATTACGACGGTATATCCCGGACCCGAGCCATATCCTAGACCATTCAGAATTGGTTGTTGGTACCAACCTTTCGTACGAGGAGAGGCACGTGTCTATATTAGACCGGAGAGAGAAGATACTCAAGAACAAGACTATTAGTTTAGTCCGTGTTGCTTGGGGTCATCACTCTCTAGGTGAGTCAACGTGGGAGCGTGAGGACGACATCCGATCGCGATATCCCTACCTGTTTGACTCATAAGGTATAATGTCTTCCTTACGCCTTATGCCTTCCATCCTTGCTTGCATGCATGATTGTTTGATTGACTGCTTAGTATAGCTTGCATGTAAATAAGTATGACTTGTCCTTGTCTCTCTAGCCTCTAAAATTAAATTCTGAGGACGAAATTCTTTTAAGGTGGGTAAAGTTGTAACACCCATATCTCAGAACACGTATTTTGTTAAGCCCGCATGTATCTTGGACCTGTATTTTATTTTCTCAGATTCTGGCCTGTAATTGTATTTTGGCTCAGCTTGCAGATTTTGGTTTTCTCGTAAAATGGGTTTTGACATGACTTGGTTTTATTTTGTGGAGGAGGATTGGTTTGGTTTGGTTTGGTTCAACATGCATTGGAACACCTTAGCCTATGCTCCACCCTCAACACAACATAACCACCCTCATTAAAACCCTACCAACCTTTTCTCTCTCCTCATAACTCTTTTATTTATTTTCTCCATCTCCTTCTTCTTCCTTCCTCTACACAACTCACAAACACCCATAGGCAAGTGCACCTTGCCACCACATGAGAACCCTAATTTATTTGTCTATTAGCTTGATTAGGCCATGGAGATCAACATTAGAACTTGACATTTTGTGATTTGGAGTTTCCTTTGTTCTAGATCTAAGTTTTCTCTATTTTCGAATTTACATGGTTTTGATCTATTCTAGTTGGGTTTTTGTGGGTTTTGATGCTTTCATGTGGAAGAGAACTCAATTTTACTCAAGTTAGAACTTTGAAAATCTAGATTTGGCTTTGATTTGACCAAGATATGAAGAATGGGATTTTTGGTGTTCTTGATGCTTGCTCTCGGCCTGGAGACGAAGACTGCAGCCTGCGCTCTTTAGCGCAGTACTGGACTGCGCATCCCCTCTCGGCTTGCGCTCTTTAGCGCAGTACCGACCGCGCTGTTTGCCCCTTGGCGAACTGCGCTCAGCCCCATGCGCCATCCATCCATGCGCAGTCTGCTCATGCGCAGTCTGCTCATGCGCAGCCTGCTCATGCGCAGTCGGCTCATGCGCCATCCATTCATGCACAGTCTGCTCATGCGCCACCTATACCCCTGTACAGCTCACCCCTGCGCAGTTGGCTCCCCGCGCAATCTAACCCCGCGCGCTTGGACCCTGCGCACTTCACCCCTGCGCAGTTCAACCCTGCGCCATCTATCTCCTGCGCCAACCATTCCTGCGCCATCCACCCCTGCGCAACCCACAGGCCCATGATGATTTGGTTTTTATTTCTTGGACTTGGCTTCTCTTTTGTGGATTAGGTTTTGAGATCTTGTTCCACACAGCACGACTACCTTGACCCAACTCGACCTGGCACGATTTTCAGTATTTGATATGACTAGTACGGTTTTCGTGATTTCTGTGATTTATGATCCTAGTACTTCCTGATTTTTTTGGAAAATGACCCGATGGGTGCATTCTTGACTTGTAACCTATCAGTGGCCCGTGGCGGCGCACTGACTTGACTTGTAACTTGTAACTTGTAACTTGTAACTTGTAACTTGTAACTCGACTCGTATAACCAACTTGACACCGTAGGTGTTCCTGCTTGCTTGTTTGTACAATCCACCTGTCTTGTCTTGCATCATGTCTAGGACGTGACTTCCTGGTTCCCACGGTCAGGGATTTACACTGAATCTGGATTAGGCTAATGATTAGATCAAACCATAGTTCATAGAGAATTTCCCGTCACAGGCAATCTCGTTATCTGGGCGCTTTAATTGGACTTGTAGCTTGCTGACGAGTAGAGCACATTTCCAGCACACTGTCATGTGTTGCACCCTCTAAGTCACCTAAGGGTATATCGTCTCCCGGGCGATGTACCCAACCATACTCTCAACCCGCGGAAGGATAACTGGATGGTCTGCAGGACTTGGGACTGGAAAATTCTCACTTGCATCTTGTTAGTAATTAGGCTTGTGATAACCCTAGTTAGTTAAAGTAGTAAGCCTTAGTAATTGCTTGGCCGCATGTGAATGGATATTGTCTAGCCCTGTCTAAGTCTTGTTTAGTCCCAGTACCTGGTCCTCCTGAACATGATTGTTTTACTTATCTTTAACATTAAATGGGTAGAGACAAGGTGCTATTCAGGCGAAGGGTTACAACTCCGGTCCTTGTTTGGTTTACGGGTTGTAACCTGGCTTCCGGAATGGTTCCATGTCCCTAGTCGTTTATTGTCTTGTTGTACTCTTATTTACTAGTACTTTCTTCCATTTTTTTATGTTCTGATATGCTGGTTTTGTTCTTATTCGTGGCCTCCTTTGTGGTACTTGCTCTTTCTGGGGTTTGACCCAGCTGGTTTTGTGTGGCCAGATTTCGGAGCAGCACCCGAGGATCTACCGAACCTCCAGCCCGATGGTGGCGACTAGAAGGAACTCGGGCTACGAGTGGATTTTCTATTTTGTTTCGCTCACTCTATTGTAAAATTATTCTTTTGAGGCGTTTAGCCGACGAGCACCTGTTAGCTCGATGCACATTTAACTGTCTGCCTACGGGCTGTAAACATGATTAACAAATCCTAGGGTTGATCATGTATGACTAAACTCTTGCTAGTCCTCACACTTTGTATGACTAGCTTCATGATCAACTGAATATGTAATATTTGGGACACCTTTTATTGTATATTTGGTGGTCAAACATCTTGTACTTATATTACTTGCTTGAGATTGAGACAATAGGCTTGACCTTAAGAGACCGTTGGCTTGCAGTAAACCCTCATATCTAGACAGCCGTGACCGTATAGCGAGATGGACTTCATTTCAATATACGTAGCTGGCTATGTTCGCCCCCGCTCTCCAGTATTCTGGTTCTGGGGCGTGACACGGGCTAAGGGCGCAAAGTGGCACTTTAATGGCGCACTTTGCACTTAGCACGTCAGCATCGGCGCATGGCGTTCGTGCGCTCTTTTCGTATGCGAGTTGCTTGCTTGGTTGCTAGCTCGGGTGCACGCGCGGGCGCATGCGCGGCGCTATGCGTCTGGCGCTTTAGCTGCTAGGCGTATTGTGGCCAGGCACATTGGTGGTCATGCGTCTTTGTGGCCATATGCCGTAGTGGCCATACGCCGTTGTAGCTTTACGGTCCCTCGTCGTAGTGGCCTAATGTAGTTGTGGCCAGGCACTTTCTGCGCGCAGCGCTGTCAGCATGCAACAACCAGCGGTGTTTCCGCTGCACCGTTACGACGTACATGCATTGGGAGCATGCGAGCAGATCCCACTGTCAGAGTGCGGCGTCGATGGCGCTATCAGAGCGTGGCGTACTGCATGCTGCTGTGTCGTCGCACGGATCTGGATTTTATGGGATTTGGTCGGCCTGCGTGCATGAGCATTCCTCTGCGCTCATGGGTGCCAGCATGCTCTATAAATAGAGCACCCCCTCCTTCATTCGAAGTTGTTGAAGAGAGAGAAAGTCAGAGCCACAAATCCTATTCCAGGAACTCCATGTGCCACAGCAGCAGCTGATGCCAAGTCCATGCGCCAACAACATTTTCTTGTCCGAATTGAGTTCTAAAGTCTTTCCAAGGTTGACGAAGAGCGTTCCAGTGGTTCATACTTGAACTTACAGATTCCTGGGGACAGATCGCGTATAGGACGAATCTTACTTTGTGCACCGGTGACCTGTTCACCCCAGCAAGGAGATTTCTTTTGTGTTTCTTTTTTTGTTTCGTGTTATTCTCATTGTAGCGTCTGCGAACGTAAAGAGAAGAACACTAACTTCTTTTTTGTTGTATTTTACATTTTTTTCGAGTCAGTTTGTAACTTTCATTTAGTACTTCTCTTGAGTTGGCTAGAGTACAGATTTCTGTCTTGCAAGTATACTCTATGCCTCTCACCAGTATCGTTGGCTAGAGTGCAGACTTCGGGTCTTACAAGTAGACTCTACGCCTTCTTTGGATCCCTCCACTTTTAAGATTTGTCTCCGGGACTAACAGTGTTTGGAACAAAGAAGGAGAACATAGAACTACTAAGTCTAATCATTCAAATACTCCCCCTCAAGATGGAGCATATATGTCTCGTGTTTGGAACATGGCTATCAGTATCAATTTTGGAATCGTATTGGACCCTGCTTAATTGACACTACTTATTTGTCTATTGGCTTGTTCTCTTGAGGATGATTTTTGGAAGTTTTAGCAGGTGTCGGTGGTTTTGAATTGTTGGTTTCTGCAATTCTGCTAGTTACCGTGTCGTTTTGGTATCAATATCGGATGATACTGCAAATTATGGTTTGGAATAATATAGATATCCAACCCTCAACCCTGACTACAACTTTAGAGTTTTGATGTAGTGACATGGAGTTCAATGTGGTGCAACTCAGGTCCAAATCCCTCCGGCGCATATTTTAAGTGGACTAAAAAAATTATACTGTGTCCATCTTTCACCCCCATAAAATGGGGTCTTCGAACGTGCAATGCGTGTCGGAATAATATAAATATTTAACCCTCACTACAACTGTGGAGTTACAGTGTGCCAGGGATTATAACATCATGCATTCCCAGCTTTTACATAAGGCAAAACAATCTGATAGAAGCGACATTTGTGTGAAATGTGAACTGACCTGGATATCACCTTATGCGTGAATCAGGATTCAACATCCTTCTATCTATTAGTATGTTCTGTGGTGACCAAGTTACCATTTATATCACCCTCAATTGAAACATCCATGACTAGGTAAAGCACATCGATATCAACTCATGAGATAAGGTTGAGTCTGAACATTTCTCCGCACCTTAGGAAATAGCGGTCAGACCTTATATACTTACCAAGTCATTAGCTCATTGATGTCTAGACTTCAAAATTGATAAGCTGAGATCTGCAATACATATTCTCTACCTTGAGAGGGAGTGTCAATATTTATGTGTTTTGCAAGTAATGAGAAATATGGGACATAGTTGTATTTTCCTCACATATATATAATCTCACCTTCTAGTATAAGAAGTTCAGGACCACTTTCTACATTCCGTTCTCTCTTTTGTGAATCCTGAGAAACAACTGTTTGATTTCTAGGCAGGTGTTTTCCCAGAGATCAAAAAGGATGATTGTGTTGGAGTGGGTGGGGTTCCCAACCTATGTGGAGAAGATCCCGGAGTGCGACGAGCGCCGTCGGATGTCGGAGAAGCTCGGGAGTAGTTGTTACTGCTGCTGCTGCCCCAAAGGGGGTTCTGGACCAAGTCTGCCGAGTTCGGGTCGAACTCGGTCCCAGGCCGAGTTCTGGCCGAACTCGGTCTGGCCGTTCCAGGGTTTGGCCATCCAGTGCTGGTTGCCCCACACAGAGTTCTGGCCGAACTCTGTGTGTCGGGGGGCTGAAGCGGATTTCAGGATGAGTTTTCATTATTGGATCTAATCCAACGGTCCAGGTTGGTTGCGGGATTAGGGAGATATATTGAGTTTTCTCAACCCTAACTCATAATCGCATTGGACAACACAAGTTTGAGAGAGAAGGAGGCAAGAGTGCCATTACAACTTCGAAAAAGAAGACGGAGGATTGAAGGTCGCTGTTCGAAGGAGATCGTGTTCGGGTAATCTCTACTCGTCGTTCTCGCTCTTCGTAGCCTTGTAATCATTGTTCTTATCTCTGAGTGTTGTGGGGATCCGATTTGGATCGGGAGGAGTTTGTAGAGGGTGTAATTCTTCTATTCCATTAGTGGAGGCTTCTCAGGGTTGGACTCCGATCGTCCCGTGGTTTTTTCCCGCAAGGGTTTCCACGTCAAAAATTCTCTGTGTCTGCGTGGTTGTTTTTTGTGTGCTTGTTTTTGGGTTCGTGCATTGTTTGCTCGGTCCTCTCGCAGGTACTCTCCGGTTTGGGGAAATGTTTCCGCGCTTCTTTCCCAACAGAGTGGTATCAGAGCTTTGGGTTCAAAGGGTGTCAGGAGTTGACAGAGGAACCAGAGAGGAGAGATGGACGCGAAGCCGGTGCGCATGGTAAATCTTAATGGCACAAACTATCATTATTGGCGGAGCAAGATGAAAGATTTGCTATTTGTCAAGAAGCTGCATCTACCTGTGTTTGCATCCGAGAGGCCCAGTGATAAATCCGAGGAGGACTGGACGTTCGAGCACATACAGGTGTGTGGGTACATACGACAGTTTGTTGATGAGAACGTGTACAATCATGTTGCCAATATTGAGCACGCGAAGACGTTGTGGGATAAGCTGGAATCCTTGTATGCGAAGAAGACCGGGGTAAACAAGTTGTTCCTGATCCGAACGATGATGGGTCTGCGGTACAAGGATGGGGCGTCTATTTCGGATCACTTGAGTGATTTCCAGGGCGTGGTTGACCAGCTATCTTCTATGGGAGTCAAGTTCGACGACGAAGTTCAGGGACTGTGGCTGCTGTGTACCTTGCCAGACTCGTGGGAGACCGTACGAGTATCTATGATCGCTTCTGCTCCAGAGGGCGTGGTCAGTCTGGAGTTTGCCAAGAGCGGGGTGTTGAATGAAGAGATGCGGAGACGTTCTCAGGGCACTTCATCCACATCCCACCACTCAGAGGCACTTGTTTCAGAGAGCCGCGGAAGGGGCAAAAGCAGGGGTCCAGGTGGTGGCAGAGACAAAAGCAGGGGGAAGTCCAAGGGTCGTTACGAGGACTCAGAGTGTTATCATTGCGGTAAGAAGGGCCATATCAAGCGGAACTGTTTCGCTTGGAAGAAGGAGAAGAAGGACGACAAGGGGAAGCAAGAAGAGAACACTACAGCGGCAGCCTCGATGCATGGAGGCGATGTGATCGTCGTAGGTGATGAGGTCATTACTAACCTCGCCTGCGATGACAATTCTTGGCTGGTGGACTCAGGGGCTTCAGCACATGTATCTCATAATAGGGCACTGTTTGCCACTTACACGACAGGCGACTGTGGCGTGTTGAAGATGGGCAACGGAGATGTGTCGAAGGCGGTTGCCATTGGAGATGTGCATTTGAGAACGAAGACGGGTGCGGTTCTTGTTCTCAAGGATGTTCGTCATGTCCCTGATATCCGTTTCAACCTGGTGTCGGTTGGAAGGTTGGATGACGAGGGATTCTTCAGTCTCTTCGGGAATAGTCAGTGGAAGCTTTCCAGAGGTTCGATGGTGATTGCCAGAGGAAGCAAGAAGTCCGGTCTCTACTATATGGAGGGGAGCGCAGAGGGGGCACAGGAGGTGAACGCAGTCAGTGACGCGTCTACCGAGTTGTGGCACAGGCAGCTCGGCCATATCAGCGAGAAGGGGATGAGCTACTTGGTGAACAGGAAAGTGATTCCGGGGCTCAAGTCTACAAAGTTGGAGAAATGCACGCACTGTTTGGCTGGAAAGCAAAGTAGGGTGTCTTTCCAGAGTCACCCAAGTTCGAGGAAGCCGGCATTGCTCGAGTTGATTCACTCGGATGTCTGCGGTCCTATGAAGGTAAAATCTCTTGGTGGTGCTTCTTACTTTGTGACTTTTTATTGATGACTGTTCCAGGAAGGTTTGGGTCTATGCCTTAAAGACCAAGGATCAGGTGCTGCCTACTTTCAAGGAGTTTCAGGCCTCCGTTGAAAGGGAGACGGGCAAGAAGTTGTTGTGTGTTCGGTCCGACAATGGCGGCGAATACATCGGTCCCTTTGATGCGTATTACAGAGAGCAAGGGATACGACACCAGAAGACTCCGCCAAAGACACCTCAGCTCAATGGTGTAGCGGAGCGCATGAACAGGACACTGATGGAGAGGGTGCGGTGTTTGCTGTCAGAAGCAAACTTGTCGGGCAGTTATTGGGGTGAGGCTCTTCTCACAGCTGCTTATATTATTAATTTGTCTCCTAGTGCTCCTTTGTAGGGTGATGTGCCTGACAAAGTATGGTACGACAAGGAGCCGTCATACAGTCACCTGCGGGCGTTTGGTTGTAAGGCCTTCGTGCATGTACCGAAAGACGAGAGGACCAAACTTGAGCCGAAGACGAGGCGATACGTCTTTGTCGGCTACGATCGGGATGAGTTTGGCTATAGACTCTACGACCCAGTGGAAGGAAAGCTCTACAGAAGCAGGGACGTGGTGTTCGTCGAGGATCAGACCATGACCAACACTCAGGATTCCGAGACGCCTTCTGAGGCTGAGGAATTGCCTGAGTTAGAGTCATTTCGCTTCGAGCAGTTTCCAGAGGATATCGCGGAGGATCCAGTTATGGGGGAGCCGGTACATGGAGTTGCTCCCAACCTTGATCATCAGCCTGCTGATGGTGGTCAGGGTGTCCCTCAGGAGGATGAGCATACCGGAAAGGTAGTTCCTGAAGGGGAGGAGGCTGTCGGTATACAGCCAGCACCAGTGGCTCCACTGAGAAGGAGCAACAGGGATCGTCGACCATCTACGAGATACTCGCCGGATGAGTATGTGCTACTGACTGACGGGAGAGAGCCCGAAAGTTTCGCAGAGGCTATGGAAGACGAACACAGGCAGGAGTGGATGGTAGCTATGCAGGAGGAGATGAGTTCCTTGCACACCAATTCTACTTATGATCAGGTGCGGTTGCCAAAGGGCAAGAAGGCTTTGAAAAATCGATGGGTGTTCAGAGTGAAGCAGACGGATGATGCTACTCGCCCTCGATACAAAGCGAGGCTGGTAGTCAAGGGCTACGGTCAGCGGAAAGGCGTGGATTATGATGAAATCTTTTCGCCTGTCGTCAAGCATTCGTCTATTCGGGTGGTGCTAGCATTAGCAGCCAGTTTCGACTTGGAGGTCGAGCATATGGACGTGAAGACGACGTTCCTCCACGGTGATCTTGAGGAGGAGTTGTACATGGAGCAGCCGGAGGGATTCTGTGAGAAGGGCAAGTCACATTTGGTCTGCCGGTTGAGGAAGAGCTTGTATGGTCTGAAGCAGGCTCCGAGGCAGTGGTACAGAAAGTTCGAGTCGTTTATGGGGGAGCATGGTTATGCACGGACGACGTCGGACCATTGTGCATTTGTGAGGTATTTTGCCGATGATGATTTCATCATTTTGTTGCTCTATGTTGATGATATGCTATTAGTGGGTCGGAATGCCACTAGGATAGCGGAGTTGAAGCGCCAACTGGGCGCGGCCTTCTCTATGAAGGATTTGGGCGCAGCGAAGACTATTCTTGGGATGGAGATCAGCCGAGAGAGAGAGTCCAAGCTGCTACACTTGTCCCAAAAGAAGTACATTCACCGGGTACTTCAGCGTTTCAGGATGGACGGGTCGAAGAAAGTGAGTTCCCCCCTCGCGGCTGACTTTAAGTTCACTGAGGAGCAGTGTCCATCTACCGAGGACGAAAAGGAAGATATGGAGCGGGTTCCATATGCCTGAGCTGTGGGAAGCCTTATGTATGCTATGGTGTGTACGAGGCCAGATATTGCTCATGCAGTTGGTACGGTTAGCAGGTATCTTTCAAATCCTGGAAGGGTACACTGGAGTGTGGTCAAGTGGATTCTACGATATCTTCAGGACACTGCTGGTTGGAGACTTTCCTTTGGTGGTGACGAGCCGAAGCTGGTTGGGTATACTGACGCTGATATGGCTGGAGATGTAGACACGAGGAGATCGACTTCAGGCTATGTGATGATGTTTGCGGGAGGAGCAGTGTCGTGGCAGTCGCGGTTGCAGAAGTGTGTTGCCTTGTCGACGACGGAGGCGGAATACATTGCGGCGACGGAGGCTTGCAAGGAGCTGTTGTGGATGAAGAAGCTGTTGCAGGAAATGGGACTGAAGCAAGAGCAGTATACTTTGCTTTGCGACAGTCAGAGTGCTATCCATCTTGTGAAGAATCAGACGTTTCATAGCCGGTCCAAGCACATCGAGACTCGGTATCATTGGATACGGGATGTGGTTGAGAAGAAGGACGCGGAGCTTGAGAAGGTGCATACAGATGACAACGGAGCTGATATGTTCACGAAGATTCTACCAAGGGGGAAGTTTGAGTACTGCAGGCAGATCGTCGGGATGACGACGTAGGGGGAGATTTGTTGGAGTGGATGGGGTTCCCAACCTATGTGGAGAAGATCCCGGAGTGCGACGAGCGCCGTCCGATGTCGGAGAAGCTCGGGAGTAGTTGTTACTGCTGCTGCTGCCCCAAAGGGGGTTCTGGACCAAGTCTGCCGAGTTCGGGCCGAACTCGGTCCCAGGCCGAGTTCTGGCCGAACTCGGTCTGGCCGTTCCAGGGTTTGGCCATCCAGTGCTGGTTGCCCCACACAGAGTTCTGGCCGAACTCTGTGTGTCGGGGGGCTGAAGCGGATTTCAGGATGAGTTTTCATCATTGGATCTAATCCAACGGTCCAGGTTGGTTGCGGGATTAGGGAGATATATTGAGTTTTCTCAACCCTAACTCATAATCGCATTGGACAACACAAGTTTGAGAGAGAAGGAGGCAAGAGTGCCATTACAACTTCGGAGAAGAAGACGGAGGATTGAAGGTCGCTGTTCGAAGGAGATCGTGTTCGGGTAATCTCTACTCGTCGTTCTCGCTCTTCGTAGCCTTGTAATCATTGTTCTTATCTCTGAGTGTTGTGGGGATCCGATTTGGATCGGGAGGAGTTTGTAGAGGGTGTAATTCTTCTATTCCATTAGTGGAGGCTTCTCAGGGTTGGACTCCGATCGTCCCGTGGTTTTTTCCCGCAAGGGTTTCCATGTCAAAAATTCTCTGTGTCTGCGTGGTTGTTTTTTGTGTGCTTGTTTTTGGGTTCGTGCGTTGTTTGCTCGGTCCTCTCGCAGGTACTCTCCGGTTTGGGGAAAGGTTTCCGTGCTTCTTTCCCAACAGATTGTTGGATGTCTTAGAGATTAACATTCTTTTGTTTGCTGGATTGGCAGCTTTGCCCTATCAGTTTTTGATCACTTTGCTGATCATTTTTCTGTATGTGCATGTCTTTAAAAAGGAACACCTCATGTAAACTTTTAAGTTTGTTTTAGACTGGTGCTGGTGATTTCCAGAATATGGAAATGAATATTCACCCTTACTCTATAACCCGAGAAAAGGATAGAAAGATATGATACGCTTTATTAACTTAGAAGAGGATATACCATTTTCTCTCCTTTTTTGTCATCGATTCTTCTAGACTGAATTTTAGGAGGGTTTTGGTAGAAAATGCCCCCAAACTAGACAACACATGCTTCTTAATGGAAGGGGGGTGGAGGAGAGAGAATGGGGAGGTATAAATTGTATATAAAATTTCCTCATTTATTTAGTCTTTAGCCATCGTCATATTATGTAAAGCTTGTTATTGCAGATTCTTTCTCCTTGTCTTTTAGCTTTTGCCTTCATTCTCTTTTGCAGACATATATTCGCAACATTGTCATTCATTGCAGAAATTTTCATATTTTTGTATGTGGGCATGGATGCCCTTGACCTGGAGAAATGGAAGACGACCAGGGCAAGGTAGCTGTTGTTAGCTATTTACTAGTAATTTGGATCGCTTATTTACAGTGTCAACAAGGACCATGATATTGTACGACTAAAATAAAACTTTTTAGTTTAACAAATCGAAACAGTATTCTTGCTCAGATATGTTCCTCATATAAAAAAGGTCTGCTACAGTTATTTTTGATGACATCATAATTGTTAAGTATTAGTAGTAGTATTAGTAGTATTGGGTTTTAGTCCCACCTCGGATAGAACAATAATGAGAGGGGTTAGCCTCTCCTATATATATGTAACTCTCTCACAATAATAATCATTCTATTATTCTAATTTTACGTGGTATCAGAGCCAAAATTCTAGCCGTCATTCACCCCTCTCTCTCTATCCACTCAAAAGCCTAATTCTAACCCTAGCCAACCACTGCTACAGTACCCACGCCTAACCCTGCGACAATACCACGCCCATGCTACAGTACTCGTGCTCCCTTCTACGACATTACTTTTGCCCCTACTACAGTACCGCCACCCTCATTGCTACAGTACCTCCCCCTATAAAATCTACCCCTAATGGCTCTTCCCACCTCCACAAACCCTAACCCTAATCTAGCCCCTAACCCACTCCCAAAACTCTAAACCTAGTCGTCTTAAAAAAAAATATTGAGATCTTCACAGGATAAACAATGGTTTGTTTGCTGGAATCTCTGACTCTCAACATCAACTTAAGGAATTAAAAAAGAGCAGACAAGTTGCTTATTTTGCGTAAATCTTTGTTTCTGTCCTTACTTGATCTTCACATCAGGATCTTACGAAGGGTAACCTAGGTTGTCTCTCTGTCCTAGCTTGTGTGATCCTCAATAAATCTCTGCTTTCCATGCGCGTGTCGGTTCTGGCCACATTTTTAGCAAGTTGGCAAAGTTGATGTGCTTATCAAGTTGGACAGATCAAATCAGAAACACTGAAGGATGACTAGCACTGAGGCAACTAGCAGTGCTACAAATACTAGTGTCGAAAACATTATAGCGGGACCAACGGACACTGGTACGATGATTTTATCGATTCGACTTGTTGATCGATGGTTGGACGGACCAAAGGGCTACTTAACATAGCGAAAGAAGGTCGAGAAGACGCTTCGGGGAATGCAGTTGTCCAAACATCTGACCGACAACCCTCCAGTAGAGATTGATCCCATATTTGAGCAGTGGGAGAGTTGACAGTCGACTGTTTACACAGTTGATGAATTCAATGGAACTATCGGTGGAAAATATGGTTCAGAAAACGAATTTAGTAAAAAGAGTTATGAGAGGTTCTAGTGGCGATGTTTGATAGAAAATGTGATTTGTGTCATATTTACGACTCGGTCGCTGGCGTCTACTAAGCAACTCATGGAGACAAATCTCACATGGATCACTTCCGGGCCCTTAAGGCCATGACTGATGAAACCAACTGTGTTTTACCTCTAACGACGGATATCATTGAAACGAGGGCTCAACGTGAACAGCTTCATGTCAAGGCATATCCTGCCTCTCTCCGTCCCGATGCGGATTCTGCTTGCTCTCAAATCATTACTGGATCTGATATTCTATCTCTAATGGAAGCTCGCTTTCGTGTCCTACGAGCAGCGAAGGTTGTTGAGACCACTCCGGGTGCTACTCATGCTGACTTTCATGGTGGTCATGGTGGACGATGTGGTGGTCGTAATGCTGGTCGTGATGGTGGACGAGGCAATGGCGATCGTGATGGGGGTAGACCGTGCGCTTGCTTCAACTGTGATCTACATGGCCATTTCCAGTGGCAATGTTCTAAAGCTCCTGCTGCCAATGTTACATCATATGCTCTTGATGGCGTTCGATCTGTTCAGATAACTGCTAGTCATATACGGATTTTCTTGACGTTCAAGCTCAACGTCGTGGTGAAGTAGCCACATCTGGATCCACAGCCAATACTCGACATCATGTATCGTGAGGTCGAAGCAGTGGGTGATCGACTCTGGTACATCTACTCACATGACTGGCGATGCAGGTATGATTCATAATTATGTATCGGTGGATCGTGTTTGCGATATTACGGTTGCCATAGTGGTTCACTAACAGTCCGTGGACGTGGAAGTGCTCGTCTTTCTTCCGGACTGTCACTCAATTCCATATTACATACACCTGAAAATCCGTTCAGTTTACTTTCCATTAGTCAGATTACTCGCGACATGCATTGCTTGGTAATATTTTTTTCTGATGGTTGTATTTTTTATGACCTAAAGAGTGGAAAGACTATTTGTAAAACCCCTCAAAACATTTTTTTTATTATTTTATTTGTTACTAAATTTTGTTATTTTTTTAAATAAATGTTAGTATACTAATTATTAATTATTTATAAAGTTTGGATATATATGTATATATATATGAAAATGTTTGTGTGTGCATTGTATTAGGAACTCTAATTCATTTAGTTTATTTATTAGATTATATATATATATATATATATATATATATATATATATATATATATATATATATATATATATATATATATATACTTATATATATATAGTGTTACTTTTCATTTGGTATTATTATTAGATTATATATATATATATCTATACTTATATAGATATGGTGTTTCAATTCAGAGCAAACCCAAACTCATTTCATGTATCCCAACCCTAACCTTAGCTCAGCCCATGGGCCATCTACCCTCACCCTAACTTAGGTCCAAGCCCATTAGGGTTTCCTAACTTGTGGATCTAATATATATATGTATCATCCAACTACTCTCAACCCTAACCCTAACTTCACACAACTCCATCTCTTCCCATCCTCACCGCCACCCCTAGCCGATCCCGGTGACCCTTCCTTCCGCCTCCTCCCCCTCAACCGAGGCCTCGTCGTCGGACGACGAGAGCGCGGCGTTCCCCGCACGCCCGCGCGCTGCAGCCGGCCCGCGCCGCGCGCTGCACCGGTCGCCCGCTGATCCCGGCGACCCTCCTCGTCGGCGCGACCCCCCTCGTTGGCGAGCCACCCCCCTGCGGCGTGGCCAGGTAACCCCGACCCCCCCCCCCCCCCCCGTGGCGCTGTCACGTAGAAAAAACCCCCATGCATGCTTTAAATCTAGTTTTAGGGATTAAAATCTGATTATTCAGTTTATTATAATGATTGTATTTGTGTATAAATTGATGATTAATTAGATCTAATCGTAGGAAATCATTGGTAATTAAGTAGAGGTTCTGCCCTAATTTTTGTGAGAATTAATATTAATTATTGGCATTTATTTTTAATTAATTATGAGTTCTCGATGCTAGTAATTATATAATTGTGTTTACTGTTTTAATCTTTAAGTGATACTTTTATTATGAATTAAATAAAACTTTGTACATGAAAAAGTTTGTAAAATTAATATAGTATTTTAAAATAATTTTTCCAGAATTTATAGAATTTAATTTATAATTACTTTATGTGAAAAACAGTGAATTTAAATTGTTTAATTAATTCTGTTTGATTCATATTATTTAATTAGTAAATAATTAAATAATATAAATTATATGGAAAATATAGATTTAAATATAAAGTATGTTATGGAAATTTTCCAATATTATATTGGTTTTTAAAATATTTTATTTAGATTTATCTAGTGAGTTTTTGAATTAATCAAATCAATTATTAAATACTGTTTTCAATTTATATTATTTATTTGGTAAGAAATTAAATAATATTTATTGAATAGAAAATGTTTGTAAAAATATACTCTTCTGTATAAAAATAATTCCAATATTTAATTATAGTTATTTATAATTATTTAGATTTAGTTGGATAATTTCTAGATTTATTAAATAAGTTATATATATTATATAATTAATTGTTATTAATTATATAAATATTGTAATTTTGTGAAGTGATAAGATTCTGTTAGAAATGTGTAAATATGATATTTAGGAATTTATTTTATGTATTTTATATATATTTACAAAATTTTTAAGATTTAAAAGTAATTTTGAGAATCATGTTTAGGATTATGTATTAAATTGTGTAATAATTATTTATTAATTTAAATAATTATTAATTATGTGTTACTATTGTGAATTTAGCTTTAATGATCAAATTTAAGGTTGGTGGTGATTTATTTGGATTTATTTAGAATTATTAAGTACTTATTGTTATTATTCAACTAGTTATTTAGTAAATAGTTTAATGGTAATAATTCATTTTCTGTAAAATATATATATATAATATATATTTATTATTCTGATATTATTTAGTTTATTATTAAAATAGACTAAAAATGATTTTTAAGGATTTTTACTATTTTGTTAGTATTATTAGGAATTGTGTGTACATATGTGTATTAAATTGGTTGGTTAATTAATTATAATTAATTAATCAATTAATGATTAAATATTTGGTTGTGTATAAATTTCAGAATATAAATGGTATGATAATAAGTATGGTTTACATACTTATTATTGTATAATTATTATTCATAATTATTGATACTAGTTAGCTAGTAGTAATAGATTAATTTAAATTAAAGATTACTTAGCAATTAAATGAATTGTTTAATTTGTTTAATTAGTAATTAATTAGAGATAAATCTTGTTTAGGATTATTTGCTTCTCGGGACTCGGACTCTACTTTGGACCCGGATACTCAGTTGCTGGACACAGGCAAGTACACCTTGCTTGACATTTACTATGCAGTATTTACATTTGCCAGTTATTACTATCGTGTGCACTCGTCTCCATTGATGACTACCTTGTATAGAGTTAGTATAAACTTGACACTGTCTCAGACACGTATCACATATGAGTGAGTTGAGTGCAGAGGTTCTGTGTTGACTGGCCATTAACATATGATCTTGAGTCTGTAGCAGTTTGGTTTAGTTATACTATATTTACTATGACGTCTTACATATTATTCGTACCGTATATACGGTACGAGTACATTGGGTGGGGAGAGTCTACTAGTGGTGTATGAGAATTTCTGTTTCCAATGTACGCTGGATGCTCGTAGCCCCTCGTTTCTCAAACCGTAGAACGCTTGGTGGCAGTTTCTTCTTCTTCTCCCCCTCTCATGTGCCACTAGAGATGTCTCGAGTGCATTTACACATAGATGGTTAGAACACCTTATTGCTTCCTTGTATTTCCTGTCCTTGTTTGGTTGGGGAAATACTGGGTGGCATTCCTATTCGTTACTTTTACATTACTGCTCAGTATATTCATGCATGTCATTTTCCTGTGTATTTGTTATGTCCCTCTGAGGACCTGGTATCTTTTCCAGAGCTTGACGAGCACTTATTCCCGGTTGATTACGGAGTAGACGGACTTGTTGACGACGACTTTGACGTGGAGCCGCAGCCTTGATCCTCTGGAGGCTAGCTACATCTTCAGACGTGGGTTTCATTTCCAGTATTCCATTTATTTCTATTTACTACTTCGTTTCATTCCAGTTGTACTCATTTACTTATTTAGTGGACTGTTCTCCACTAGTCATAGTTGACATTTGGACTCTGTGGCACTGATGAATTTCTATTCAGTTATCTCTTAATTTATTTCATGGATGAGACTAGTTTACCTGCCTGTGATGTTACTTTATTGGTTATACTTCAGCGTACTACAATCAGATCATAGTCCATTAAATTGGGTTTAGCTATGCTTGATTGTACAGCTGGCATGCCACGTGTTCCCGATCCGATTATTTGGAACTGGGGCGTGACATGTTTTTAGTGGTGGCCATACAGGTCACAAAATTTGTTTGGTTACGTTACTGTACCGAACAAGCCTGCAAATTAGGTTTAGAATATTAGGTCTCATCCAGACTCGACTATATCATTCTTGATTATCCTTGAACAAATTCTTTCGCATCTCGTTTATTTCCGTCCTATTCTCAATTCCTTCTATCTTATCTCTGCAGAATCATGAATCTAAGGAGTGGACGTACCGCTGCCGGTAGAGACAATCAGTCATCTGGTACGGATGATCAGTCCGCAAGGGTAGTTCCAACCCATCCTTTGATACCAGGGCAGACGTCTCAGCCAGTTGGTGCACAATCGACTGGGGTACCTCCTCCTCCCCCGCAGTACCCTCAGACACCATATGGAGTGCCCCCGGCTGTGCCTCAAGACAGTCAGGCATAGATGTTTCAGTTCATGCACATGATGATGCAAGAACAGAGACAGCAAGCAGCAGAGCAGAGGCAAGAAGCAGCTGAGCAAAGACGGGAAGCTGCTGAGATGAGACAGGGATTCTTGACAGCTATGGAGAGGATGACAGTACCAGCACCTGCACCAGCTCCGACACTAGCTCCTGTGAGACCAGCACGGGTAGGTTCAGTGAAGGACTACGTGCAGATGAACCCCAAACCTTATTTAGGAAACGAGAGTCCGGAGAAGACCACTACTTGGATCACCAGCACCAAGAAGAAATTGCAGGCATCTCAGTTGCCTGAGGATTTATGGATGACTGGCGTAAGAACTCAACTGGAGGGGAATGCCCATCACTGGTGGGATTCTATGGAGCGTCAGTTGGGTACTCGTCAGATGTGGGAACAATTTTTGGAGTTTTTTGATAAGAAGTACTTCCCTACTACTGTGAAGAATGCCTTATACAACCAGTTCCTGCACCTGGAGCAAGGGAACAAGACTGTTAACGAGTATGACTCGGAGTTTAGTCGACTCAACAAATATGGGGAGGTGCTGATACCCAATAATCTGGAGAAGGCCAAGAGATTTCACAACGGGCTGAGGCAGGAGCTACAGCATTATACTAGCTCTCAGTCCCGAATCTCTTATGCTGAGTTGCTGACGGAGGCCAGGATTCAGGAGACAATTAGCAAGGGAAAGCTGAACCAGCAGAAGAACCAGCCAGTACAAACGAAGACGCAGCAAGGAGGTCCTATCAAGAGACCTATGGGACATCACCAGCATCAGCAGAAGACTGGACCCTACCAGTCTAAGGATCTTCCGACTTGCCATTTCTGTGGCAGAAAGGGACACTTACAGAGAGAGTGCAGAAGGATGCTGGGTACTTGCTTAGCTTGTGGATCGAGCCAGCATCAGGCTCAAGATTGCCCAGTTCGGGGAGCCATTGTGCCAGCAGGAGGACAGAAGCCACCAGCACCAGGAGGTCAGCAGAGAGGACCTGTACTCTCTTCACAGTCAGCACAGTTTGAGAAAGCCAAGCAGCAGGCAGGAAACAAGAAGCAAGGACAGATTTTTGCTCTCACTCAGGGAGAAGATGGAACCGAAGGTGAGGCTATCACAGGTACTATTTTAGTAGGTTCATTGCCTGCTACAGTGTTATTTGATTCTGGTACCACCCTATCATTTATATCATCTAGATTTGTAGCTGTGCATAGGATAGCTACTTCTACTATGCCTAAGAGTTGGAAAATTATTACTGGTGGGGGTATAGTACCTGTGACTAGTACATGTAGAACCTGTTCGGTCGTCATTTGTGGCCGAGAGATGAGAGCTCGACTTTTGGTATTTCCTATGCCAAATTTCGACGTAGTATTGGGTATGGATTGGCTTAGTCAATATCATGCGATATTGGACTGCCACAGGGGTTGTGCTATATTTAGACCGCCAGGCCAGCCGAAGTTTGAATTTCAGAGAGGAAGCATTGAGAAGGGAGTATCTCAATATCATGAAGCTTGCATGGCGATGGAGGTTGCCCCGCCACCGATCATTGATGAGTTTTCTGATGTCTTTCCCGATGATCTGCCGGGTCTACCACCCGACAGAGAGGTTGAGTTCACCATTGAGCTCATACCAGGAGCGGCACCAATCTCTTCAAATGTCTATCGACTGGCGAAGAAGGAGCTGGATGAAATGAAGGTGCAGTTGCAGGAGTTGCAAGACAAGGGATTTATCAGACCAAGTGCATCACCTTGGGGAGCCCCGGTCTTGTTTGTGCCAAAGAAAGATGGAACAGTTCGCATGTGCATTGATTATAGGGCTCTTAATGCGGTGACGATCAAGAATAAGTATCCCCTGCCCAGAATTGATGACCTATTTGACCAGATAACAGGAGCCCAGGTATTCTCGAAGATTGATCTGAGATCGGGATACCATCAAGTGAAGGTTCGGAAGGAAGACATCCAGAAGACGGCATTCAGGACTCGGTATGGTCATTACGAGTTCTTAGTAATGCCCTTTGGTTTGACAAATGCACCGGCTGTATTCATGAATTTAATGAACAGAGTATTCCATGAATATCTTGATAAGTTTGTCGTAGTATTCATCGACGACATTTTGGTGTATTCAAAGAACCATGAAGAGCATGAGGATTACTTGAGGAAGGTGCTGGAGATCTTGAGGCATCAGAAGTTATATGCAAAGCTGAGTAAGTGTGAATTTCTTCTAGATCATGTTTCATTTCTTGGACATGTTATCTCAGGGAAAGGCATAGAAGTGGATCCGACGAAGATATCAGCAGTGGAGTCGTGGCCAACTCCAACCGATGTTTCAGAGGTACGAAGTTTTCTAGGGCTTGTCAGATATTACCGGAGGTTCGTAGAGAATTTTGCAAGAATTGCGGAGCCCATGACAAAGTTGACTCACAAGGATCAGAAGTTCGAGTGGACGGAAGAGTGCCAAGCTGCTTTTGATGATTTGAAGAAGCGCCTTACTACTGCACCAGTCTTGACCATTCCATCGGGATCAGGAGGTTTTGTCATCTATAGTGATGCATCCGGGAAGGGATTAGGATGCGTCTTGATGCAGCATAGGAAGGTAGTTGCATATGGTTCTCGGCAGTTGAGGACCCACGAGAAGAATTATCCCACGCACGACTTAGAGCTTGCGACGGTGATATTTGCCTTGAAGCTTTGGAGGCATTATCTGTATGGAGAAACAGTGGAGGTATATACAGATCATAAAAGCCTCAAGTATGTCTATACTCAGAAGGATTTAAATTTGAGACAGAGGCGTTGGCTTGAGTTGATGGCAGATATTGATATTGAGTTACAGTACCATCCAGGGAAGGCGAATTCAGTAGCAGATGCATTGAGCCGGAGGCCTATGACACATTTCTTGACATCACAGAAGGAGTTGCTATATGATTTGGAAAAGCTGGGCATCGAAGTGGTTAGGCCTGGAGAAGCTGCAAAGATGATGAACCTTCAGGTTCAATCGTCATTGGTAGAGCGGATCAAGGCGACCTTACCGACAGATGCCAGATATCAGAGGCTTTGACAGAGGACAGAGCAAGGACTGCAGACTGGATTGAGGATTCACGAAGATGGGACCTTGAGGTGCGGAGATCGCCTCTATGTTCCTAATGGAGAGATCAGGCAGGAGTTGATGATAGAGGCACATAGTTCGACTTATTCTATTCATCCAGGAGGTACGAAGATGTACAGGGACCTGAGACAGCACTACTGGTGGCATGGAATGAAGCGTGAAATAGCACGGTTCGTAGCAAAGTGCTTGGTGTGTCAGCAAGTCAAGACTGAACATCAGAGGTCCGCAGGATTGTTGCAACCGCTTCCAATACCTGAGTGGAAGTGGGAGCACATCACTATGTATTTTGTTACGGGATTTTCGAGGAGCCCAGCTGGACGAGATGCAGTTTGGGTGATTGTGGACAGATTATCGAAGTCTGCTCATTTCATACCATTCCGAGTAGGGCAATCTACAGAGGTATTGGCAGACCTATATATGAAGGAGATAGTGCGATTACATGGAGTACCAGTCAGTATAGTCACTGATCGAGATACGAGATTCACATCGCACTTCTGGAAGAGCATGCAGGAAAGTCTGGGCACTAGACTGAAGTTCAGCACCGCTTATCACCCTCAGACGGACGGACAGTCAGAGCGTACCATTCAGACGTTGGAGGACATGTTGAGAGCTTGCATGTTGGATTTTGGAGGATCCTGGGAGGATCACTTGCATTTGGTAGAGTTTTCTTACAATAACAGCTACCAGGCAAGTATCCAGATGGCCCCTTTTGAAGCATTGTACGGAAGGAAGTGTCGATCGCCAGCATGTTGGGGTGATGTAGACGAGAGACAGATATTAGGACCAGAGTTAGTGACTCGTACAGTAGATACAGTTAAGAAGATTCAGGGGCATCTACGAGCAGCACAGGACCGGCAGAAACAGTGGGCAGACACTCATAGGCGACCTCTTGAGTTCAAGGAAGGAGATCATGTGTTCTTGAGAATCTCCCCGACTAGAGTTACAATCAGATTTGGAGTCAGAGGAAAGCTCAGCCCAAGGTACATCGGACCATTCGATGTGTTGGAAAAAGTTGGCGAGGTTGCATACAGATTGGCACTTCCGCAGTCATTGGAAGGCGTTCATGACGTATTTTATGTCTCCCAGTTGAGGAAGTATGTGGCAGACCCTAACCACGTACTTGATCATTCAGAGATCACCGTGGGACCGACTTTGTCCTACGAGGAGAAGCCTGTGGAGATCCTAGACCGCAGAGATAAAGTGTTGAAGGGGATGACCATTCGACTAGTCCGAGTTGCGTGGAAACACCATTCTCCGGGCGAATCGACTTGGGAGCGGGAAGATTCTATTCTGGAGCGTTTTTCATACCTTCGTGAGGCATCTGGTATGATTTAATTTTGCAATTGTCATTCTTTTAGATTTCGTCTGTTTTAATTCTGTGTTAATAACTAGGAATTTTCTGGAACTAGAAAAATGTGATTTTTGTGCCAATAATTGTGTGTTTGACCCAGCCCTATTATTTTTTTTTATCCCAGCTTGTTTTTAATTTCGAGGACGAAATTTTAATAAGTTTGGGAGAATGTAAAACCCCTCAAAACATTTTTTTTATTATTTTATTTGTTACTAAATTTTGTTATTTCTTTAAATAAATGTTAGTATACAAATTATTAATTATTTATAAAGTTTGGATATATATGTATATATATATATGAAAATGTTTGTGTGTGCATTGTATTAGGAACTCTAATTCATTTAGTTTATTTATTAGATTATATATATATATATATATATATATATATATATATATATATATATATATATATATATATATAAACACCATATCTATATAAGTATAGATATATATATATATAATCTAATAATAATACCAAATGAAAAGTAACACTATATATATATATATATATAAGTATATATATATATATATATATATATATATATATATATATATATATATATATATATATATATATATATATATATATATAATACTTATATATATATATATATATATATATATATATATATATATATATATATTATATATATATATATAATACTTATATATATATATATATATATATATATATATATATATATATATATATATATATATATATATAGTGTTACTTTTCATTTGGTATTATTATTAGATTATATATATATATATCTATACTTATATAGATATGGTGTTTCAATTCAGAGCAAATCCAAACTCATTTCATGTATCCCAACCCTAACCTTAGCTCAGCCCATGGGCCATCTACCCTCACCCTAACTTAGGTCCAAGCCCATTAGGGTTTCCTAACTTGTGGATCTAATATATATATGTATCATCCAACTACTCTCAACCCTAACCCTAACTTCACACAACTCCATCTCTTCCCATCCTCACCGCCACCCCTAGCCGATCCCGGTGACCCTTCCTTCCGCCTCCTCCCCCTCAACCGAGGCCTCGCCGTCGGACGACGAGAGCGCGGCGTTCCCCGCACGCCCGCGCGCTGCAGCCGGCCCGCGTCGCGCGCTGCACCGGTCGCCCGCTGATCCCGGCGACCCTCCTCGTCGGCGCGACCCCCTCGTTGGCGAGCCACCCCCCTGCGGCGTGGCCAGGTAACCCCGACCCCCCCCCCCCCCCCCCCGTGGCGTTGTCACGTGGGAAAAACCCCCATGCATGCTTTAAATCTAGTTTTAGGGATTAAAATCTGATTATTCAGTTTATTATAATGATTGTATTTGTGTATAAATTGATGATTAATTAGATCTAATCGTAGAAAATCATTGGTAATTAAGTAGAGGTTCTGCCCTAATTTTTGTGAGAATTAATATTAATTATTGGCATTTATTTTTAATTAATTATGAGTTCTCGATGCTAGTAATTATATAATTGTGTTTACTGTTTTAATATTTAAGTGATACTTTTATTATGAATTAAATAAAACTTTGTACATGAAAAAGTTTGTAAAATTAATATAGTATTTTAAAATAATTTTTCCAGAATTTATAGAATTTAATTTATAATTATTTTATGTGAAAAACAGTGAATTTAAATTGTTTAATTAATTCTGTTTGATTCATATTATTTAATTAGTAAATAATTAAATAATATAAATTATATGGAAAATATAGATTTAAATATAAAGTATGTTATGGAAATTTTCCAATATTATATTGGTTTTTAAAATATTTTATTTAGATTTATCTAGTGAGTTTTTGAATTAATCAAATCAATTATTAAATACTGTTTTCAATTTATATTATTTATTTGGTTAGAAATTAAATAATATTTATTGAATAGAAAATGTTTGTAAAAATATACTCTTCTGTATACAAATAATTCCAATATTTAATTATAGTTATTTATAATTATTTAGATTTAGTTGGATAATTTCTAGATTTATTAAATAAGTTATATATATTATATAATTAATTGTTATTAATTATATAAATATTGTAATTTTGTGAAGTGATAAGATTCTGTTAGAAATGTGTAAATATGATATTTAGAAATTTATTTTATGTATTTTATATATATTTACAAAAATTTTAAGATTTAAAAGTAATTTTGAGAATCATGTTTAGGATTATGTATTAAATTGTGTAATAATTATTTATTAATTTAAATAATTATTAATTATGTGTTACTATTGTGAATTTAGCTTTAATGATCAAATTTAAGGTTGGTGGTGATTTATTTGGATTTATTTAGAATTATTAAGTACTTATTGTTATTATTCAACTAGTTATTTAGTAAATAGTTTAATGGTAATAATTCATTTTCTGTAATATATATATATATAATATATATTTATTATTCTGATATTATTTAGTTTATTATTAAAATAGACTAAAAATGATTTTTAAGGATTTTTACTATTTTGTTAGTATTATTAGGAATTGTGTGTACATATGTGTATTAAATTGGTTGGTTAATTAATTATAATTAATTAATCAATTAATGATTAAATATTTGGTTGTGTATAAATTTCAGAATATAAATGGTATGATAATAAGTATGGTTTACATACTTATTATTGTATAATTATTATTCATAATTATTGATACTAGTTAGCTAGTAGTAATAGATTAATTTAAATTAAAGATTACTTAGCAATTAAATGAATTGTTTAATTTGTTTAATTAGTAATTAATTAGAGATAAATCTTGTTTAGGATTATTTGCTTCTCGGGACTCGGACTCTACTTTGGACCCGGATACTCAGTTGCTGGACACAGGCAAGTACACCTTGCTTGACATTTACTATGCAGTATTTACATTTGCCAGTTATTACTATCGTGTGCACTCGTCTCCATTGATGACTACCTTGTATAGAGTTAGTATAAACTTGACACTGTCTCAGACACGTATCACATATGAGTGAGTTGAGTGCAGAGGTTCTGTGTTGACTGGCCATTAACATATGATCTTGAGTCTGTAGCAGTTTGGTTTAGTTATACTATATTTACTATGACGTCTTGCATATTGTTCGTACCGCATATACGGTACGAGTACATTGGGTGGGGAGAGTCTACTAGTGGTGTATGAGAATTTCTGTTTCCAATGTACGCTGGATGCTCGTAGCCCCTCGTTTCTCAAACCGTAGAACGCTTGGTGGCAGTTTCTTCTTCTTCTCCCCCTCTCATATGCCACTAGAGATGTCTCGAGTGCATTTACACATAGATGGTTAGAACACCTTATTGCTTCCTTGTATTTCCTGTCCTTGTTTGGTTGGGGAAATACTGGGTGGCATTCCTATTCGTTACTTTACATTACTGCTCAGTATATTCATGCATGTCATTTTCCTGTGTATTTGTTATGTCCCTCTGAGGACCTGGTATCTTTTCCAGAGCTTGACGAGCACTTATTCCCGACTGATTACGGAGTAGTCGGACTTGTTGACGACGACTTTGAGGTGGAGCCGCAGCCTTGATCCTCTGGAGGCTAGCTACATCTTCAGACGTGGGTTTCATTTCCAGTATTCCGTTTATTTCTATTTACTACTTCGTTTCATTCCAGTTGTACTCATTTACTTATTTAGTGGACTGTTCTCCACTAGTCATAGTTGACATTTGGACTCTGTGGCACTGATGAATTTCTATTCAGTTATCTCTTACTTTATTTCATGGATGAGACTAGTTTACCTGCCTGTGATGTTACTTTATTAGTTATACTTCAGCGTACTACAATCAGATCATAGTCCATTAAATTGGGTTTAGCTATGCTTGATTGTACAGCTGGCATGCCACGTGTTCCCGATCCGATTATTTGGAACTGGGGCGTGACACTATTAGTAAGGGGCATGTGGTTGGGAGCTTGTACCTGTTTTGTCGTACCTTCTTCTGTTGTTTGTGCCAGCGTGAAACTCGATCCTTTCGAGTTGCATTGTCAGTTAGGTCATCCATCAATCCATGCTCTCCAGAAAATGTATCCATCTTTAGATATTCTTGCTTCTTTTTTATTGTGAGTCGTGTCGCTTGGCTAAGCATCACCGGGTTCCCTATCGGGTGAGTTATAATAAAATTATATCTGCTCTTTCTGAGTTGGTGCATTCTGATGTATGGAGACCTTGTCCGGTTGAATCAATAATGGATTTCAAGTACTTTATTATATTTGTTGGTGATTATTCATGTGTTACTTTTGTTTATCTGATAATTTAAAATTTGGTGGAATTTTATGCCGAAATCAAAACACAATATGGTGTTCCGATTAAATGTTTTCGAAGTGACAATGGTCGTGAGTATCTATCTCGTAAGTTCAATACTCATCTATCCCACAATGACATCATCCACCAAACTTCTGTTCTTATACACCATAACATAATGGTGTGACCGAGAGTAAGAATCACCCTATCTTAAAACAACACGTGCTCTTATGTTTCAAATACGTACTCCCAAAAGATTTTGGTCGGATGCGGGTACTTACAGTTTGCTATTTTATTAATCGCATGCCATCGTCGGTTTTCAATGGTACTACTCTATTTTCTCGATTATATCCTGAACGAGAGTCGTTTCTACTACCTCTCAAAAAATTGGTTGCTTGTACTATGTTCGGGATATTCGACCGACTCTTTCTAAATTAGATCCTAAGGCAATCCATTGTATTTTTCTTGAGTATCCTAAAGAGTGTATCGATATTTTTCCCCTACCTTGAATAGGTACTTTTTCTCTCAGGATATTACCTTCGTTGAAACTGAGTTCTCTCCACTTCTACGAACTACGGATCCAGTTCTTCAAGCTTATCTAGAAGAGAATTTTTTGTTGTTTCATGTTCAAACACAACAGCCCCCCTTAAGGGTGCCGTCCCCTACCGAGCCAGTATCCCAGTCTGACGGTCCATAAACACCCGGGTCGGACATTATCGACGTCGTCCGAACGATCATCGCAGATAGTGCCCACGATCACAAAGCCATCTCTAGCTTCACTGATTTGCCTTCACATGTTCCACCAGCTCGACCTCGTCGTACCTGTCATGATCATCTCTTGTATATTACAAACTACAAAGGGCTCACGAGCCACACTCAGTCCTTGGTAGCTATTGTTGATGGGATTCAGATTCCCAATACTGCTGAGGAGTGTCTTAAACAATCCAGTTAGCATGCTATTATAGAAGTGGAGATAAAAGCGTCCCAGGAGAATTATACTTAGGAGTTGGTAGATTTGCCTACTGGTAAGCAAGCAGTAGATGCAAATGGGTGTTCACAATCAAGGTGAAACCAGATAACACTCTTGATCGCCTAAATTCTCATCTGGTGTCTAAAGGATATTCTCAGACCTATGGTGAGGATTATTTTGAGACCTCTCTAGTTTGCCAGGATGACATTTGTGTGCGTACTCTTGGCCTTAGTTGTTCGCTATAACTGGCTATTGATTCAGCTGGATATCAAGAATGCATTTCTTTACGGGGATATTGAAGAAGTGTATGTGATACAACCTCCCGGGTTCATTGCAAGGAGGGTAAAGTGTGTCATCTGCAGAAGGCCGTCTACGATCTCAAACAACCACCTCATGCGTGGTTTGGTCGATTTATACATGTTGTTACTCAGTTTGGCATGTGTCAATAAAAGAAGGATTATTCAGTATTCTACGGACAAACATCAGCTAGAAGGGCACTACTTGGTGTCTATGTTGACGACATTGTGATCACGGGAGACGACAATCAGGATATTGCAGGAGTAAAGTTTCTAGGAGAACAATTTTAGACCAAGGATATGGGACCGTTGAACTACTTTTGGGCATTAGAGTCACACGGGACAAGCGAAACATTGTAATGTCTCAGAGAAAGTATGTACTGGACATACTAAATAATGCAGGAATGGTGCAAGCCAAGGGAGCAACCTCGCCCATGAATCCAGGGGCAAAGTTACTCCCAGACGAGGGGGTCCTAATGACCAATCCGGATCAGTATCGTCGAGTTGTTGAAAAACTCAACTACTTGGCGGTCATGACTCGCTCGGACATTTCCTTCGCCATAACTGTTGCAAGTAGATTTATGGATTCTCCACGAGTTCCACACTGGCAGACAATTCTCAGAATTATGCGCTATCTAGTCCAGAATCCGGAAAAAGGAATTCGGATGGAGAATCATGGACAAACTCATGTTGAATGCTTTACCAATCTGACTGGGGTACAAGCCTGACGAATAGACAGTCTACATCTGGTTACTCGGTATTTATTGACGGAAACTTGGTATCATGGAAGAGCAAGAACCAAAGTGTGATAGCACAATCAAGTTCGAAAGCAGAATATCGAGCCATTGCTCATGGGACAGCAGATGTGTTATTTTTAAAACATTTTGTATAAGAGATGGGAGAAGAAGCAGGATCTAAAGCAGCAAATATGTGATGTGATAACCAATCTGCTATCCATATTGCTATCAATCATGTATTTTATTAAAGAAAAAAAGTATATTGAAATCGACATTCACTTTGTCCGTGATGAATATGAAAAGGGGATGATAAAGTTTCACCACGTGAGGACCGGTGATCTGATAGACGATATCTTCACGAAGTCTCTTTTGGCAGAGTCTCCTTCGTATTTCGAGCTCCAAACGCTATAATATAAATCCACCTGGAGCAATTCTCCGTAGAATTAACTATGGTCAAAGTCCTGTCTTTATATTATATTTCTAAAAAGCTTCTTAGTGTCCATCCTCATTGTTCTAATTTTTTAGTCTAGTGGGATTTTGAAATATTAACCTTTTCTTGCATGAACTTCAACTTCTAAAAGTTCAGTCTCTTGCTTTCAGAAGAAATAAAAGACGAGCCTCATCTTACTCAATGGAAGTTGGTTTCTAATATCTGTTGCATCCCCGTCTTACATGTTGAACCAAATCACAGAGGAAGAAATTATGTTTACAAGTGATTGTAAAAGTTTGTTCGGCGTGTTGACAAAAACTTTCAATACTTCATAGATAACCACACGTTGATAGGAAAAAGGTGTGAAGAACAATGAAGATCTTACGTTGAACCATCTCTTATTCTGGCCTGTTGTCTGCAAGTTCAACTTAATGACACACTTTGAATCACAAGTATTACCAGCTGCAAGTTTTTGTAAAATTCCACATCATAATGTTTATTCTTAAGCAGTATAGGAAGCCAGGCTGCCAAAAGTTTCTTAAATAATAGATCTAATAGTTAGCTTTCCCAAACTCTTTTATTCAGCAATTTTACTAGATAAAAGAAAATGAACCATTTGTTGTGTTTTTTCAGAAACATTTTTTTGTAGCATACAGATAATTTTGAATTGTCTTGAAAGATGATGAATTGCCATTTCATAGTTTGAAGACGTCCTTTGGCATTTACGGTGTCTTAATTGAACTACTACAGCTTGGAAGAGCTGCTTTTGTGTTTCCTCTCTCTGCTCTATCCAACTACATCAGCTCAAATGCTGGAAGTTCATCAATCACATTCAACCGTCAGGTCAAAATCCTCGTGTCTCCATCATTTGTGCTACTTGTGCTTTAAATATTTCATTCAAGTTCGACCCTTCTGTTGCGTAAACATTCTTGTTTTCAGAAAGAAAATATCGTTTCATTCTCAATGTATGTTTACAGATCATAATTTGGTGGGCTGGTCTTATGAGGGGAGCTGTCTCAATTGCTTTGGCATTTAAACAGGTGTCTACCAATTAGATTACAGCATGAAAAGAAAAAAAATTATTCCTGCATTTGACTTCTTACAGTTGAAAGAGATTCTTTGTTGCTTTTCACCAATATTACTTGTTTCTCCGCAGTTCACATATTCAGGAGTCACATGGAATCCAGTTCATGCAACAATGATCACCAGCACATTAGTTGTTGTGCTTTTCAGTACTCTGGTATGTCGTAGTCGTTGTAAGCATTTCTTCTTCCAGAATTAACTGGTAGAGCTTTCTTTCTTTTATCATTCTTTGCAGTAGTTATTTTGTCATCGACTATGATAGGGTCAATGAACAGAATCAGTACGGCTTTGCTATTAGTCAATTAGGACCAAGTATATAAAGTTGAAGGAAAATCTCAAATGTAGAGGTGAGTCTTGACTTCTATAAGAGTAGAGCCATCCATAGGGTCAGAATGTTGGTTAGTTAAGAAAAGAAACAACAACAACAACAACAACACAGCCTTTATCCCAAAACTTTGGGGTCGGCTATTTGAATCATCTTCCATTTGGCTATGTTAAAGCCCATGTCCTCTTTAATGCTAACAAAATAATTAAGAAAAGAAATTAGTATAAAAATGATGGAACCTCAAATAAGAATTTTGAGATAGGTAAAATGAAATATCAGAACAATAGAACAGAAACTAGTTTGTTTCAAATTATAAAAGATGGTTAGAGTGGAATTCATTAATGGAGCATTATAGTAGAGCACAAGATGACATCATACTAATCTGCCCCCAGTAGACTTCTGAAACCATTTTGTTGGAGCTTTTCCTTGACTTGAGAAGAGCTTGCTCTCTTTCAAACCTAGAAAGATAGTCCCACATTGGAAAAGCATCCAAGTGAGTATCTCAATATAATACCAAGTGAGGTGTTGAGAGATGCACATGGGGTGGTGACCCTAAGGAGGGAACCATGTGGGATATTTTACTAGGAGGTAAGGTTAAGACTTCATGAAGAAAGCATTAATGCTTTTGTCACTCTCTTGGATTTATTCCCTTTGTCGCTAAGGACTCGGACTCGGACTTGGACTCGGGCTCGGGATCGGGCTCATGGGATCATGAGGCATAATGTGGCATTTTGTTGGCGCACTTTGCACTTCATGCGGCTCATGCGGCCATGCGCTCATGCAGCTCATGCGGCCATGCGCTCATACGGCTCATGCGTCGTCGCAAGGCGCTTTGTGCGCTTCTTGATGCGTGGTCGCATGCATGCGGACGCATATGCGGTCCATGCGGCCCATGTGGCCTCGTGCGCTCATGCGGCTCATGCGGCCATGCGGCCATGCGCTCATGCGGCTCATGCGGACATGCGCTCATGCAGCTCATGCGGCCATGCGCTCATGCGACTCATGCGGTTATGCGTTCATGCGGCTCATGCAGTCCATGCGGCTCATGCGGACCATGCGGCTCATGTGACCATATGTCCATGCGGCTATGTGGCTATGTTGCTGCTGCTGCGTGATTGGCTTCGCTGATCGTGCAGACAGTTATGGCCTTGAGTCGGTTACTGGAAAGATTGATTCAAATTTTATTTCGAATTAATTCAGATCCTATTTTTGTGGGATTTGAAATTAATTTGTGGCTATCTTTGTGGGATCTTTCCAGTACTGATTGAGCGGCTAGGGCTTCCTCTTTCTCTCTATATATACTCTCTTCTGGCCTCCTTTGAGGGGAGATTCGAAAAATAAAAATCAGATAGAGAGAGCTGCTACCGCCATTGCACGTCCAAAAAATCCGAGGAGTCAGAACAGAGGTGACTTCGAGCGTTCCAGAAGTTCTTCGAACTTGCTAGTTCCTGGAAGCAGATCGTGTGGGCGAATCTTGCTTTAAGCAACGGTGTTTTTGAAGAACAGTGTAGGCAACTCTAGAGGGGGGTGAATAGAGTTTGTGTCGATAATCACAGAATAAAAATTAACTCTATATTACCTCCACAAAACAACTATTAAGATAGTAAATAAATCAGAGAGAAATACGGAAGCAAATAAAGATCAGAAGAGCATACGCAAACACAGCAGTTTTAACCTAGTTTTTTCTCGTGGAGGACTATTCCAGGCCTGAGAACTCTAGCTCAGGATTGAAATCCACTATTTGTGAAATAGTGTACAACCACGTGCCTTTACTCAGAAGAGCACGCCAACTTCTTAAAGATTCGCAGGTGGCGAAACTTAAAATTTTCCAAGTGACTTTTCTTTCACTCTTGCACACAACTTCTAGCTGATATCGCACTGAGCACCTTGGGCTAAGGAGAGTTGTGGCTTAGGAGATATGGAAGAATAAGGCTTTGAGTAGTAGAGCTTAGAAAGCTTGAATATTTGAAGGTGAGAGATAGAAAGATGATTTGAAATAAGAGAAATCAAGCCTTATTTATACTACTCTGGGGAGGCAGAGTTCGGCCCGAATTCTGCCCCAAGAATTCAAATTTTTGAACGTTGGACAGCTTGTACCAAGCAGGCCCTAAAAATCAGGGTGCTGAAAATCAGGGGACAGAGTTCGGCCCGAACTCTGTGTGGGGGCAGAGTTTGGCTCGAACTCTGCCCCCTAGGTGGCAGAATGACCTTTGGGCCTATGGGCTTGGTGGAGCTTGGGCTCGGTTCAGGAATTGGTCTGTTTGTATGGTAGAGCTTGGAGAGATATATCTAGGGGTTAAGATGACACGGTGCGACTCAACGTACACATTCTCCTAGACTCAATAAATTGAAGATTACAGACTTGGAACAAATAGGAAAACCAAGAGCCTTTTGATGATGCCTTTTCTTCTGATATTTGAGCCGACCTGAAGACGTCTTTTTCTTGATAGCAATCGTCCAAAGATAAGCAGATCTGGAAATCTGAATACCTTTCGGGGGCTTCGCCCCCGAACCCCCGACGGGGGGCTCTGCCCCCTCGACCCTTGTCCGCTGACCGGGCAGCGGAACCCCCGATGCAAGGCCCCGGATAGGTCGCTAGGCGGTTCGGAGAAATCTTTTTGCATGACGCCGTCTTTGGTCCATCATTAATTCTTCATTGTCTATGTCCTGGTTTGATCATGTTCGATCATGCTTACTGCATATCTACAAATACATGTTAGGCGAGCAAAATATGTTCCAGTACGATACAAGCATGGCAATATGATATAGGACAATTAGGACAATGCTAAGTTTAAGTAACAACATGATAGTTAGTATATGAATATTAGTAGCATCATTATGTAAAACTTAATTAATTAGCCATATTCAAAAAATATGATGTAATCATTGGGCTAACAATCTCCCCTTTTTTTATTATGGCAAATCGGTTAAGTTTATGACAGATACGATAGATGCATGTATCACTAATAAACACATATTACTAGAAGATTGTGTGCTAACTTAAACTTATTTCTCCCCCTTTGACATAATCAAAAATAAGCTCCTCCGTAATAAGAGATAAAACAAACTCAAAGGTAAGTAAAGGAGGAAGGCATAGACAATCATGATCAAGATATACTAAATGAAGAACAATGGAAGAAGTGTGTAAAGACAAGTATAGAAACTACATACCAAATGTAGAGTGCCAAATAGAAAATATCTTGTCAAAACATAAATAGTTGGTAAAACTAAAAGAATTTGAAAATAATCAATAGATAGTTTACCAACATGAAATCCAAGAAAGACATCCAAAAACATATATGATATGAAATAGTGCTCTAGTTTTGGAAGAGAATTATGAAAAAAATTCAGTCAAAAACCATAGGGATTAGATAATTGCAAATAATAGATATCAAAGAAGAAAAATACCAATTGAAATATTAAAATAAATAAACTTGAGATAAATTGAAATAACTAAACTTGAAACAATGACCAATGAAACTATGATAGTCACAATTGTCCACAGATAAATAGTGGAACAAAATAAACGAATGATCAATGTAAAATAGAGCAATTGATATAAAATAATCTCATTATTTGCAAATCTATTTGCTTATCCAAAATACATGCATTTGAACTCAATTACCTTATCATGCTATATGAATACCCTTTAGATAAACATGAAGGTAAAGGAGAAAAAATGTTTGAGAAAGAGAAATTCAGTTGACTTGAATGCTCCCCCTCAATATAGATAAAATAATGAATTTTGGGTAAGTCCTCAACAAGAAAAGCCAAATCAATAAAAGCACAATAGTCATCAAGATAAGATACGAAAGTTAATATTAACGAGATGACTCATATAAAAGAGAGATAATATGATGAAAACAATTGCATATACTCTCATAAACCTTTCACAAAATAACAGTATCATAACCTCAATCACTAAAATAATGATAAAAATATGGATGAATGATGAACTAGGTATACGACATATTAAAGGGTATAAATGAATTGAACCAATTTATTTGCTCTCCCTTAAAATATGCGTATCTAGTTCCAAAGCACTTACAAAAAAAAATGATAACTTCAAGATCTAGGGGTAAATCAACTATTGATTTCTTCTCCTTGCTCAATGCATATAAAGTTATAAAATCGTCATAAAACGAATAATGTCATCTTTAGAAGAGATATCCAATTAATAGTCACTAAAGATGAACGATCAAAATAATATTTTAATTAAGCACATTTAATCAAAAGATGACATACATTAGCCTATGTAGAAGAATCTCATATTTAAATATGATAGATCAATGCATGTTACCTTTTGAGAAAAATGTTATCATGAAAAAGAATAAAATCAATTAAATCAATCATGATGAAAGTCAAAATATAGCTCAAAAATACAAAAAAAAAATAAAGCTCAAATATCATGTCCATGATTATCTAATTAAGAAATGATCAACCAATTTATTGCTTTGTATGGACTATGTATGTTTTACCACATATGTACCCATCAACAGGTAATAATCCAACCTTGCTAATACTAAATGTGAAACCAATGAAGTTCAAATAGCGAAGAGCATATGTGATAATCCATGAGTAGTCAAAGTAGAGTAATAAATTAACTTGATAACCACATAATTAGATAATATAGGACTACTCAACCATTAGGATCATTTATCAATAAAAGTAAACATGATCCAACAAATCTTATCAAGAGAAAATCCGAAATCCATATTTATAATAAAATCTTACAAATCGATGAAAAATATGGAGAGAAAAAGTCAATCTCATTTAAATTATTACAGATTTAATCTAAAGAGATGTAATCTGATAATATGATAAAATTATGACTCAAAAGATGAGAGAAGTTTAATAGATGCTTACCAATGACTAGTATGGAAGAAATTAGTTAAAGCGATGAATCACAAACCTCAATGGAAACAAGATTTAAATAAAAAATTTGTCAAACTAATTTTAGAGACCAAACATATATATCTAAAATAGATTACAAATCTCATCAAGAAAATTCATAAATCATGTTTTTGTAAACTAGCATATTACATATAGATTGAAATTCAAGAAAATAGTTGGATGAGTGAAAGTGAACAAAAATTATGTAACTTAACAATACATCGCAAATAAGCAAGCTACATAACTAATTAAGATTAATGAGGTAGGCCATTAACAAGATAAATGTGCTCATTAAATCTTAAGTCACTAACACTAAAGATACATGCTTAAGCATAGAGTTCACAATACGGGTAATACATTTTGAATGATCAAAATGATTTATATACTCTATGCTGAGCAAGGATAAGAGCAAGAGGATAACTTAAATAAAAGAATTATGCTCTTCTCAAAATGAGGCTAAAAGGATATTCATGAAAACACAATGAAACAAATCTCTTTGCCAAGTGTTGAGATTAACCCAAGATAATGAAATAATAGATTGATCTAGAGAATGCAAAATTATAGCCATTATGAAAGTGTATTCTCTAGAAATAGAAAATCTCAACGCAAAATCTCAAACCATAGTAGCTAAAGACATGAGAAGTATGATATATCAATTATATGTATTCTCATGTGCTACAAAAACATCATTGGGCAATAATAATAAAATATTTATAGCTCAAAATATAGGACTAGATATGATGATGTATTCTGGTTGCAAGTAGACCTTAATAAATCTTAAGTCTATAAAGCTTAAGTCTATAAATCTTAAGTCTAGAAATGGATCCAGAACTAGATAATGGTTGCAAGTAGACCTTAATAAATCTTAAGTCTATAAAGTATTGATCATTTTGGGTTAGCTGTAGGGGCCGGTTCCCAGCTAGCGGTAGTCCGAAGACTAGTACACCGTGTCGCTTCAGGCTATTTACACCTGTATGACAGAAGGACCCTTTCGGCTTGTTCCCAAAATGTTCTTTACTTTTTAAGAACTTAGATTTAAAGGAATATATGCAGTATCATCAAACAACATCAAAATCTAAAAATCCCTAAGTATAAGAAAGGTAAATACCCAAATAATAATGAAAGAATGATCATCAAAATTTGCTAAGAGTATTTTCAAAACAAACATTTTCATAATGCACTTATGGAGATAAATATATAGAAGATACATGTTTAAAACGTGCACTAATAAGTACGATGATTTTAACAAGTAAGGTAAAAGTACAAAACCAAACAATTCTTAAAAGAACTTACATAAAAGTCATGAACAAGACACTAATAAACATTTTCTCTCAACATTCTAACTTGAAGAAGTAAAACAAATTAATATCAGAAGTTAGTATATATATATATATATATATATATATATATATATATATATATATATATATATATATATATATATATATATATATATATCACAAATAGGCATACATGAAAAGATCAAAAATCAATTAAAAGGCATGTATCCATAAAGTCAACAAATAAAAGCCAATAAGATATCATCAAAAGAAGACTTTAAGGAAGAAGCTAATTGATTCAAGAAGAGATAACACAAATTTGGTCAAAAGAATCAATAGCTAAAGTATGAGGTAAGCACAAGTATGAATAGCTACTCTTCAAAAAAAAAATGAAACTTGAGCTTAGCTTATATGCCCACATAAAGATATTTATACAAAAATAGATATCAATAAATACATGATCTACATTTAATATAGTCATGTATCCTTAATGAATGATTGAAAAACTATCACAAATTCAAAAGCACTTATAAATGACTTTATTAGGCAAATACATAATTGATTCATAAGAGGTTTAATCAAAAATAAAACATGAAAATCAATAATGAATATATTATGTAAGCACAAAGCACAAGGTTAAAATGGAAGTATAAGTGTATACTTGTCAAGTGATAAGAAGCTTGTGCTAAACACATATATTCACAAATACCGATTAAGATAAATACAGTGTTCTAAAAGGCGCCATTAGGCGGCGCCTAGGCGCCGCCTAGGCGCTGGGCGGTGCGGTGGCGCCCAGATTTCGGGGGGAATCGGTCTCCAGGCGGGAGAGCCAAAAAGGCGGGCCTAGGCGGCTGCCTAGGCGGTCGAGGCGGTGGGGCGGCCGCCTAGGCGAGCTTGCTCGAGGCGGGGGGCGGCCGCCTAGGCGGAGTCGAAAAAATTTGTGAATTTTTTTTTGTTCTCTGCAGCAAAACTCGAGAGAGGAAGAAGAGGCAGCAGCAAAACTCGAGAGAGGAAGAAGGAGACGCAGCAGGAGGAAGGAGAAGACAGCAGGTTAGGGTTCTTACCTTCTTCTCCTCATCACTTCTTCTTCTTCTCAATCTTCTTCTCCTCTTCACTTCTTCTTCTCACTCTTCATCTTCTTCTCTCGAGCAGGGCTCAGATTAGGTTTTTTTTTTTTTTTTCCTTTCTTTCTTTCTCTGTTTCCAATTTTTTTCTCTTTCTTTCTTTCTTTTTTTCCCCTTTCTCGAGCGAGGCGGGGGTTCAAGAGAGAGGAAGAAGAGGCTATGTGGCTTTATTTTTTTTCCCTTTCTTTCTTTCTCTGTTTACTCACTTTATTTTTTCCTGTGCTTTGTGGTTGTCTTGAACTATGAATTTGTTTTTGCTTTTTTTCTTTCTCTCTGCTTTCTTTCTTTCTCGAGCAGATTTAGCTGAACTTTTTTTTTTCTTTCTTTCTTTCTCTGCTTTCTTTCTTTCTCTGGATTTTCTTTTCTGCACTGTTCTTCTCCACAGTGCTGCTGCACATACACACAGTAAAAAGTGGAAAAAAATGTTAAAAGTTATGAAAGTAATAGTGAGAAACATATTTTTGTATAACATATTTTTTTGTATAATTTTTACTTTAGCATATTTTAATTCCTATGTTTTTTGCGGTGACCGCCTAATATTAGAAGGCCGCCTAGGCCCCGCCTAGGCGGCCTAGGCGCTAGGCGGTAGGTGGCCGCCCGCCTACCGCCTAGCGCCTTTTACAACCTTGGATAAATATGACATTAAATACAAATCGATAAGAAGTAAATATCTCAAAACTTTTAAAGACGGAGAGTTAAAGTCATATTAACTCAAATCAAAACCAAGGTCCTATGGACTAGAGTGATATGCATGCTTTATAAATAAGGATTAAGAATAACGAGCATGCATATATAAATATATCACACTAATAGAAAATGAGTGATAAACTACATAGTGTTAACTAATCATTTAAGCTAAGTAACTTGTCATGCTAGATAAAAAAAATAATAAGAAAATTAACTAAAGATGCTAGTATTATATCTCGCATTGATTTATATAATAAGCAACTAAAGGATGTCAATGTGAGCTAGTGGCAAGACATCAAGAGAAACATGCTAGATTCAACAAATATAAACCATTTAAAGAGAATCGTTTAGCATGTTACCAAAGTGGCTCTAGTGGCCACACTTGTGTTGGTGCAATTGCTTGGAAGATGACCTTTGAGCTTTGCAACCACCAACACGCTTCCTCGGTGCTATGTCCTAATGCATAATGGACAGTTACTGTGGGGAATGCTCAAACCCATATATTATGATATGTGAAAAATTGTTGGAGCTTTTTCTTGACTTGAAAAGAGCTTGCTCTCTTTCAAACCTAGAAAGATAGTCCCGTATTGGAAAAGCATCCAAGTGAGTATCTCAATATAATACCAAGTGAGGTGTTGAGAGATGCACATGGGGTGGTGACCCTAAGGAGGGAACCATGTAGAATATTTTACTAGGAGGTAAGGTTAAGACTTCATGAAGAAAGCATTAATGCTTTTGTCACTCTCTTGGATTTATTCTCTTTGGAGCTAAGCCCCAAAGGGGCTTAGCGACTCGGGCTCGGGCTCGGACTCATGAGGCGTAATGTGGCATTTTGTTGGTGCACTTTGCACTTCATGGGCCTCATGCAGCTCATGCGGCCATGCGCTCATGAGGCTCATACGGCCATGTGCTCATACGGCTCATGCGCTCATGCGGTCATGCGGCTCATGCGGCCATGCGCTCATGCGGCCATGTGCTCATGCGGCTCATGCGGTCCATGCGGCTCATGCGTCGTTGCAAGGCGCTTTGTGCGCTTCTTGATGCGCGGTCACATGCATGCGGACGCATATGCGGTTCGTATGCGGTCCATGTGGCCCATGCGATCCATGCGACCTCATGCGGCTCATGCGGCCATGCGCTCATGCGCTATACGCTCATGCGCTATACGCTCATGCGGCTCACGCGGCCATGCACTCATACGGCTCATGCGCTCATCCGGCTCATGCGGCCATGCGTTCATGCGGCTTATGCGGTCATACGCTCATGCGGTCCATATGGCTCATGCGGACCATGCGGCTCATGCGACCATATATCCATGCAGCTATGTGGCCATGCTACTGCTGCTGCGTGATTGGCTCTGCTGATCGTGCAGGCAGTTATGGCCTTGAGTCGGTTACTGGAAAGATTGATTCAAACTTGATTTCGAATTAATTCAGATCCTATTTTTGTGGGATTTGAAATTAATTCGTTGCTATCTTTGTGGGATCTTTCCAGAACTGATTGAGCGGCTAGGGCTTCCTCTTTCTCTCTATATATACTCTCTTCTGGCCTCCTTTGAGGAGAGATCCGAAAAATAGAAATCAGAGAGAGCAGCTACCGCTATTGCATGTCCAGAAAATTCGAGGAGTCAGAACAGAGGTGACTTCGAGCGTTCCAGAAGTTCTTCGAACTTGCTGGTTCCTAGAAGCAGATCGTGTGGGACGAATCTTGCTTTAAGCAACGGTGTTTTTACACCCCAGCAACTTCTCTCTATTTCATCTTTCGTTAGATTATTATAACTCGTTCTGTCCCTATTGTAACACGTTTACAAGGAAGAACGAGAGATCTTCTTTTCTCTCTATTTCTGCATTGTAATCTGCTTACTATTGTTATTTTGATCTTCGTGGATCTTGAGGTTGTTCAGTACAAAAGTTTTTTTTGCTCACACCCTCTGATCTCGTTCGCACCTGTTTTCCATCTAATTTCTCACCCCGGGAGTTACAATCTCAAAGCAAGATTAGACAAATGGAAAACTCCCATGCTTCTCTTCTCGATACTATCTTTAACAAGTTAGAGAAGTTCGATGGAGAGCACTACCAGATCTCGAAGAGGAAGGTTAGCCTCAACCTTCAACTCGTGGATGTTGATCACGTGTTGACAGAGGACGAACCGATCATTCTAGAGGATGGCAACGCAACCAGGATTGCCGCTGCAACTATCAAGCAGATGAAGTGGAGGAGAGAAAACAACCTTTGCAGGCTGCTTATTCTCAACTCCATGGAAGATTCTCTGACAGAATCCTACTCCAAGAAAGTGATGGCCAGAGAAATCTGGGAGTCTGTGGAGAAACTATATGAAGACGATTAGAGCAGAAACAAGATATTTATCGTCAAAAAATATCACAAGTGGCTCTTTGAAGACGAGAAGGCGATGCTTCCTCAGGTGAAGGAGTTTCTGAAACTTCGTCAGAAACTGGACGACGAAAAGATGCCCCTCGAGAACAAGTTCGTCGTTGGAGGGATAGTCTCCAAACTCCCTCCTGGATGGAGCAAGCTCTATGCGACCATGCACAAGAAAAAACTCGAGATCAGTCCGGAAGATCTCCTGCAAGAAATCCATGTTGAAAACCAGATAAGGGCTCAACAGAAGGTGGATGCTCTGTCTAAGCAGTTGGCCAAGGCCAACTTAGTGCAGACAAGGGAGTCCAAGGGAAGCAAGCGGCTTCTCACCACAAGAAGGACTTCACTAATCTGAAAGTGAAGGAACCTTCTTTTAAAAAACTGAAGCCCAAGTCAAATGTGACTTGCTTTAACTGTGGCAAGAAGGACCACTACAAAAGTGAATGCAGATCCAAGCCCAAACAATCACAGCAAGGTGAGCCTAATAAGGTTTCAATGATTACTGACGGTATTGTTATGATTGCTCAGGTCACTTCGGTGGGGGCTAACTCTGACTGGTGGGTCGACACTGGTGCCACCTGCCACATCTGCTCGAGCAAGGAATGGTTCATAACATACCAGCAAACCTATGAAAAGGTTATGGTGGCAAATCAGGCACAAGCTGAAGTTCAAGGGATCGGGACGGTGGAGCTGAAACTGACCTCCGGGAAAACTCTGATGCTTCAAGGTGTGAAGCATGTTCCTATGTTTGCAAAGAACTTGATCTCTGAAGGCCTGCTCTGCAACGCAGGCCTGAGGATGGACATCAACGCTGGCTAGATGGTGATGTCTCTTAAAGGATGTACTTCGGAAAAGCTTTCTATACCAAAGGAATGTTTAAGCTTCAGCTTGTAACCGAGTTAGAGAATATTAATGCTCTCTCCAATTCTGATTATACTCTTGAGTTGTGGCATAGTAGACTAGGACATGTCCATTGTAAAAGGATTAACAAAATGTCTAGTCTAGGACTTATCTCCAAATGTGGGGGTAAGGTGGAGAAGTGTGAAGTGTGTGCTCAGACAAAGATCACTAGGAAACCCTTTCATCGGGTCAATCGAAGCACAGATCTTCTGGAGTTGGTGCACTCCGATATCTGTGACTTCAAAGTTCAAACAATTCTCCACGAAGGTCGGGATGAAGTACTTCATAACCTTCATCAATGACTTCTCAAAGTACACATTCGTCTACTTGCTCAAGACTAAAGACGAAGCAGTCGAGAAGTTCAAGGAGTTCAGGGTTGAAGCTGAAAGGCAAACTGGACAAAAACTCAAGAGGTTGAGGAGTGATCGAGGAGGAGAATATCGGTCTCATGATTTTGTATCGTACTGCAAAGAACATGGAATCATCAACGAGACTACTGCTCCGTATTCTCCTCAGTCCAACGGAGTAGCAGAAAGGAAGAACAGAACGTTGACAAAAATGATAAACTCAATGTTGTTGACTGCGGGTCTTCCAAAGTATTTTTTGGGAGAAGCTGCATTGACGGCCACATTCATTCTGAACAGAGTGCCGTATGCAACTTCTGATATTACTCCTCATGAACTCTGGTTCAAAGTCAAACCCAACTTGAATATAATTCAGTGCGGAGGTGTCTTGCATATGTGAAGCTTCCGGATCTGAAGATTCAGAAGCTCGGAACAAGGACTACAAAAACGATCTTCTTGGGGTATGCCGAGAAGAGTGATGCTCGAAGGTTCTTTGACTTGGAGTCTAACTATGTCATCGAATCTCGTGACGCAGAGTACTTTGAAGACAAATTTGCATTGCACAAAAATATTGTTCTCGCGGATATTCCGGAGAATAATGATGGTGCAAAGGAAGATGAGGTTTCCAACGATGTAGTAGTCCAAGAAGAAGCTGTTGTTGATGAAACAACGTTTGAACCAGAACTCGCAGAGCCGTCAGCTAAGCGAGTGAGGAGGTCGAAAGACTTCGGAGATGACTTTGTCACCTATCATGTGGAAGCAGATCCGCTTACCTATGATGAGGCGATGAAGACCAGAGATGCTATCTTCTGGAATGAGGCAGTGAATGACGAGTTTGACTCTATCACCTCCAATAACACATGGGTGTTAGTAGATCTACCTGAAGGAGCAAAATACATCTGATATAAATGGATCTTCAAGAAAAAGATGAAGACAGATGGAACTATTGACAAGTTCAAGGCCAGGCTGGTAGCCAAGGAGTTTTCTCAGAAAGAGGAGATAGACTACTTTGACACGTACGCTCCAGTAGCACGAATAACCACCATTAGAATGTTAATCGCTCTAGCAGCTATACATAAGTTGGTGATACATTAGATGGATGTAAAAACAGCATTCCTTAATGGTGAGCTGACCGAAGAGATTTACATGCAACAGCTAGATGGATTTATCGTCAAAGGTCTTGAAGACAAAGTCTACAAGTTGATGAAATTCCTGTGCGGTTTGAAGCAGGCTCCCAAAATGTGGCATGAGAAGTTTGACAAGGTCACTAAATCAAATGGCTACAGCGAAACAGACAAATGTGTTTAGAAAAAGTTCTCTGATGAAGAGGAGTCATCGTTTGTCTGTACATGGACGACATGCTAATCTTAGGCTCGGATGTAGGCTGTGTCACAGAGACAAAGAAGTTCCTCTCGACCAAGTTTAGTATGAAGGACTTGGGAGATGCTGATGTAATCTTAGGCATAAAGATTATCCGAACAGACACTGGAGTGGCGCTGTTACAATCTCACTACATTGAGAAGATGCTCACACGCTACGGGTATCAGAATCTTCCAGGGATCGTTACGTCATACAGGTGTGACCAGAAGCTGAAGCCAAACTCAAAAGAAAGCATCAAGCAGCTGGAGTATTCTAGTGTTATCGGGAGCTTGATGTACGCTACTACTGCAACAACGCCTGACATAGCTTTCGCCGTGGAAATGCTGAGTCGGTTCACGAGCAACCCAGGTATTGAGCACTGGAAAGCTGTGAAGCGGGTAATGAGATATCTCAAGAAGACTCAGTCATATGCACTGCACTACAGCGGGTATCCAACAGTAGTGGAAGGCTTCAGTGATGCTAGCTTCATATGCACTTGAACTTCTCGAATGCTTCGTCTTTAGCCTTCAGCAAATAGACGAACGCATACTTTGAGAAGTCATCGATGAAGGTTATAAAATATTTTATTCCGGCCTTTGTAGAGAACTGTTTGAAGTCACAGATATCTGAGTGTACTAACTCCAGAAGATCTGTACTTCGATTAATCCGAGAAAAGGGTTTCCTTGTGATCTTAGTTTGAGCACAAACTTCACATTTCTCTGCCTTACCCCCACACTTGGAGATAAGCCCTAGACTAGACATTATGTTAATTCATTTAGAATGAACATGTCCTAGCCTATTATGCCACAACTCATAAGTATAAGCAGAATGAGTGATTGCATTAACAACATTGAACTGATTTACAAGCTGAATTTTGAACATTCCTTCGGTATAAAAAGCTTTTCCGAAATATGTTCTCCTGATAGACATCACCATCTGGCCAGCATTGATGTTCATCCTAAGGCCTGCGTTGCAGAGTAGGCCTCCTGAGATCAGGTTCTTGGCGATAGCAGGTACGTGCTTCACGCCTTGAAGCGTCAGAGACTTCTTCGAAGTCAGTTTCAATACCACAGTCCCGATCCCGAGCACTTCAGCTTGTGCCTGGTTCGCCACCATAACTACATCAGAAATAGGGGTGTAGGTGGTGAACCACTCCTTGCTTGAGCAAACATGGCAGGTGGCTCCAGTGTCTACCCACTAGTCAGCATCAGTTCCTACCGCATCAACCTGCGCAATCATAGCAACAACATCAGTGATCATAGTTACCTTACTAGGCTCTCCTTGCTCCGATTGCTTGGTTTTTGCTTTGCACGCATTCTTAAAGTGGCCCTTCTTGCCACACTTGAAGCAAGGCATTTGAGACTTTGGCTTCTTTTTCTTGAAAGAAGTTCCCTTGACTTTTAAATTATCAGGGTCCTTCTTCTTGCTGTGGGAAGCCGCCTGCTTTCCCCTTGGTTCCTTGGTATGAACCATATTGGCGTTAGCCAATTGCTTGGACAGTGCGTCCACCTTCAGTTGAGCCCGTATCTAGTCCTCAACATAGATTTCCTGCAGGAGATCTTCAAGGGTGATCTCCAGCTTCTTCCTATGCATGTTTGCATAGAACTTGCTCCACCCAGCGGGGAGCTTTGAGATAATCCCTCCAACAACAAACTTGTCGGGGAGGGGCATCGTCTCGTCTTCCAGCTTCTGTCGCAGTTTCAGGAACTCCTTCACCTGCGGCAGCATAGACTTTTCGTCCTCATAGAACCACTTATGATATTTTTCAACCACAAAGATTTTACTGCGGTTCTTGTCTTCTTCGTAGAGTTTTTCTAGAGACTCCCATATGTCTCTAGCGATAGTCTTCTTAGAATAGGATTCTGCAAGGAAATATTTCATAGCATTCAGGATAAGCAGCCTGCAAATACTATTTTCCCTTTTCCATTTTGCTTGAAGTTTAGTAGCCGCGGTGATTGCGGCAGCAGACCCAACATCTGGAACAGTAGGTTCTTCCTCCAGAAGCACGTGATCTACGTCTTTGAGTTGAAGGGTGAGATATACCTTCCTCTTCCAGACTTGGTAATGTTCTCCAACAAACTTTTCTAACTTACAAAAGTCAGAATTGAATAGTGAAACATTAACGTTTTCCATCGTAGCATTAAAGCTTTGAGATTGTTATTGCCGGGGCACAATTTTTTCGATGGAAAACTGAGGATTCGTAACAATTGTAAAAACAATCGTTATTTACGTAACACTTCACAAAAGGTACGTAACAGAAATTTCTTTAATGCAACACTTCACAGAAGGTGCACAGACGTCTACCAACGCATACGCTTCACCGAAGGTACGCTAATAGAATTCTGATAAACGATTGCAACACTTCACAGAAGGTGCACAGATTTCTACCAACGCATACACTTCACCGAAGGTGCGCTAATAGAATTCTGATAAACGAAAACGGTGACAGACGAAAGATGGAAAAACTCCTGCTGGGGTGAATGATCACCGTTGCTCAAAGCTTTATTCGTCCCACACGAATAGCTTCCAGGAACCAGCAAGTTCGTCGGAGAACTTGGAACACTCTTGCTCTTCTGACTCCTCGGATGAATACGAACTCCCGTGCAAAACTCAACGCTGGTACAATACCTCTCTTCTCTCTCACAGCTTCTAAACACTTGTAAACTTTCTGTCTACTACTAGTGTATTAGTTCCTTACTGTGAGAGAGAAGGAGGAGACCTTATAAAGGCCCCTGCAACAACTGCCCGGTTAGCACAATGTTAGGGACGTGGTAATAACCACCCCGAACATGGAGCAACCGCTCAGAACATGCAAAGACACGTTCTGTCACAAGTTGCACCACTCACGTAACCAGCGTAATTTACACTTTACGCACATAGCCTTTTTACGCAACCTGCGCACACTACGCACTCTACGCACACTGCGTACGCTGTGCACACTGCGCACGCTGCGCACACTGCGCACTCTACGCACACTGCGCGTACTGGTGCGTACTGGGCTGCGTAACTGGGCCAGCGTAACTGGGCTCGCGTAACGGGTCGCGTAACGTGGTCGCGCAAGTGGCTCGCGCAACGAGCGCAACTTAAACGCATACGCTGCGCACTCTACGCACACTGCGCGTACTGGTGCGTACTGGGCTGCGTAACTGGGCCAGCGTAACTGGGCTCGCGTAACGGGCCGCGTAACGTGGTCGCGCAAGTGGCTCGCGCAACGAGCGCAACTTAAACGCACTATGCGCCTAGCGACGATGCTGACGTGCTAAGTGCAAAGTGCACCAACAAAATGCCACATTACGCCTCATGAGCCCGAGTTCGAGCCCGAGCCCGAGTCCGAGTCCGAGTCGCTAAGCCCCTACGGGGCTTAGCTCCAATAGAAATAAATTTTCCAAGAGCAAAAAGCATGAATGCTTTCAATTGTTGATTTAGCCTTTTTTCCATTAGAAAAATAATCTCACATGGCACACTCATGTGCACCTCCACACCACATGTGCATCTCTAGAATAGGAAAGCTAATATATATAGATACATTTGTTTTGGCCTAGCCGATGTGGGACTAAAGTTCTAAACAAAAGAGGCCAAAACCCAACAAAATAAACCCTAAATGCATGGAAATAAAGGTTAAATACTTCTTTCCTCACAAAGAATGCATGGAAATAAACCCTAAAATGCATATTTCACTCTATTATCAAGATTGAAATAAATCCTAACATGCTTTTTTTTATTCGAAAATTTCGACTTTAGGACTGCCAGAAATTGTGGCAGTCCTGAAAGGAACTTGCTGTACAGCAAGTATCTTTCAGGACTGCCTCAATTTCTGGCAGTCCTCAATATGTCTAGGACTGTCAGAAATTGTGACAGTCCTGTTGTAGAGCATGTCCTTTCAGGACTGCCACAATTCCTGGCAGTCCTCATCAGCAATTGTGGCAGTCTTGTTGTACATCGAGTCTATTTCAAGACTGCCATAATTCCTGGCAGTCCTCATTACTTCTAGGACTGCTAGCAATTGTGGCATTCCTGTTGTACATCGAGTCTATTTCAAGACTGCCACAATTTCTGACAGTCCTCAATACTTCTAGGACTGTCAGAAATTGTGGCAGTCCTGATATGAACCCAATTCTTCTACAACTAGGATTTCTTCCATAGTTTTCTTCTACAACTAGGATTGCATGCATAATTCTTCTATTAATAAAGAAAAATTGGTTAATAGACTAATAGATTAATAGATTTGATAACCCAATTTCTTCTACAACTAGGGTTTCATCCATAATGCCCAAACAAGAAGAAGAAAAATAAAGTAGGGTTTGGTTTGAAGAAAGAGATCTGAGAAATTAGAAGAGAGCAAAAATCAAAATAAACTAGGTTTGCAAAAATTGATGTTCTTGTTCTTGTTGTTCTTGTTCTTCTTCTTCTTCTTGTGAGGAAAGAGAGGAGTGCAAAAAAAATAAAAAAGTTGACTTATATACTTACATGTTGGCTAGCCCTGAGTAATTTTTTCAATGGCAAATTTGTAAATAAATCAAAATTTGCTTTTGGCTAGTCCTGATCAATTTCTTATGTGTCCTTATAATTTGCCTAAATTATTCATGCTAAAGATGTATTTTGATTATATTCCTCGTCTCTGGAAAGAAAATTTTGATGGAAATTGTAATTTTCCATATTCACTCATGGTTTTCTTAAATAAGAGGAAACATTCTCTGTGAGATTCTTCTCTTTCCAGATAAAAATTGGACCTCAAGTTCTGTACTAGTGCTTAAAAAAAAAAAAAAAATTGAAGTGCAGTTCTGTTTCCAGCCAAGATCTCACAGTTCAATGCTATGTATCAGCCATGGGTATGTCGAACACGCCACTAAGGGGGCGTTAGGTGCACAATGTTTTTTTTTTCCGGAACAAATTTAGGGTGGAAAAGATACTCCTATATTTTATTTCTGAAATTGCTAATAATACATAACATGGAAAAAAATCGTTTTTTTTTTACCTTTCATTCATTTTTTTTCCTGGCTTTTCTTTTTTTCCATGTCGTTTTGCTTTTTCTCTTTTTTAAATTTTTTAAGAATGTTTTTCATTTTTTTTTATTTTTTTATTTTTTTATTTTTTTTATTTTGTAGTTTTTTTAAAGCTTTTTTTTTATCCTTTTTTATTAATTTTTCTAGGAATATCTATATATTCATCAAACAGGGAATGTAAGAAATTTATATTGCCCAGAATTTTTTTTTTCGGCATCATTGTTTAGATATTCTTTATTGCAACATTTTGTACATAATATAATATTTTTCTGGTACATATAATTTATTGTCGGTTACATAGAACGCATGGAATTGGTACCATAAGTAAATTTCTAGGAATATAATATTGTCTATTTTTATTGTTGTTTTTAATTATTTTTTTTTGCCAATTACTCTATGTAGATATACGGATACAATATAAATATATAAATTTAGTAGACTTGACACATATTTGATGTAAATTTAGGTTTTTTCTAAGGGCACTACCAAAATTGCTTGGGGGCATCACTTACTTGGGGGCAGCCCAAGAAGGTAGAAAATTTGCTAGGGGGCACCCAAAATTTGCTAGGGGGCAGTCCAACCCCCCAAACCCTTCATTTCACTTTCATTTTCATTTTACACTCTCTCTCCTCAAGAAGAAAAAAAGAGCTCTCCCTCTCCCTCTCCTAAAACCCTAATTTCTTCTTGTCCACCACTCCACTCCCAATTCCTCCACCAAGATTTCTTCCACAACCTTCGTAGATTCGAAGAGATGACACGCAAGTCAAAGCAACCGGAATCCAGGTACGTTCTTCCCTAATTTATTCGAGAATTTTGTACATTCTATTAGAAACCCTAGAATATTTTTAATTCTTGAAAAAGTTTTGATAAAATAGGCTTAGAATCTCTTTATGGTTCTCTTCCCTAATTTTCGAACACAAGAAACCCACATTTTATGTTGAAACCCTAACCCTAGAACACGACGAACACGACAAACTAGCATCCCGTTTTGGCAGTTCGGATCTCATAACAGTAGGACTGCCAGGCATGTGGCAGTCCTAATGTAAATCAGGACTGCCACAGTCCTGGAGGACTATGGCAGTCCTGATTTACATTAGGACTGCCACATGCCTGGCAGTCCTACTGTAATGACATATGGGGGTGGGTAACTGCATGATGCTCATATGCGGGGGGTAACTGCATGTCCTATTTCTGTTTCTATTATTTAATAACTGTATGTTGTCATGCAGTCCACCGGCCGCTAACAAAAGAATATGGCCTACCGCGTCAAAGCGGAAGGAACGTGCGGGACGTACTCTCGAGTGTCCGATAACAATTTTCGAACCGGCGTCCGAAGCTCGGAGAGGTTGCCAAAGTGACACTAGTGTCGCGGTCGCCAACAAGCTTGATCGCAACGAGACGTGGTTGACTTCCCCTTCATGAACAATAGGGAGTCTCGTTCAAAGGCCCGGTATGATATATAGTTGGATCTGGATATTTTTCTTGTTTCAAATTTAAGTTGGATGTGGAATAGTTATGTACTTGTTTGAAACTTAATTTGGATGTAGAATCTTTGAAACTTAAGTAGTTGTGATGAATTATTGTAGTTGTGATGAATTATTGGGATGAATTATTGTAGTTGGATTATTGTGATGAATTATTGTGATGAATCTTAAGTTGAATGTGGAATATTTATGTAGTTGTGATGAATTATTGTTGTTTATGTACTTGTGATGAATTGTTATTTTTTATGTACAGAGTATCAGTATCAGGACTGCCGCCCACTTGGCAGTCCTACACTAAAGTAGGACTGCCAGGGTGCTGGCAGTCCTGACTGAAACTTGCTGCAACAGCAAGTTTGAGTCAGGACTGTCAGCACCCTGGCAGTCCTACTTCAGTATAGGACTGCCTGGGGGGTGGCAGTCCTACTTATCAAACTCTGTGAGGAGCTCATCAACTGAAAACTCTTAATTTAGCACGGAGAATGGCCATCCTCCGTGTAATTTAGCACGGAGAATAGTCATTCTCCGTGTAATTTAGCACGGAGAATGGCTAGCTGATCCAGTATCAGGACTGCCACCCCCTAGCAGTCCTACATTGAATTAGGACTGCCAGCACCGTGGCAGTCCTACTTCAGTATAGGACTGCCAGGGGGGTGGCAGTCCTACTTATCAAACTCTGTGAGGAGCTCCTCAACTGAAAACTCTTAATTTAGCACGGAGAATGGCACAGAGAATGGCCATTCTCCGTGTAATTTAGCACGGAGAATGGCTATCTGATCCAGTATCAGGACTGCCACCCCCCTAGCAGTCCTACATTGAATTAGGACTGCCAGCACCCTGGCAGTTCTAATTTAATGTAGGACTGCCAGGGGTGTGGCAGTCCTATTTGTAAGTCTCTGTAATTTAGCACGGAGAATGGTCATTCACCTACGTTTTAACACTGGGAATAGCCATTCTCCGTGTAAATTAAGACGGAGAATGGTCATTCCGGTGCATTTTATGGTCAGTTGAAACTTTGGAGGGCCATAACTTTTGACTGGGAGGTCGAAACGAGGTCCGGTTTGTCGCAAAATGAGCGTATCTTTGAGGAGGCTGAGATTAACTGTTTCACAGTTAGACGGCCTTCCGAAATTTTAGAATCGCAAAAAAGTGATATTTGGACCTCCGTTTTAGCATTTTTTGTCGAAATTTTAGAATCGCAAAAAAAATATGTAGGACTGTCAAGCCCTTGGCAGTCCTACATATGTGAAGGACTGTCACCTCTCTGGCAGTCCTAATCTATGATCGGGACTGCCAGAGAGGTGACAGTCCTCTGTGTCACAACCCGATTTTTCATCCGATAAAAATTTAAAATTTAGTTACCAAGAGGACTTTCGATGCATCAAAGTGTTCTTCGGACGTGGCGGAAAGAGAGTATACAATATTTGATGATCCTGGTTGTTCCATGTTCAATATTTTTCTACATTAAACACATAATTCAACTTTTTATATGTGAAATTCATGTTTAAAACATTAAACATATATTAATTCGATGACTTACAAATAAATGAGAGAAGTCAATGACCTAGAGTTGAGGAAAAAATTTGGGATAAAAATCAATGACCTAGAGTTGAGAGAAAAATTTGAAAAAAATGTAGGTTGGGAAAAAACTTGGGGTTAAATTCTTTGACCTAGAGTTGAGGGAGAGAAGAAAAGAGTTGAGGGAGAAAAGAAAAGAGTAGAGGGAGAGAGAAAAAGAAAACAAAAGTTGGTATTTATACCTTTGCTTGGGCTAGTCCCAAGTAAAAAAAATTGATGGCAAACTTGTAATATTTTGAAACATTTTTTGGCTAGCCCCTAGCAAAAAGGGTGGTGCCCTTAGAAAAAAAACCTAAATTTACTGATGTGAGAATGTAAGTGCAAGTATATGTCATTAGGATGGACCTTTGAACAAAAGAAAAAAAAAATAATTATAATACACACTAGTTCTAGCTTTTGTTTTTGTCCTGTTATATTCACATTTCTCCTACTAATATCCGATTTGCAGTGTAGCAACCCCCCAAGCCATCCTTATTTCAAGACAAAAAAGAAAAGAAAAAGAGAAGTATTTGAATTAGTTTATTATTAAGAATGATAAATAGAAATAAACTAAAAAAGTTCCTTTATTTTGTTAAAAAGAAAAAATACTTCAATTGATTAATAAATAATACATTCTAAATAAATGTAAAAGAAAATGTGATTGTTGTGTTCCCACAACTTCAAGAAAATGTGATTATTGTTTATTGTGTTTCCCACAATGTCCAGGACCCCTTTCTCTCTCCCCTATGCTTATTCCATTGCTACAAACTCCATAGCAATAGCATTAGCATAAGCATAAGCATATGGCATATGTTGTAATCATGCATTCACTAGCTTCTTCGGTAAGGAAGACATGATTACCTATGGGAGCGACGAGGACAACAACGACATCGGAGGAGCGAGCGGTCCCCGGACCTGGCAATTGATGTAATGTTTTACAATTTTTGTTTATTTTATTCTCAAGTAAAAAAATATAGCCATCTACCATGTTTCACGGACAAATAATTTAAATGGACATTCTATATTTCCAAAAATAAATTTCTATAAGGTGAACCAAACATGAGAATAACTTTTTCACCCTTAATTTACTCAAAATTTTAGAAAAGAAAAATAGCGTCCAAACCCACCTTAAATTTGATTCCCGGAAAAGTAAAATTATCGGCTATTTCTTCCATGTTGAAGAAAGTTGAGCCTGAAAGCATCATCCAACGAAAGTTGAGCAATAAGCTTGGCCTTCTAACTAGCATGGGAAACATTATCTTGGTGCATCAAGCCCTAGGTAACTGAAGGGAAGGCACCCGGATAAAACAGAGGACAAGTCTCGACAATATTTCTCCTGTATCATCAGTAACCTAACCTTACATGCCACTTTTATTCTCACGAGCATCGTCAATCACACATTCCTGTTTCCAAATTAAAACTTGAACCGAGCAGCAGCACATAACATATTCTCTAGCCCCAAAGTAAATAACATAATATATACCATCAATTATTGTGTTCAACCACAAGAAAAATTGGTGAAATGAAAATCCGCACATAACTCTGAACATTTCTGTTCCAGATTTAGTTCAAAGTTGAACAAAACAGATGGCTCCAATATGTCTACATAATAAATTTTGCCATTCAAATCCAGTGATTTGTTCGTGTGGCAAAACAATTCTGACCTGCTTGTGTAACAAGTAGATAGAAGCAACTTGGTTTGCACCATAGGAACAAAGAATATGGAGCAATCTACTATTACAGTACCTAAGCTGTGAAGGCTAACCCGGAAGTCTCATCTTAAATTCACAGCAGCGAAACACTTGCAAATGATTAATGAACCAAAAACGTTTCATTGAAGACGACCCGGTCGGTCATTTAACAAGCTTTCTCAAAACTTCTTCAGCCCTCTTTTCCATCTTGGGAAGGGCCCACTCATGCTGGATGATGTCAATGCTATCCTTCTCTGCACCCAAGCTCTGAAAGAACGACGGGGAAATACATTATATTATTAGCCTTCTTATTCAATAAGCGAACGAATTTTACAGTTGTTTTATTGCACACAGAATACACTTTCTTATTAATAATTTCTAACACAATCAAAGGGATAGAGACCACATTCAAGGCTTGTGAAAAGTAATCAAAATCTGATCAACATGCATAAAGAAAGGAGAGATGTCAACCTATCGCGATCTGATTTGGTCACGGAATGGATATAACCACTCTTTGACCAGACAACTTAGACTAATGAACTGATAAATTTGCACTCTATATCAAGGAGATTGACTATGATCACAGTTAAAAGAGGGGCTCCTAAAAGAAACAATTTGGGGTTTGACTTGAGAGTTGAGATGCACTTCAAGTGGAGAGAAAATTACTGGTCAAGAGAAGATCCATTTTCATCAATCCTTGAGATGTCAACTTTCCCGTCACTTAGGATCGATCATCTAAGGCACTATGGTTTTGTTCATATGAATGGTGGAAATTTAAGTTACACAACCAGCAATGCTTTATGGACCACAATGTTCAAAAAAAAAAAAGGAAGCAGGAAAAACACTAGCTGAAAATGTGAATCTATAGTTGGATGGACACCAACTACCGAATGAGGGATCAGTGAGTTGTGGCAAGCTAGAGGTAAATCCAGTCCAGGTTAAGGTTAGTATTGTTTGAGATGGTATGGATGCAATTCAAAGCGATGAGTAGGGCTGTTATTTGGTCACAAGAACCCGAACCCAACACTGGACCAAGCCTGGTTTTACCAGAAACGGGACCGGACCTTACAAGGTTTTAGTTACTTTTGGATAGATTGCATTGAATACCTGACCTAAACCTGAACCAAACCTGACATGAATTTAGGGGTGAAGGGGTAGGGTACAATCCCAACCCGAAGACTGTATGGATAGGGTTTTCGTCCAGAACTTGAAGCCGTAGGAGTTATGGGTCCAGGACTAGCAATACCAAGACCAACCCGACTGGGTAGATGCTCTGAGTGTGCCAGAAAGGATTAACAGGATTTTCAATGAAGGTTTATTGTTGGTGTACTTCTTTCTGGATACATATTGGACACATTCCTAAATTTTGTTCTTACCACATTACCACCTAAGATATGTAGGTAGTGATTGCATAGTACTGAAACCAGTGCGCGCATTGCCTCACTAGTGCCTAATGCCTGAACTCTAAAAACAAATAAAACTGCCTGATTCTAAACATTTTTTTTTCTAGCAGCCGGATTCTGAACACCGTTGGTAGGGGCTGCAACTATTAAAGCAATATCTTCCAGGATACTCCTCCAAGTCACAAATCTTGCAAAATGAAGTATTGAAGTCCTTCACTCACCTTAAACCTAAAAAAGTGAGCGTTTTAGCAGAAATAATGTGAACTTATGAATTATTTTGTGACAATATTTTACATGTATCATTTACAATTATCACAACTACAAAAAATTAATGTCTTCAATGATCCTAAAACATCCCATTTAGTAGTCAAATCATGTTTGCTTTTCTGAAGATATAATGAAGTTCCATCAGAAGGGTCATGTTAGTCAGACTACATTTAATATAACAGTTATTGTTCATTGCAGCACTGCACTATGCCTAGACAATAATATTTGCATATCATACATGTATGTCAAGTTCCACTGTGGACATGTTTCTCAACCCAAATTCCAAAAAAGCCAAAAACTCCCAAACTCAAAAAGGTATAACTAAAAATTAGTATCAAAGACTTCACTTTTTGATCAAAACTTCCAAGTTGGGCCAAATTTGATCCAAAATAGGGGGTTTTGCTCCAAAGTGAGAATATTTAATATTATTCTATTGTAACATTCATCTATGACCACCTTCTTGAGTTTAGGAAGTTTTAGAAATTTGACTTCGAGTTTTGGTTTGCCAAACATGACCTATATGCCCTAATATTTGGTAAAACATTAGCCAAGTCTCCTTATTTCAAAAACCAATCACAAAGCCTCCAAAGTTTTTGATACAACACGAAAACACCGACCATTAACACCATCCCAATATACGATGACCGGCATCTCAATTCTCATGTAAGAGAATTATTAGAGCATAAATCAAATAATAACAACCAACTTGTTTATTGTCTTCTACGTAGCCCTATTTATAATAAATACCTAACTTAAACCGAGAAAGAATCCTAAACAAAATAGGAAAAAATAAATACCAAAAGATACAGTCATCATCATCCCAAAATAGGCTCAGACGTCTCGAACCGATATTCGGATTTCCGAATTTTCCAGCAGCAATTCATATGCTTAGTGAGCACAAATCGAAATTCCGGTCAAATCCCTCCTCTTATAGAGAACTCGATCGCGAGTTCTTCATGCTAGCACCTGGGTAAAGAGCCTGGTCGTCTTCATCACGAGTTATAGATGTTCGTGATGTTGAATGTAGACAAGATCCCCTATCGAACCTGGTAAGTCTATGACATCATCATTAATCGGTCGTCATTAATCTATCGCAACAATTTGAAAGGTCCAAACTTCCTTGGTTGAAGTTTGTTGTATTGTCCAATTGGTACTCTCCTTCCGAAGGTTCACTTTGATGTCGTCACCAACGTCGAAAACTTTATGCTTATAGTACTCGTCCCTCGTTGACTTGTACCTTGCATTAGCTTATCTGTAGTCGTTTTCGAACTTCTCATGAACTCCATGGATTTGATTTGTCAAATTCTTTGTTGTTGCACTCATTTCCGATCCCTTTGAGAAAACATGTAAATCAAGAACATGATTAGGTGATTATGAATACACATATCTCAAACTCAGACTTCCTATTGATGAATGAATAGTGCAATTGTACAAGAATTTTGTTTACGTCAAAGCGAAGTTCTACTGCTTTGGGTTCTCTCCGCATATGCTCCTTATCATGTTACCCAACGTCCTATAGATCACCTCGGTTTGACTGTCCATCTACAGGTTAGCAGTGCTACTTAACTCCAACGATGATTCATACATACTCCAAACACACCACTAGAACGTGCTAAAGAATTCGTATCTCGATCGGACATTATCAACACTCTCTGTTCTAAAAGGAGGCCGCCTAGACCGCCTAGGCGGCGTTAGGCACTGGGTGCCCGCCCGATGCCCGCCTAGGCGGCCGCATGATCCCTCTAACATCCAACTATGCATGTTTCGAAGTTTTATGGATTTTTTTCATGCAATTTTTAGTAGATTTTTTTGGATTTTTTTTTAACCGCCTAGGTGGGCTAGGCGCTAGACGGAAGGTGTCCGCCAGACTAGCGCCTAGCGCTTTTCACCACCTTGTCAACACTTAATGTAGACTAGCTACGTGTGTCACATATGTTGTCCTCTTGCAAGGTATAAAGTGTGCCATCTTCGAGAACAAGTCCACCACCACGAACACCAAGTTGGAGCCCCCTTCGAGCCCCCGGCAGCCCCAAAATGAAGTTAGTCTTCCCAAATATTTCTAGGAACCAGGAGTGGAGTGTATAAACATGTATTTTGTGCATTCTTTTAGCAGTTTAACACACATAACATCGTTGTACAATCTTTCCCACATTTCCTCTCAACTATGACCATAGTGCGTTAGGAAACGACGACCAGTCTCGTCTCACCCCAAGTATGATGCCAAGTTGCTAACATGGAACTTCCGAATCAACTTCTCTCTCAAAGATGTACTAGGACTACAAAGTCGATCAACTTCTCTCTCAAAGATGTACTAGGACTACAAAGTCGATCCCCTTCATCAAAAACTAGTCATGGTTGTGAAAGTCGTCGACATCTGTTTTTGATGAAGATGCTCCCATACCTCCATAAATCCTCACCTTTCTCATAAAGCTCTTTAATATACTCCAATCCAACCACTTCTTGGCTATGGCTAACAATAAAGCCCTTCTACTAAGTGCCCTTCTACTAAGTGTACTTCTACATAAATCCTCACATGGTTGAAAGCAACAAATTATTGTACAAGCTTGTACAAAAATTTCTGTAGGAGTGTGTTCCACCTTGCATTTATATAGTTGTTAGTGCACTTCCGGCTACTCAAATTCTTAAAAGATTCATGGTCAGAATAAAGTACAAATTTCTTACCAACGAAGTAGTATTCCCAACTTGAGGGCGTGCACCATGACATAGAACCCTTTTTTGTAGGTGGACCACTTCCTTCAAGAAGAACGTCCGGGTTGCTCCTCTTGCGAAAGCACCGCGCCGATGCCATTGTCGCTTGTGTCGCACTCGAGTCCGAAGAGTTTGTCAAAATTGGGAAGCATTAAGGCCGATGTCGTAAAGCTTCACCTTGATCACCGTAAAACTCATCGATGCTTCTCCCTAATTAAACTTCCCCTTCTTCATGCACTCCCTAATAGGCGTCATGATGGTACTGAAATCCTGAAAGAATCATCGATAAAAAAATACTAACCCGTGGAACCTTATCACCTCTGCTACGATCTTTAGCATCGACCAAATCTGGATTGCACGAACCTTCTCCTCCTTGATATATATGCCCCTCACACCTACTATGAACCCAAGATATAACAACTTTGACGTCATAAAATAACACTTATCATCGATATGTATGCCACTCGCACCCATTATGAACCCAAGATATAGCCAACTTTGACGTCATAAAGTAACACTCCTTCAAATTAACGTAAAGTTTGTTTTATTTTACATAGCCAAACCTCTCCTAAAGTGCTCCAAGTGCATGTCACAATTCTTGTTGTAGATGATTATGTCATCTAAGTAGACCACAACAAACTCATCAATGAAATGTAGCAAGACATGAAAGTATCCAGTGTGTTGGACAATCTGAATGATATGACAATCCACTCGAAAAATCTATCCCATGTCTTAAACGTCTTCTACTCGTCCCATGACCGATGAATATTTGATGATAGCCGCTTTGAAGATCTATCTTGGAGAAGATTTCAGTTCTAGTCAAATAATCTAGCATATCATCCAGTCGTGGAATTGAGGACTCGTAGTCACCGTAATTATGTTTATCGCATGTCTACACACATTTGCCAACTAACGTGCTTCTTCGATGTCAATAGTGCTAGAAGCACGAAACGGCTCATGCTCCCTCTAATGTGTCCCTTTTGCAACGAATCCTCCACCTTCTCTCAAAAAGTCTCATTCTCCCACGGGCTCATAAGATGTATGAAAAGTTCGGAAAAGTCACTCGAGTACAAGATCGATGGAGTATTGGATGTCATGCATGGGAAACAATTTTTCGGAAGAATTTTGCAAAATTCGTCGAGGACTAGTTGTACCTCTACCGGAATAGCTCATCCCTCTGTCGACTCTTCAGTCTCTATACTTTCCTTCACCACCAAGACATGCACCTCACGAGCCTCCTTGAATACAACTTCCTTCGTATATACCGTCAATGAAAGAAAAGCCTTCCCTTTTGTAAAGTTTGGTTCGAGTGCTTTTTTACAAAGGCACAAGTGTGTACTTTGTCCCATCATTCATCGATCGTATGTGTTGTTGCATCCGTTGTGCTTTGTGGTAACATTAAACTGCCAAGACCTCCAAAACAACATGTGACAGATGTCGAGCCCGTCTATTACGTCGCAGTAGATCTTATCCCTGTAAGCTCTGATAGAGAAGGAAACATTGCATCACTCGGTCACCATGATGCTTGACACTTTATGAACTCATCCGACAGAGTACAAGTCCGAGTGCTTCGCCAACATCAACAATTTGGCTTCGACCAATATTGTCGACTTATAATGTTTCCCTGGTTGTTGATGTCGACTCCAAACTGTTTACCTTTGATCGTACAATGGGTTCGAAAAAGCTTATTCCTCTACGAAGAATCTTCGTGTCTTGGTCCTTATGTGGTCTTCTATACCACACCAAGGGTCACTTCCTTCCTTCTATTTGGTTGGGCCTCGATTGATATCACTGTCGGTCTCTTTTTTCTGACGCTTTGATATCAGCTTAAGCCACATGCTTTCTTTGTGGACAATGACTCGAACGTTGACTCGATTAATTGCATTTGAAACACTTGCCAAGAACAGGTTTGCATACAGGTTATTGTCGAGTAGTCGCCTCTGTAGGTTTCTTCCTTCTCCCTCACCATCTCCTCTTTGGATGCTTCATCCGTTGCTTTGGTCTTGGGCCACTGCATGTCTTCGACTGCTACTTCGATCGGTCGCCTGACTGCTATTTTTCTTCTAGCAATCGCTTAGCTTGCAAGGCTTGGTTCATGGCCTCTGTCAAGTTAGGAATGCACTGAGCTCTGATCGGTAGGGCTGAAAATCGAACGAACGAGCTCGAACAAAGAGTGTTCAAGCTTGGTTTGACTTAACTATCGAACGAGTTTGATTAGATCCGAGCTTAAGGTCGAGCTCTAAAATGGTGTTTGAACTCGGTTTGATTAGAGACTCGAACGAATCGAGCTCGAGCCAAAGTCCTATTGAACATGTTGTATAGACTATCACAATATCTCTCAAGTTTTAAAGACTTTTTTATTGAATTACTTATGCTCTTTACATCATAAATTTATCATCATATAAAGAAAAAAAATTGAGTAAAATTTCTAAGACAAAATGTATTTCTATCTATTAAAAAAGACATAACATATACTAGAAAAAGTCCTAATATGAGAAACCGAGCCGAGCTCGAGCCTGTTTGTGAACAAGATCGAGTCGAACAACCTATGGTCGAACTCGGTATCGATTAGTCCACGAATGAGCTTAAACCGAGCTTGGACCGAACCGAACACGAGCCGAATGCGAACGGTTTGAATCGTTTTACAGCCCTACTGATCGGATACCGATAAGTTGGCTTGAGGCAATCCATGAATCAAGTTACTTGGTACCCTTTGTCTCGTCGAGGTGGTTTCGCTCGACAAAATGAAAAAACTCCATTGACGTTTCGTTGCCCCTATGCACACCTTTGATAATTATGAAAAGATGTTGTTCGAAGTCGTCGGTTAGGAAGCATGCCTCCAACTTCTTTTGCATATTTTTCTATAAGGTGATGCGTATATTTCAGTCCCGCATACGCTCGTCCTGGAGCCTATCCTACCAAACTGAAGCTTTCGACTTCGATCGGCAAACCATCAACATTACCTTCTTGTCCATCGGGATATCTATGTAGTGGAATAATCGGTTCACCTCCGATATCGAGATCGCCATTAAGGATCAAAATATCAACCTTCAACTTGAAATTATCTCCTCTTATACAAACCTCTCCCGTGACCGCCACATTGATAAGTATAGTCGTCGTCAAATGGAACTCGGCCACGACAAAAATCGTTCCCCCTATAGTCTCCATATCGACCATATTCGCCTACGTTGCACCGATCGTCTTAGTCTCTCGTCAATCAAGCAGTCTGTCACAGCCACGATTTCATCAAACTCCTTGTTCGAACTAGACGAATCTACACGAGCCCTCTGAGAACGATTCTCCAGCACTGGTGCTTGATTATCTTCCGAGAGGCCGTGGACGCTGTTCACTCGTGATGTCGTTTCTGGATTTGAATTGGTTGCCTTAATAGTTCATGGTAACCCACAACCGACACGTAGAGTCAATTCCCATAGAGAGACTTTGAAGCGTAACCGCCACAAAAAGACCTACATCTCGTCCTTTGTTAGGAAGATGTTGGTCGTCGTTGTTAGTTCTAGTCATATTTCACGACACGTTGAGGTTCTGATACAACATGACACAGCACGAAAAAGTTGATCGCTGAAACCAACAACTCAAGATACGAGAATTAACACCTCAATTCCCACTCGAGAGAAATAACTCTTATTGATAACTCAATTAATATCAATCAACTTGTTTATTGTCTTCTACATAAAATCCTATTTATAAGAAAAACCTAGCTTAAAGCCTAAGAAAGAACCCTAAACACACACGAAAAATAAATACCAAAAATAGACCAAAAGATTCATCCAAAATCATCCCAAAATAGGATAAGCTACCTCAAACAGCTATCCCAGTTTGGCCAACTGGAATACCAGATTTTCCAGCACCAATTCATGTGCATGGCAAGCACAAACTGGAATTCAGGTTGCCTGACCGGAATTCCGACAAAAATTCTGACCAGACCCCCAAAAGCGTCAACATCAGTTTTTTACTTTTTATAAATTCGTACCGTCGCTCAGATTTTAGTGGTCATGTGATGTTAGATAAGCCCTTTTTGGCCAAGATAGAATTGTGTATTTCTTGGATCAGAAAGTTGCTAAAATTATGATGATGTCAGGACAAGAGTGGGGTTAAAAACCAAAAAAAGGTCTGTGGTTAGGGATGAGGTCAGGGAATTGGTAGAGGAAGATGATAACATGTCCTTTTAAGAAGACTTAATGATGTCAGCACCCCCTCCTACAATGTGAAAACATGAGGATCACATTATTGGTTTTAAACTAGGAAGCACGGGCACTCCGAAATGGTCAGCCGTGTCGTATCAAACACATATCAGACATGTAATGGACACAACCCGGACACTTCAAAATACACTAGGACACCAAAACAGGTGCAGTGTCCATGTCGCCGTGTCCTTACTGTGTCCATGTCCCCGTGTCCTTACCGTGTCGTGTCGTGTTGTGTCTTGTCCGTCTAAGAAGCAACGACTCTCCATCAAGGTTCTAAACGGCGGTAGGCGGGTGCGCGGCGGAGAGAATCTGCCTAGGCGGTCGATACATTTTGAATATTTTTTACTATTTTATCACTGTTTTTTGCATAATATACATATTTTAAGGGTGTTTCGTGCATAACTAAGTTGTAGAATGAAGATTTGTAAAGTTTTAGTTTTGTAAAAGTGAACTATAGGTCCATAATGCTTACATAACCTTTTTGGCCAAAATATATTATTAGGTATTGCTCCCGCCTACGCCGCCTCACCTCCGCCTATGCCGACAACCTCCGTTGGCCGCCTACTCCACCGCCTACCGAAAAACGGTGCGGAGAGAGACCGTCTACTGCCTAGGCGGCCGCCATTTAGAACACTCCTCTCCATAATTCATATTGTGTCCATCTCGTGTCATACACATATCAGACATGCGATGGACACTCCGAAATACACTAGGACGACACGCCAAAATTGGTGCCAAATCCATGTCACCGTGTCGTGTCAAATCCGTATCCGTGCAGCATAGGTTTTGGAAAACTTAGGGGATCATCTTGATTGGTTTTGATGTTTAAAAATGAGGGGGCATCTGACTTTCAACCATATTCAGGGAGGTCTAGTTTAAAATTAAGTGAAAGTTACCTGAATTCTAGTGAAAAAAATAGAATTTACCCCTTCTATGACTAGGCAGCTTTGCATGCTGGATGGTGACCAAATACTCTAGAGATTAAGCTAAATTGTAAATACGAGAACTAATAAATGAATAGCAATGTGCCTGACACATGACTTAAGAATCAAATCCACACCTTTGATGGATCAAAACCCATTCCACCCATTTGCATCATGCGCTGTGTGTCATCCATAGCTGTGCAGACGGCCTCATATCAGATCAAAAAGATATATTGAAGTTAAGAAAAAAATGTTAGTCTGCTTTACTAACCATTTTCTTCACCCAGAATAAGGCTAAATAAGCCCCTCAGTCCAAACAGATTAAGAAAATACCTGGTGAAAAAATGGAAGCATTACCAAATCTACAGCAGTGAACAAAAAAGTACGAGACAACAGTACTTTCAGCAGGATAAGCTTTTCTTTAATAAAAATGGCCTACCAGGAACGGCTGCTGACATAGCTTACATCAACAGTGCTTAGGTCAATCCCGTTTTGCAACATTGACCTAAATCTTTGTGTTAATGGAAAGGGAATTTTTGCTGCAAAAGTGGCAGTCAGTAATCAGTGAGTATGAAATGCATACTGAAAAAAAAAAGGGAATGCACATTGGAAGATCTATCATCCAAGGCCTAATTCTACATGAGTGAAAAGTGAAACAATAACATGTTAGATCAAACTTTAAGAAATCTCCTTCAGTAAATTGTTTAAATAAATATCTGCCATATTACTACTACCAGCACAATGTAAAATAGTGGTAGCAAGCCCTTTCAAATGTAAGAACGAATTTTGAGATCTACGTGATGGAAAGTTATCATTATAGAATTTTAAAGAATTAGATCATCAGAGAATAGACTTCTGCATCAATTTCACTATTCCTCTTTAGATAACATAGTAATACACGATTTGTGAACATCTAAAGCTTAGTTTTCAAATTATTATCTTGTGCATGGAGTGTTAATGTGATTTCAAATATTCAAGGGTTTCTGTTGAAGAGGGAAATTCTTATATTGACAAGTCTATGCTAAGGGGTCTATTATATACTTAAAAAGAAATATAAGGGCAAAACATATAAAAGAAAGGGTCCTTAGTACATGCTTGAATAGCAGCATATGATTGATTTGAGTTAAAACATGACTCTTTGATCAACCACGCATCATGCACCTTTGAAACTCCTCACCTATTAAGTTGTTTAAAAAAGATAGTACTTTAAAGCAACAGACCAACTTGGGCACTATCAAGCTAGCATAAACTTGAGTAGTATGTCTACAAAATACATGGACAGTCTACCTCTTTACCTCGCCTCTAATGTTGATTAAGCAGTTCATGATTTGAATGAACTATTACAAGTTAACTGTGAACTTTTACAAGTTAACTGTTGATTACTTTATTATGGAGTGAACAAATGCCTCCATGCTGATCATTTCATGGGCTTCCACACGGCACTGAGTCTACATCCATACCACCCTATTCAATAACACCCACAAACCCTAAGATAGCCAGAACCTGTTATTTACATATGACAACAAACCCAAAACCCTAATTTACCTCGATCCTGAATTCTAAAAATAGTTCTTCTTAAAGTGGATTCATTTTGGAGGATTTAAAATAATTTTTCTTGTATGTGGCACGTTAGACAAGTCCAACCAGGTTTGAGGGCTTATGTAGGTGAGCCAAGATATTTCCGTTTAGGACAAAAATGTGGTTACCTCCATGTATCTTTATTCCAATCCACGTCAAATAGGAAAATAATAGGGCACCAACCTTGTATGTGCTTCATATTTATCCACTATATTCTGTCCACAATCAAAATTATGGAAATGATTGTCCTTCAAACAACTGTTACTCCATCATGCACATTGACTAAGGGTCTAAGAATAATTATTTAGATGATAATCCTGTGGAAGTTCAAAATAATCCTACTGATGCTGCATGTTGGAACTTCAGTGACTACCACTAATTAACTCATAAAATAGCACAAGAAATAGTTTCAAACTGGAGCTAAGTGTAAATCTCTCTAATCTGTAAAAATGACTTATTTTACATCCATTTATGCGCTCCAATGCCTTCATTATATTTTCCATGATAAACTTTCTTTTCCTTGAAATTTGTTAAACTGTATACTGTATAGTTTATATTAAAAATAACCTCAGTTCCCACAATGAATCTGACATTGTGTCAATGTAAAAAAAGTGGTTGAACTCTCTTTTCTAACAAGTTATGGACAGCTTGACGAACTGGCAACTGAAAGAAGGTTATATGCCCCCATCCAATGCGGTCATGCTAATTTGGAGAGCGAGCCACTTGAGTTCGACTATCACTTCTCATGTATTTTCCCTGACAATGTGCAAGACATTGTGATCAAGTAGGTTTCTTGCAAATTTTGCATATCTTTTATAAGTATACCATCCCACAACATAGGAGACAACCCTAAGAACCTATAATGATCAAAACCACCATACGCCTATCTGTATTAAGAATTTCCAAATAAGATGGAAAATTTTTTAATATTTCTAGAAAAGACATGTTGAAGTTTTGGACAGGTAAATGGACAAGTGATTCCTTATAGTTCTAGAACCTTCATATACAACAAAAGACTGCATTATACAATCATAAAAGGACTAGCACATGGAGAAAGGGTTGGGAGGTTTGGTTTCAAGATGACGATAGCATTGTAAAGGAATAATAAAAACTTCAGAAAATTTCATATAGGGGGAAGAAGTTTATCTAATTTGCACAGAACGGGACAATTTTAGCATATTTACAAAATTCGGAATCTGGCGCCAGTGACAAAAAAAAAAAAAAAAAAAAAAAGAGGCACCAGTGCAACTGGCGCCAAACACATTCTCATTCCTGGCGCCAGTGCAAACTCCTTTTTTTTGTTCGATTAGTTGGGTTTGTTTTAGTTTGGTTTGGTTTGATTTATCTTTTAGTTTTATTTTGTTTAATCTTTTAGTTTAGTTTAATCTATTAGTTATTTTGTTATTATCTATAATATGTATAATAACAAAATATATTAGTTAATATATTTGTATATAATAATTTTATATTAACTAGTAAATTTTGTTATTATCTATATTAACTAATAAATTTTGTTAGTGTTTATAAAAAAATAATATAGCAATATAGATAATAACAAATTAATATACTAATAAGTATAGATATTAACAAACTAATATATTAGTATACAAATAAATATAAATAACAATAAAGTAATATATAAAATAACAAACTATATATTAACATATTGTTATTTATATTTATTTGTATACTAATGTATTAGTTTGTTATTATCTATACTAATTAGTATATTAAATTGTTATTATCTATACTACTATATATATTTTTATAATAGATTTGTTATTAATACAAAAAATAAATAATACAAAAAATACAAATTAATTTGTTTATAAATACATATATTTATTTATTTTATATATTAATTGTATATTAATATTATAGATAATAACAAAATTTATTAGTTAATATAAAATTATTATATACAAAAATATTAACTAATATATTTTGTTATTATCCATAGTATAGATAATAACAAAATAGCAAATAGATTAAACTAAAAGATTAAGCAAAATCAAACTAAAAGATAAATCAAATCCAACTCAAACAAACCAAAAAAACTAGGATTGAGAATGTGTTTGGCACCGGTGTTACTGGCGCCTCTTTTTTTATATTTTTCTTTTTGTCTGGCGCCAGTTGCACTGGAGCCTCATTTATTTTTATTTTTTTGTTTCTGGCTCCAGATTCTCTTTTTTGTAAATATCCTAAAATTGTTCTGTTCTGTGCAAATTTGATAAACTTCTTCACCCTATATGAAATTTTCTATAAAAACATAGATTCATTAATGTGATAAAAATGTGAGAAACCGACACTGTAATACCATATTAACAAACACATGGATATAGAGGTTTTATGATCTGGAAGAACGTACTTAGTGACACTGAGAACCTGCTAGGCTAGCATATGATTGCAGAAAGTCTTCTTATTATTGTGAGAGTAACTCATTTGGAATACCAATAGGCATATGAGTTACTACACAAGTATCATTCTAGGGAGATATAAGGGTGCATGGTAGGTTATGTAGAGTTAATGCATGATTGGAAGAGGTAAGGTGTGAGGTAACTTGTAATACTTAATGAGCATAAGCAGTTGTGTTCTAATTAAGTCATAGGCATGCATCTATGTCCTATCTATGTACAGGTTTCTTATGAAAAGGAAAGAAATTTATTGAAATCCGAAAAGAAGTTATCTTTGAAGGTGGATTCCTTCTCTATGCTCTTCCTTTAGATGGAGTCCTCTACAGGGCGTTTGGATGTAGGTTTTGTATTCCTAGGAATCATTTTCCATTCCTTCTCCATGGGAAAAGAATTCAACATTCCCATACACATGTTTGGTTAGGTTGGGAATATGTAGTCCGAAAAATTCAATTTTCTCATTCACATGTTTGGTTCAGACATGAATAGGAATCTTAATTTGTTTAGTTTTCCCTAAATATCATTTCATTAATTTCATAATGCTTATATTACCTAAATCACATGTTTGGGATAGAAGTTAGAATTTTGAAAGTAAAAGGAGGGTATCACCGTCCAAATAAAACACCCAAACAACATTCTCAGGAAAGCAAAACTATTTCCAAGAGGGGTCTTGGGTTTCACTTTCCCACAACAATGGAAATATGGAGCCCCTCGTATTCACCTCAATCTCAATCCTAGACATACCGAATATGGGTTAGGAATCCAAAATTCATTCCCAAGCCTCCAAAACTTGAACCAAACACCCCCTTAGGGCCTAAGGGAAACTATCAATGTAGGAAAACTATGACTACTTTCTATTTTAGTACTTGTTTGGTAAATGGAAAGTTAGAGAACTAGTAGAACTCATCAAAAAATGCAAAGTATTCCCCATTCTACTCCCCACCCAAATAGGTAGGAAGTCATAGAAACTCAAGAACAGCAATTATGATCTAATTTTTTAATAGTATTTACTTCTATATATATATATATATATATATATATATATAATTTTTATTTTTTTGAAGCAATGGATAATTGTGGCGAACTCGCCTCCACTGGGGCTCGAACTCCGACCACTTGGGCCGCATGCATCTCTCTTAACCACTAGGCTAGAGGTCATTTGCATATATATATATATATATATATATATATATATATATATATATATATATACTAGCATTTGTGCACGTGCCTTGCACGTATTTTAACATTTCTTAATTAGTTTAGGAAGACTCTTTAGGAAGACCAAAGGATAGTCTTCCTAATTACTAAGTTGTCTTTATTAAAATTAATGAACTATTTTTAATTAGTATAAGTATTTAAGGGTATTTTCGGAATTCAAAAGTTTCACCATCTAAGTTTTTCTATTATATAGTAGAATAGATATATATATATAATACGAAAACTTCTAAGCTTTACCGTGGAACTTTCATGTTCCAAAAGTGCTCTTCTCCAACCTTATATATGTCAAAATATACTTAAATTAACTAGAGGTAAAACATGAAAATTACACACCTCCCCACTAACATAATTACTAACCACTAATAATTATACACTTCCAACTATAATAAATGTTCACCATCTCAAAATAAATTTACTTAAAATATTTTATACTATTTCAAAATGGATTTGTCATGCAAGTATACATTTATAAAGTGAGGGGAAAAAACACGCACATCGCACATGCGCATCTTCTAGTGTAAGGTAAACCAGCACTTTTAAATAGTCCATATCAATTAATTTTGACTAATTTGTAGCTAAATACCCTATACTTTCATCTATTTGCAACTTGCCACTATAAACTATCAAAATTATTAATTTGCTACCCTAAAGTATTATAATTAGCAACTAAATACCTTGAACTTTCACCGATTTCCATCTTGCTACCATGTGCCCGTAAGGTAGGTTACCACTAAGAAATACTATAATATGTAGGGTACAATTGTTAACAGCACAAGGGAAGCAAGTTGCACATTTAGAAAAGTTCAAAGCATTTAGTTGCTAGTTATAATAATTCGGGGAAGCAAGGAGATAATATTGATATTTTAGGATAGCAACTTGCAAATCGGAGAAAGTACATGCTATTTAGTTGCAAATTAGCCATTAATTTTTTATTTCTACCATGTCATCATTAACTACAAGTTCCTATATTTCAATTTTTTTTAACAAACATCATTTTCAATTGGAAACTTTGTTTTCTTAGGTTTCTAGAAACCAATAGAAAGTAAGGGACCGTTTGGATAGATTTTCTGAAAACAGTTTTCAGAGAAAAGTTATAAAGTTGGTTTTTGGATATACATATTCTGAATTTGCATTTGGTTACTTCCATTTGGAAAATAGCTTTCTAAAAAAAGTTAAAATTTTGTTTGCTAAAACAATTTTAGAAAATATTTTTTAATAAAATTTTATAAATTATTTGTAGTTGTGTTAAAAAAATTGTAAAAAAATAATAAAAATCCTAAATTCCGATCGTGTGGCTCCACAACCGTCGGGATGCCATTGCGCGCAATTCTTCCCACGAAGATAACGAAGATTTGAGCTCCTGGCAAGCCAGCTCCAGAGTCTAGAGTGACTACTTCAGGTGGAGGATCCCGGCCTCGTAGCTTGACTAGAAGAGCATCGCGTCGAATTCGTCACAGAGCAAAAACACGAGAATTTTGAACATCCAACAAAAGAAAACAAAATAAGTTCCATATCTAAAAGAACCATATAGAAAATCGAACAAATTCTACACAGATCACATAGCAAGGACTGTTGTTTTGATTGATGAAGAAAAGAGGAGGAGGAACAAGAACTTGTCGATGAGGCGTCGAACTTGTCGAGGAGGTCGTAGGCGATCTCCGGTGATGGGCACCAGGGATGATGGTTGTGGTGGTTTTGGCTAGGGAAGCCCCCCGGTTCTGAGAAGCAGGAGAAGGAAGGAGATGGGGAGAGGTGATGCTAATGTTGGTGAAGCGGAAGAGGGGGAGGAGCAGCCATGGTGGTGACGGTGGCTTTCTTCCCAAGCAGAGAGAGGGGAAGAAGAGGATTTTAGAGAGAAATTTTTTAGGTGTAGTGGCGTTGGTTGAGGAAGAGAGAGATTTTTTTTTGGAAAGCAACTTTTTCTTTTTCTCTGAAAACTAAGTTAAAACGTAGCTTTTTGGAAAAAAAAATTGGGAAATCAAATATAGCAGTGGTTACTGCCAAACACTATTTTAGTTGGTTTTTGAGTTTAAACTCAAAACATTGAGCCAAAAAGTAGATATCCAAACAGACCCTAACTTTCTTAGATTTCAAAAGTTTCCATTTGCCAAACAGACCCTTAGGTAGACATTTTATCTCTGTTACAACTCTATTCCTCTAACTTCTCCAACGTTTCAGTATCACTTGAGTGTTTTTGCTCTTACTATTTCAATACTCTACACAGTCTAAATGTTTGATATCATTTGTAAAACTGAACACATTGATCATGATACATACATCCAAAAGTTCAAAAGTTCACAAGCAAAATTATTTGTTGTACATGTGTTCATGTCCCATTTGTGTACTTTGTTCAAGCTTCACAAGGGTATAATACTGAATTTTGTTTGAGTTTTTATCCACAAGAAGGGTCCAATTGTTAGTAAAAAAAAAAAAAACGGGTTGTAGTAAAATCAAATGAATAGTGAAGTCATATAGTAAGACTTAATCAACCTCCAATAGAGGATAAAAATGGATATCCTGGAGGCTCACAACTACGAGCCTAATACTCTAAGATGGCACCTAAGCCTATAAATCAACTAATACGTAGGCAATTACACCCCAAGAAAATTAGAAAGGGCACACCAGGCAGACTTTTGTCAATCTTCTTTAAAACATTACAGTTCATGGTGAAGGGCGTACACTTCTCCCTTTCTACAAGTTCAAAAACCAGTTAGTACGTACTGGCAATATTCATAAAGTTAAATGTGAACAGACGTTGAAAATGCTACCAAAATGCATAGTAACTTGAACCCTTAAACGAGATAAGTAGATCAATTGTGACAGATTATTAGAAAACATACCTGCGACAAAACCAGAGAAGAAAAAGTTCACCCATGCAAAAGTAAGCGTCTGAAAGGGCAAAGATGATTGTATCAAAAGGTAAGTGAAGTCAGTTTTTAGTATAAAAACTACTGTGTACCTGTGGGATGATCATTGAAAGGTTTTTCTTCATCATATCCATGGCCATGTTAGGATCTGAGAACATTTGTGCTTGTGGGTTTGAAGCTTGGCCTTTTGGAACGTGCAACAAGCCATTCTCCTACATACAACAGTGCATACTTTCCAGAGTTAAGACTAACCTTCTGTTGATGCCAGAAGAACTTCATATGTTTTTCAATTGCTATGTTGTGATCTTATACCAACTTTTAAGTTCCTAACCCTAGTGAGGTTTACTAAGAGGAGGCACAGACATGCCAAAAACTTGTGCTGTGTCCGTGTCTGAAATGTATTGAAAACGACACAGACTCCATATAAATAAGACACGCCCAAATGTGTCGTATCCATGTCTCCATGTTGGACACACCAAAAGTTGATGCGATGTTCATGTCACATCGGACACATATTGGGCACGATACAACCATTCCAAATACACTAGGATAAGCCAAAATATGTGTCATGTCCATGTCGCCATATCTGTATTCTGTGATGCCGTATTTGCGTCCTTGCAACAGCTTCCAATTAAAATTGACCCAAAATAATACAAGTCCTATACCGAAATTAGAATCGTAAAATGAATGAGGATGAAGCAATAAGAAAACATAAGACAGATAGCAAGACCCCAAATTTGCCAATGAACTGCGTTCAAGCAATGGAAAAACTACCATAGAAGTTCAAACTTTACCAACTAAAACTTCAATATGGATCCATCCATCAATCCATAAATGATGAAAAGGTCAAATTGTATACTCTCTTTTTCTTCTCCTTTTCTTACAATTTGAACTAAAGTAGACCACGAACTCAGGATCATACTACCTTATGATACAACTCTAACTGGTCAAAGATCTACAATAAAAATTTGAACTTTACCATCTGAAACCTCAATATTTAGATCAATTTAACAAAATGTGATCCCAAACTGGTAAGCCTGTCCCGTGTAAGGAGTATGTTCATGATAATTTTGTAGAGGCACAGCGCCGCCCCTTCCACCTCTGAAGAGAACAAGAAAGTGTTGCTTATACGGAAATAAGGATGAGTCTTGTGACTTTGTTTGGGATATTTGGAGCTCCCAGAGTTCTAAGTTTGGGCTTCCCACCGCGCGGCATAGTAGAGATCTTTCTTCTGTTTTGAATGAAGTTAAAACTCAAAAAGGCAGTGGAGCTAGAGGATACCATCGATGCCGACTTGGACTTATTTTGGGGGGCGGTGGTTTGGTGGTTTGGCACGTGTGGAGGGAACAAAATTGACGTATCTTTGAGATATCCTAGATCCCAGATGACCTATTATGTAATCTGGGCTAGATCATAGTAATTTTGGTGTTTATCTGTAATATTCTTCTTCGGAAAAAAAATTTGGTTTATTTTTATTTTCCTGTTTCAATTTCTTTCACGATTCAAACTAAAATCCCATAAGAAAATAGATCATACTACCTCATTGGTATAGTAGAATTTACGAGCACGGAACGACTTGGCGGGGATGAAGTTCGCAGCCGCCCTGAGATTCCTAGCCCTAATGATCAACTGCCTGTGAAATTAGAGAGAGAGAGAGAGAGAGGGAGAGGGAGGGAGAGATTCATCAGATCGATAGGAATAGGGTTTGGTTAGGGTATCGAGGAGGAGGGGATCAATCAAAGGGACTAACCCTTCCTTGACGATCTTCTCGTCGGGCGACTGGGAGGAGGACCGCATGAGCTTGGAGACGAAGTAGCGGAGGACTCCGATGAGAACCATGACGACGGAGAGAGGGATCAGGACCCAGTCTCTAATGGCGGTGTCGAGAACTAGGTCTTCCGCCATGCCCAATATCAACTCTCTCTCTCTTCTCTCTCTCTCTCTCTCTCTCTCTCTCCTGTTTCTCTGTTTTGCTTTCCCCCCTATCTCAATAGGATGACGACAGAGAGTGTGACAAAACCGGATATATACATGGATTAATACCGTATAATAAAAAATATTATCCAATTATAGTTAAATATCTCTTCTAACTCATTGTGGTTAAGATGGAAATTATTTTTCTTATTAGTTGAATTCGATTTTCCATGTTGAATATATATAACAAATTTAAATTTTTTCGTCCGAGCTCTCTAGCCTAGTGGTATTAGAGCGGACATCCGGAGGGGCCGGCAAGGTTCGAGCCCCCCAATTGCGTGTGTGAGTGGGATTTCAAAAAAAAAAAAAAAAAAAATTTAAATTTTTTCAATAATTTTTTACGTAATTTAATTTTTTTGAAATAAAATGGGCCATACACATACAGCTTAGACAGCTCACTTTTGAGCCGTTTTGAAGCCTCGTTATATAGTAGAAGATCAGTTGTATAATAAATAGACTTAATTAAAACTTGATACATTCAACTATTTCAAAACTAATTGTCTGTGTGCCCGGTATTATAGCGGACACCCGGAGGAGCCGACATGGTTCGAGTCCCCCAATTGTGTGTGTGCGTGGGATTTCAAAAAAAAAAAATTACAACTTGATACCCTCAACTATTTCGGTAACTTGATACTTTAATTTTTTTTTTGTTCTCAACGATTTGATATCATCAAATATTTAGTATTTTTAATTTGACATCCGAAATTAATAAAAAAATGAAATTATCCCTCGCTTTCCAAATCTCCCCCCCCCCCCTCCACCTTCACCCCCCTCTCTAGGCTGCCCCCTCCTGCTCCAGCCGGCTGCACCCCGCACCCCCTCTCCGTACGGTGTGCCACCGGCCCCCCACCCCTCCACCCCCTACTTCTCCAACGACGGCACAGCAACAGCTACAGCGTACGGCGACGCAACGACGGAGGAGGAAGAGGGGTTGTGGGAGAAAAGGGCAGGTGGTGCGGCCATAGGGGCGCGCGGAGGGAGGGGGAGGATGGGGGGGGGGGGGGGGAGGGACGGGTGTAAACCCTCCTAAAATTTGTAATATATATTTTAATTTATTTAATTAGAATAAATATTGTGAGTATATATAACCCATATTTTTCCAATTTTCAAAATATTATTTTCTTTAGTTTAGTTTTAAATATTGTGCTTAGGAAATAATTTCTCTTTGAATTTTTATAATTGAAAGCCATGAGTATTTTTATCCATAAAACGATTTGTCAATTTATTTTTAAATAAGATTTTGGATTAGGAAAATATTCTTTAGAATTATTTTGATAATACTGAATAATATTTTAAATTATTATTGTGATAAATTAGTGGATTAAGATTAGATTAATCTAGTTTAAAAAATATTTGATTTAAATTAATGGGAAGATTTATCCATTAGGATTCTTGATCCTTATCTATTTAGGATTTTATTTGTCAATATCCATCTATTTAATGAGAGCTTTTCCCTTGCTTTTTTTTCAAAAATCAATAATTTTCCAACCATTATCATCACCATAACCATAATCGTGTCATCGTGTCTGTGTCCACCATCACCACCATCCTCGTGTTAGTCGTGTCGGCCTCGAGTTCGACCCCGGGTATCTATCCATTATTTTTTGGTCCCTTATAATACAATCCTTAACATTTTTGTGTCCGACACACCAGACACGAATGCAGAATCCACAGATCCTTTCTCCTTGTGTCAGACACAACCCCGACATCACCAAATACATCAAAAATCCTAACCCTAGTCGCACATTGCCTCCCTCTTGTGGATCCATCGTTGTCATCTTCCTGTCACCTCCTCACCGGAGCAGCCGACCAACTATCGACACCGTCGCGCCACCCTTTTCCCCATCTCCGACCAACCTTCGGCCAGTGGCCTTCACTACCCCAAAGCAGCCACCACCGCCTACATCACCCCTACCAACTATCACCTCTGCTGTCACCTAGAACCACCAAACCCTAACGTCTGGGTCGATCCACGTCCTCCAGTTCAAGAACTCCTGGCAAGCACGACTCCCATCGACCCCGTGCCGCTCTCCGCGGGCAGATCCCTCCAGAACTGGTCAATTTCACCCTCGACCCCTGTAGCACCACTTTCCGGCCCCCTCCTTGTCAGCACCGATTACCGGCTGCTCACCACCACCGGAACTCTTAGCGCTGCTCTGTGCCCTCTCTCCAGCGAAGACAACGCTCGCTGCCGGAGCACCACCTGTCGCCGCCCTCTCCACCACCGCCGGCACAGACTCCTAGACGTCGAGCCCTAAGGTGAGCGACGCTCTCTCGAACGCCTTTCCCCTTCAGTCTCTCGAAATTTTCTCTCTCAAAAATATGGACCCGAACACATGCCGAGTTCTGCCCCCAAAAATGCTATAAATAGAGAAGAAGTTCTTATTCCAATTCACTCAAACATTCTTCTCTTCTCTCTCTATTCAAAAGCATTCCAGAGATATACACTTTTATATTTAGCCTTTAACGACTCCCAGCCAAGCCAAGTGCTTTTCCGATTAAATCTAGAGTTTGGTTCGAGTTGCAAAGAAGGCTTTCCGAAAACGTTCCAGTTTTCAAAGTTTGCCTCATTTGAAGTTGTGAGTCCTTTGGACGGAAACTCATGATGTAAGGAGCTGCAAGCGCTCGGTTAAAGCTTGTGCCATAGTGGATTAACATCGAGCAAGAGTACTCGAGACTGGACTAATCCTTTCAGAGGGATACCAGTATACATCAATGTGTCATGAGTTTGCTTTTCTGATGCTCTTTACTTTACGCATTTAATTTTTATAGTTTGATATCATCTGCCTAGCACTTCATACCTGTGACACTGCTTATAATATTTTTATTTGGTGATTATGTTTTCATTGCACACACACATTCTATTCACACCCCAGAGGTGCTCAACGTTCCTATAATTTGTATCAGAGCATGTTATATATAAATATAATACTTTAGAGAGCATATATATATGGCAGCCGTGAAATCTATATTCACAGGTGAAGGGCAATCCACAAATAGACTTCCACTATTTAACAGAACAAACTATACATATTGGAAAACACGAATGAGTTTCTTCCTAAAATCTCTTAACTTTGATCTCTGGTCTATAGTCATAGACGGCTACAAAAAGCCACCTAGAATAGTGATTGACGATAATCTTGTGGACAAGCCACATGATAGATACATGACTTCAGAAAAGACACAAGCCAGTCTTTACGCAAGAGCGATCAATACACTATTTTGTGCTATTGATAAGACTGAGTTCAACAGAGTATCTACATGTGTCACATCACACGACATTTGAAGACATCTTGAGGTAACTCATAAAGGTACATCACAAGTGAAGGAATTCAAAATAAGCAGACTGGCACAAGAGTATGAGGCTTTTAAGATGAAGCCAAATGAAACAATCACTCAGATGTTTACACGTTTTCTTGATATTACTAATACTTTATCATCTCTTAGTAAGGATTACTCAAATCATGAAAAGATCCCCAAAGTGCTTAGGGGACTAACGAAGAACTGGAACCCAAAAGCTATTACGATCATAGAAGGAAACAATTTCCCACTATGTCGCTTGAAGCACTCATCGGCAAACTGATGACTCATGAACTAGACCTTCAAGACTTTGAAGAATCGACTCCAAAAGAAAAGTCCATCGCGTTCAAAGCCCATGCTAAAAGAATCACAAGCGAAGACACGGATAATGAAGATTCAGATGGTGAGGAACAAGCTCTTCTTGTAAAGAACTTCAAAAAATTATTGAGGTTTGAGAGATCGAACCGAAAGAAGAAAGATTATCAAGAAAGCAATGAAGAAGAGACTATCTGCTATGGTTACAAAAAGATGGGTCACATCAAGAAAGACTGCCCAATAGCCAAAAAAATAGTCGATACGATCAACCAAGCAGGAAGTCAATAACTGGTAGAAAATATGCAAATACTAGTATCTGGACAAAAATGAAGCCAGTAAATCAGAGAAAGAAGAAAGACCAAGCAGTTCTGCAAATGTCTGCTTAGTGGCATTTGATCAGGTACAACTAATCCTCTGTATGATGATTTTACATTTGATGAGCTTTTCTGATGCTTTTAGCGACTTATTAGATGGACACAAAAAAGTATTGGATATATAAAAGCAGTCTCGAAAAGAAATCAAAGCTTACACTACTGAAGTTGAAAGGTTGTCATCTCTATTAGAAGATATACGGGAAACACCTTACACCAGTAACATGAATGAGGAAATATCAACTCTGAAGCTTAGCTTGCATGATGCTCATAAAACGATTGAGAAAAGAGATCATGACTATGCCAAGCTGAATGAGTTATATGAATTAGAGAAGAAGAAGTATAACATCGCTGCACAGAAGATTGATGCTATAATTACTAAGTATGATGAGCCATGTGCTATCTCTAAAAAGTTAGAGATAAAGTTAAAAAAAATAGGTGATACCTGTAAAGATCCGCTCTGCGCAAGCGGAATGCCAATTCAATTGGCACAACTGCATCGACCCAAATCTCGCCTTACTCGATGAAATGACTCGCTTGAGGCAAAGGCAATGGACTTGGCACTTTAGAAGAATCCTGACTAATTAGACTTTCAAAGGCGCGCTTGGAGTCTCGCTCGGCCGATGCGATCATCGCTAAGGTGGGTGGCTCCGGTGAACTTGCCTCTACTTGGCCTTCACACTAATAAACTGGATATTTTGAATACACTGAGTAGGTTTGCTAATAAAAGAGACGTACCCACATAGCTAAGGGAATAATCCCACTCTGAGTCAGATTGCATAAAACATGGAGAATATGGAACGTTAATGCTTAGATAAGCACATCACGCTGGGTTTTTAAATTGGCACTTAATCTTTCGATCCTACGACTTGGACAAAAGTAGCGTTCTGATGATGACACAAAGATTATCAATTTGCTTGACTTGGTAGGCATGGCCTTACGATTTTATTGTCACGATTCCACGGTTTCAAGGGCTTGTCATATAGTGTATAACTTGAATTGTGGCACGACACGGAACACGGTTGGTTCAAGTTGAATATGTAGGAGGCTCACAAATAGTCATTTCTAAGTGAGTCGAAGGTACGGTAACATGAATGGAAAGTTCTCAGAATTGTAGCACGCCAAGGCTCCCTGAATTGTAGCACGCCAAGGCAAGTCCTTTTTCCCCTTTCCTCTTGAAATTTGTTATGACTTGATTCTCTTATTTATCTTGAATTAATATAGTTTAGATTTTTAATTCTGGAATTTATGGAAATTATTTACAAAATTCAATCTTATGAGAATCAATATGGATATGAGCATGAAAATTTGGTAGAAATCTATTTACGAATATAATTAATGTATGTGTATATGAATTGGACACAATGTTTAGGACACAACACAAAAAAAGGACACTTCGTCTCTTCATAGGCATATATATATATATATATATATATATATATATATATATATATATATATACATGGACACCATATAGGTATATAACTTAACACGATATATGGACATTCATGAATTTATATTATTATGACACTTATAAATCTTGGCACCACCTATGGACAAAATCGATACACATTAAAATTCCATATATAAAATTATACGTCTTTAGTGTGAAATATGTATAATTGATTTATTTTGAAGATGTAGGAGCAATAAGATCATAATTTAACATAAATATTAAATTCTCTCCACAATTAAAAATATACCTATTTCACATATTTGGTTTGATTATTTAGTTAAAAATGGATGTCTATAGGTACCTATATGCTAAGGTAACCTTACACCCATAAATCTTCAAGTTTGAACTTCTTTTGCACCTTCAAGAAGCTAAACATGTATATATCAAGTATGAGTTGAATTGAACCTCTAGATTTAATTATGTATGTAGTTATTATCAAGCCAATATTGCAAAGCATTCAAATCATTTAGTGACATTCGAAAAGTGAGACTTTGGTATCATTACGTTACTAATAATCTTGTTTTCTTGAATTTGGATAGCTTCTAGAAGGAACAAAATTGTGGCAACCAAAAATAATAAATTGCTTGCTTGCTGGCTAAGGTAAGAAAGCTTTAAATTTAACTATATATTATAAATGCGTGGTCCGGTGTTGAGAGTTGCTCAACCGAAGGGGTCGGCGTACCCGAATATTAATTGTGTGGTCCGGTATTGAGAGTTGCTCCACCGAAGGGGTCGGCGTACCCGATTATTATATTTTTATCTATTATAAAATTCCGGAGTCAATAAATACAAAGGAGACTCCGCCAAAATTTTCAATAATTTCGGAAGTTAGCCAAATTTTGGAAGTTTTAGGATTAGGAAACCTAGTAGAAAAATCTAAGTTATATCCAGTTTCTAGTCAACTAGAATTTTACCATATGACGTGTTGTCTTTAATACATGAGATGGTAAGGTAAGTTGAAAGAATGGTTCCTTGCCAACAACTTTACCATATGGCGTGTTGTCCTAATACACGGGATGGTAATAAGTTGGATAAATCTTTCGCCAACAAAAAATTACCATATGGCGTATTTTCTTATTATACAAGATGGTAATTGAGTTGGAACCTAATATTAGACTTAAGAATTAATAGACTTTTGTCTATGATTATAGTTGCATTATGGGGTGAGAGAGAACAACTGGATCACATCTATCGAAATCCCTATAATATAATTTTACCAGTAAAAGCTGATCAGTAGTCCCGCATCTATAAGGCCTTGCGATGACGGGGTGAGGCCTAGCTCACCAACAGAGAACGGTCCAGTAAATTCTGAAAAATAAAATCGAAATTTAAAATTTAATGCATACTAGTTTCCCACAAGATGTGGGGGGTCGGATCTACGGCACCGTACCTAATACAGACACCACCTGGTCCCCGGTAAATGGGATTATTGTCGAGAAAATAGAGGGTGATCGTGATCCACATGTGTTTTCTAACAATTGCATAATCATGATGAATAATGTTTGTGATTACATTTGTGATTAGGTCTTGTATGATAATTGGTAGGATTAGGATATATAGTGTATCAAGTTGTCTTACAATAAAAATATTAAGTTACGTTTCTATACTTATTCAATTCTTTGAATTTCATTTCATGATTTCTTACCGTCTTTGACCCGAGGACTTGCTTGTCGTTTCTTAACGATCTAGTATTTGTTCAGTAGGAGAAGATGAGAATCCGGAAGAGATACTACCTCTGTACCATAAAGATGGAGAAGAATGAACATCGGGTAGCTTGGCCGGAATGTCGACAAGTCGGTTTTGTTGTCAAAATATGTAAATTAAATGTTTTCATGGAACTTATAGTCAAGTTGTATAAAATGATGTAAAGGTTATGTATGAAAGTTTTTAGAATGTAATATATATCTTGTACCTTATCCTAGTTTTTAACAGGCGACAATCGCTATCTTAACATTTGAATGTTATGATTGTGCGTAGCCTGGAGACGTATCAATGCACCTGGTTTCCATTAATTGGGAACGGGGCGTGACACGTCTTTTTGTAGTGGCCCATGCAGGTCCTCAAACAACGAAAAATCTAGGATAAGAGAATAGGTTAAGGTTAAAAAAAGGGATATTAGGAATTTATATAGGATAAAAACCTTGATTTCAATTACACCCTAGAGAAATTTTCTTGAAATTACCTAAGGATATGCAGTATCGGAAAAATATTGGAGGAACTGAAGATATTACCTAGACTATTATTTTTTCCTATGTTATTGATCTATCTATTAAACTCTCCTATTTTGGGTATTTATTTAGAGGGTACTAACTTGAAGTTTCGTGTGTGTAGATCATGCCTCGCTTTTTGCCTTGTGCCAGATTGGGAAATAGTATGCATAGTTTAGATGATTACTATCGTTTTGCAAAAAGAAAGTGATGACTTGCTCCCAAGCAAATGATAAGGGCCTACGGAGTACACTATGAGATCCAATATCCCGTGGTATCGGATGTTGTTGATAAGGATGTGATGTTTTTCAATAGGATAAACTATTTTGTACTTATCAAAAATCCGGTAATATAAAGATCCAAATAAGGATGACTATAATGGTACCTTTGAAGAATGGCTGGAATTTCACCCAGGGGCAACCGTCATCGGGAAAAGAGAAATGTGGATCTAAGTAATGTTTTAGGGGAGGAAATGTGACGATGTAAAATAGCTTTTGCCTGCTGTAAAACTCTTTTTGTAAGACATCAGATGTATATATAAGGATCAGAAGGAGAATGTAATCATGTATAAATGTATGTATATATAAAATGGGTGTACTTGGCAGTATCAAAAATGGTTGAAGTTTTAAAAATTACTTTACCTTTACCTGTCATTATCAAAAATTTATATATACATCGGCACTTATTGTTATTAAAAAATTTACATTTGAGGATTATGATGGGTGTAGGTTATGGACCTGTTCCTACCAAGCTTGCTCTGGGATGGGAGTGACTACACTCTTTATTTATATAAGCAAACGGTAAGGGAACGATAGGGTCTACCGGATTGGTATAACATGCCAGTGTATGAGATAAAGTATAGTGTTCAGCGGCCCGTCGTAAGGGATATAGAGGATGGGGCAGAAGTATATCATGTAAGGAAGATCCACTATGTATATGTTCGGGATCCAAACTATGTATACTCTTACCCCAAGGTAGAAGGCTATGAAGGGACATATGATGACTGGGAAGAACACTATCCAGAAGCTACAGTTTTTCAAAGTGGACGTGTGTTTCTTTGTGCTGGGAGCTCTTGTATATAGACTAAGGGTAGGGTGTCCCTGTGTTATGTAAATAGAAGGGTATGTTTTGTCTATTGTACCACATTTTGTAAAACAACAGATGTACATAGAAGTTAAGTGTAGGAGGGACAACTATATAAGTAGTATGTGTATATAAATACCTAGTGAAGCTAACAAGCGTGTTGTATCGTTTTGTCACGCCCCAGAACCAGAATACTGGAGAGCGGGGGCAGACATAGCCAGCTACGTATATTGAAATAGAATACATCTCAACTATACGGTCACGGCTGTCTAGATATGAGGGTTTACTACAAGCCAACAGTCTCTTAAGGTCAAGCCTATTGTCTCAATCTCAAGCAAGTAATATAATTACAAGATGTTTGACCACCAAATATACAATAAAAGGCGTCCCAAATATTATATATCAGCTGATCATGAAGCTAGTCGTACAAAATACGAGGACTAGCAAGAGTTAAGTCATACATGATCAACCCTAGAATTTGTTAATCATGTTTACAGCCCTTAGGCAGACAGTAAGTAAAAGTGCATCGAGCTAACAGGTGCTCGTCGGCTAAACGCCTCAAAAGAATAACTTTACAATAGAGTGAGCGAAACAAAATAGAAAACCCACTCGTAGCCCGGGTTCCTTCTAGTCGCCACCATTGGGCTGGAAGCTTGGTAGATCCTCGGGAGCTGCTCCGAAATCTGGCCACACAAAACCAGCTGGGTCAACCCCAGAAAGAGCAAGTGCCACAAGGGGGCCACGAAATAAGAACAAAAGCCAGCAATCAGCACAAGAAAATCTAATATTAAAACTAGAATTTACGAAAACATGTCAGGATGATATACGACGAGATAACCATGGGACTATTCCGATAGCCAGGTTACAACCCGTAAACCAAACAAGGACCGGGGTTGTAACCCTTCATCTGAACAGAACTTGGTTTCCCACCATTTATCGGCAAGATAATAATGTAAGAAATCAAGACAGGAAGCAAGCTTGTACTAGATCAAGACATGGCTAGACTGGTTATACCTCATTCAATCAATCACGACCAAGCAGATACTAAGGCTTACTACTTTAACTAACTAGGGTTATCACAGGCCTAATTACTAACAAGATGCAGTGAGATGATTTTACAGCCACAAGCCCTGCAGACCATCCAGGTTACCCAGGTCAAAAATTAGGGGTTAAATTCTGGTGGGTACATCGCCCGGAAGACAAATGTACCCTTAGGTGACTTAGAGGGTGCAACACGCGACGGTGTGCTGGAAATGTGCCCTACTCGACGGCAGGCTACAGATCCCAAGAGCGCCCAGGTAACGGGATTGCCTGTAGCTGTGTCATCTCTTCATGACTACTGAGTTACTCTAGTTATTAACCTTAATCTATTTTAGTAGGTACTCCTGACCGTGGTACTCAGGAGTCCCCTCCTAGACATGATGCAAGACAGGACAAGTGGATTGACAATCAAGCAAGAAAGAACTACCTACGGTGTCAAGACAGGTCAAGTTAAGTTATCAAGATAAATCATGTCAGGGTACTTGTCAGGAGTGCGCCATGACGGGCCACTATCATGTCAGGTTGGTCATGTCAGGAGTGCACCACTACGGGTCACTGTCGTGTTATGCTAGTTCCTTGTCATATCATGCCATGTACAATAGTCATTCCAAACATATTAAGTAAAATCAAGTTCATGACAAAAGGCGTAAGGATATAAAATGGGCGTAAAATATCTAATAAAATATCAATATACAGGGCAATAGAAGAGCCAAGCTTAAGAAATAAGACCAAAACTCCCAGAGCCAATGGATTGCGCAAGGGGTCAGGGGTTGGATTGCGCAGGGTGTCAGCTGCGCAGGGTGCCAAGTGCGCAGGGGCACAGGGCGCAGGGGCAGATGGCGCAGGAATGGTTGGCACAGGCTGCGAAGTGCGCAAACTTAGATTGCGCAGGCAATGGATGGCGCAGGATGCAGACTGCGCAGGGGTCAAGCGCGCAGGAGCCGATGGCGCAGGAATGGTTGTACAATCGGGCAGCGGCCAGGCTGCGCAGTCAGCGACCAATGCTAAAGAGCGCGGCGCGGAGAGGCTGCGCGGTCAGTGCTGCGCTAAAGAGCGCAGACTGTAGATCTTCTTCTCCAGGCTGAGAGGAACATCAAGAACACCCAAAATTCAATATTTCATATCTTAGTCAAATCAAAGCCAAATCTAGATTTTCAAAGGTCTAACTTGAGTAAAATTGAATTCTCTTCCACATGGAAGCTTCAAAACCCACAAAAATCTAACCAAAATAGATCAAAACTATGTAAATCTGAAAATAGTTAAAACCTAGATCTAGAATAATGGAGACTCCAAATCACAAAATGTTAAGCACTAATGTTGATCACCATGGCCTAATCTAGCTAATGAATAAATAAAATGTGGTTCTCATGTGGTGGCAAGGTGCACTTGCCTAGGGGGTGGGTGTTGTTGTGTGGAGGAAGAAGAAGAAGAAATTAATGGAGGTTGTAATGAAGAGAGAGAGTTAGGTGGGGATTATAAAGAGGGTAGGATGTGATGTGTTGAGGGTGGAGCTTAAGCTAAGTTGTTCCAATACATATAAAACCAACCCAAACCAAACCAACCCAATCCAATTAAAACCGAGCCATGACAAAACCCAAAATACGAGAAATACCGAAATTCCACAAGTTGAAAAAAATAAAAAAAATACATGCCAAAATCCAGATACGAGTATAAATACGAAATACTGGAAATACGAGAAATGAGGGTGACAACTCTACCCACCTTAAAAGAATTCCGTCTTCGAAATTTAATCAAGGAGCTAGAGATTGACACGACAAGCTACATTAAGCACAGGCAAGCTACACTAAGCAGTTCAATCATACAATCATACAATGCAAGCAAGGAAGGGAAAACGTAAGGCATAAGAAAGATATTATATCTCACGAGTCAAACAGGTAGGGATATCGCGATCGGATGTCATCCTCACGCTCCCACGTTGACTCACCTAGAGAGTGATAACCCCAAGCAACACAGACTAATTTAACAGTCTTGTTCTTGAGTATCTTCTCCCTCCGGTCCAATATAGACACGGGCCTCTCCTCATACGAAAGGTTGGTACCAACAACCAATTCCGAATGGTCTAGGATGTGGCTCGGGTCCGGAATATACCGTTGTAATTGGGATACATGGAATACATCATGCACCTCACTTAGCGACGGCGAAAGAGCGAGACGATAGGATACATCTCCTACTCACTCTAGAATATCGAACGGCCCTATATACCTAGGACTAAGCTTTTCCCGCACGCCAAAGCGTATGACGCCGCGGTTAGGCGAGATCCTAAGGAATACATGGTCGCCGACAGCAAATTCTAAGGGACGCCGATGAGCATCGGCCCAATGGCGCTGGCGGTCCTGGGCAACTCGGAGGTGATCTCTGACCTTCCTGACCACTTCAACCGTCTGGAAAATCAATTCGGGTCCGAGTATCTGCCTCTCCCCGACATCGTCCTATGCTAGCGGGGATCTGCACTTCCTGCCATAAAGAGCCTCGAACGGAGCCATCTGGATACTGGTCTGGAAACTATTATTGTACGAGAATTCCACAAGATGCAGGTGATCTTCCCATGAACCACCGAAGTCGAGGGTACAGGATCTCAACATATCTTCAAGGGTCTGGATTGTGCGCTCTGACTGACCATCCGTCTGCGGGTGATAAGCTGAGCTGAACTGAAGACGAGTCCCCAAACTCTTCTGCAGGCTGCGCCAAAAGTGTGATGTGAATCTTGAATCCCTGTCTGAGGTGATGCTGACTGGCACACCGTGAAGCCTGACGATCTGCCTGAGATACATCTCTGCTAACTGCGCCGTCGACTGTCCAACTCTGAATGTGAGAAAGTGTGCCACCTTGGTAAGTCTGTCCACAATTACCCAAATAGCATCTCTGCCGGCCGAAGATCTGGGCAATCCGGTCACGAAATCCATGGTTATATGTTCCCATTTCCATTCTGGGATCGGTAAGGGTTGAAGAAGTCCAGCGGGCCTCTGATGTTCAGCTTTAACCTGTTGGCAAACCAAACACCGAGAGACAAACCGGGCTATCTCCCTCTTCATGCCATTTCACCAGAAATACTGACGAATATCACGGTACATCTTCGTACCACCCGGATGAATAGAATACTGCGAACTGTGGGCTTCTGCCATGACTTTCTGTCTGATATCTCCACTGGGTACACAAAGACGAGTACCATACCGAAGTGTTCCGTCTTCATGGATACATAACTCTGGCCTCCTTCCTGCTTCATACTCTGCTCTGAGTCGCTGGATCTTGGAATCTGTTGACTGCGCCACCCGGATTCTCTCAACTATGCTAGACTGAACCTGTAGGCTGGCCATCAATGCCACGCTGGTTGGAAGAACCACTTCAATTCCCATCTTTTGAAGATCTGCCAATAATTCTGGTTGCACAGTCAGGAGATAAACTCCGGCTCTCCTGCTCAATGCATCTGCTACCACGTTGGCCTTCCCGGGATGATACTGCAAATCTACATCATAGTCCACTAGTAGCTCGAGCCATCTTCTCTGCCGCATATTAAGGTCCTTCTGAGTGAAAACATACTTCAGACTCTTATGATCAGTAAAGATCTCCACTCTATCTCCATACAAGTAGTGTCTCCACAACTTCAAAGCAAATACTACCGTCGCCAATTCCAAGTCATGGGTCGGGTAATTCTTCTCATGATCACGTAGTTGACGTGAGGCATAAGATATTACCTTCCCATGCTGCATCAAGACACACCCCAATCCTCTGTCTGAAGCGTCGCAATAAACCGTAAATCCTCCGGTCCCATCTGGAAGGGTGAGAATGGGAGCCGTTATCAAACCTTGCTTCAACTTCTCAAATGATTCCTGACACTCTGCTGTCCAAACAAACGGCACATCCTTGCGGGTCAACTGGGTCATCGGCGCTGAAATCCTTGCAAAATCTGAAACGAACCGCCGGTAGTAGCCGGCCAATCCAAGGAAGCTGCGAACCTCTGCCACTGAGCTGGGTACCGGCCATGACTCGATAGCCATAATCTTCTGGGGATCCACTTCCACTCCTCCTCGGGTAATGATGTGACCCAAGTACGAAATACGATCGAGCCAGAACTCGCATTTACTGAACTTGGCGTACAACTGATGCTCCCTAAGCGTCTGGAGGATGAATCTGAGATGTTGCTCATGCTCTGCTTCACTCTTGCTGTAGACCAGGATGTCATCTAGGAACACGATCACAAATTGATCCAAGTATGGCATGAAAATGTGATTCATGAGGTCCATGAATACGGCCGGCGCATTGGTCGCTCCAAAGGGCATAACAAGGAACTCCCAATGTCCATACCTCGATCTGAATGCTGTCTTCGGGATGTCCTGCTCTCTGACTCTGATCTGGTGGTATCCCGACCGCAAGTCGATCTTCGAGAACACTGAAGCCCCTCTGAGCTGATCAAATAAGTCATCTATCCTCGGAAGAGGGTATCTGTTCTTGATTGTCACCGAATTCAAGGTACGATAATCAATACATAGCCTGGACGTACCATCCTTCTTTTTCACAAGAAGCATCGGGGCTCCCCAAGGCGATCCACTTGTACGGATGAATCCCTTGGTCCTCAGTTCTTCAATCATCTTGTACAAAATCTCCAACTCTGAAGGCGCCATCCTGTAGACTCGTTCTGATACTGGTGCTGTCCCGGAAATTAAGTCTATAGTGAACTCAATCTCCCGCTCTGGCGGCATCCCTGGAAGCTCTTCTGGAAAGACATCTGGAAACTCTTCAACTATCCGGGGTAACTGCACTGCTGCTACTGCCATCCACAATGCTGGAGAAGATGGCTCTACTGCGCCTCTGAAAAACGAAAGCTCTGGCTCGCCGGGGATACTAAAGACAACTCTGCCAATATGGCAGTCTATCCTAGCATACTGGTTTCTCAACCAATCCATGCCTAGGACTACATCATAGTCTGCCATAGAAAACTCTATGAATCTAGCGGGGAACTTCCTACCGCTAACTACGACCCGACACGAGGAAAACACTCGATCTACTCCCACAAGGCCATTACCAGTAAGTATATTGAGCCTCACTGATAATGACTCAGGCTCCAATCCTATCCGTATCGCGAATCGTGCAGACATGAATGAATGCGATGCACCAGAATCAAATAATACAGATGCTGAAGAGGAGTTGACGAGAATAGTACCTGCCACAACCTCACCTGGTGCAACTTCTTCTTCCATAGCCATTATCATGGCCTGACCTTGTCCTCTGGCTGCTGGTCCCCTCTGCTGGAAACCTCTCTGCCTATTCTGGATCTGAGCTTGGGCTTGTGCATACTGCTGGGGGTATTGTTGCTGGAATGCCTGAGACTGAGTTGGCAAGGGCCTCGAAGACTGATACTGCTGCTGCTGAACTGGTGCTGGGGCCGGTCCTCTCACCGAAGAGCTAAAAGGGTTGGATGCTGATGAACCACCCCTATTCGGGTAAGCCCCTATCCTATGATCTGCTGCTCCACAAGCCAGGCACAATCCCTGTGCCCTGCGACAGTCTGCCACCACATGCCCTGGCTTTCCGCAATGAGAACATCCCATTGCGGAAGTCTGCTTCTGCTTCTGCTGCTGCGGGTACGTTGGGGTCGAATGCTGAACCGACGTTACTGAGGCCGCCCGCCTCGGAGTTCCAATGGTCAATCCCCTAGCTGCCGGGGCTGGAGCTGATGATTGGTGCATCTGACTGTGGGACCGCTTCCTACCTCTGGTCCTATCCACGATCCTCTGGAAGGTATACTCATTGTCACGACCCGCACCCACTGTGAGGGTACGAGAACGTAACAACGCCCAGCCTACGCCGCAGTGTCGGCGGTAGAACGCTGTCCTAGGTCAACATACATCTAACAATATCTATCTAAACAGTTATACTCCCCGAATGGGGTGACATAGCAATAGTAAACTCAATCACAACTAAGGAAGAGATAGCACGATATGAAATAGAACTCAAGGAATAAAATAGATAAAAGCAGTCTAAGATAATCCCAGCAATATCCAACAGTACAAGGTCTCAGATGAAAGAATATATACAATACTGAACTCCAGAATAAAGTCTAACTAGAACATGTCTCCAGACTACAATGATAAACAGCCTAACTAATCTAGTCTAGACAGTCGGGATGAAATCCTCAGCTAGAGCTGGGTCCTCCTGAGGGTCCAGCTCGCAGGTGTCATCTAAGGCTGCCCCATAGTAAGTGTCCAGACCAGCCTCCTCCTCGTCCTCTGTAATATTTTCAACAGGTCCAGTCAGGACAGGAGCGAGTACAGTACATCTCAACAGATCATAGCAGGTTAGAAAATATAGACATGCAGTAAAGTAAGATACAAGTACTGAAGAAAGTGCAGTATGTAAACAGAGAGAGAACTGTAATAGAAATATCTACTATACATAGAGAACTAGCAGTGACTAGTGAGTCAGAGTACGAGATGGCATGTAATTGGCTTAGGTTGTACATGATGAACATGAAAAGTAACAGAGTGTACATGATGGGTAAATCACATGACCATTTATACTCCCCCTACCCACAATCAATACACAAGGATCTGTTCAAGTTACGTTACGGACATGATGTTTTGGTTATACAAGAGACACATGGGCAAACATGAGCGTACATGGAAGAACATGAGAGTACATGAACGTACATGTAAGAATATGAGAGAACATGAGTGTACATGAATAACGCAGATTCAAGGAATACATGATGTACATGAAACACATGTCATAAAGTATCCGATGCGCCCGCTAAGGGGGTAACATCCCAAGGAGAGATCCATATAGTACTAATCCATGTGACCAACGTGACAGTACAAGTAAAGTAATCTACTGCAGGAAATAATTCTAAGCAGGATATGAAATGATCAGAGAATGTACTCGCCTGTAACTGAGTGTCCGGTATGAAACGTACTGTCCAAGGAGTGGTGTCTGGCTCCTAAACAGAACAGCACAAGTCACAACAAGTCCAGAATAGTAATATGGAGTCCTACTATGCATTCTACATGATTCTTAGTCAATCTAGGCCAAAGTCAACTCTTGGTCAACTTTAGAAGTCAAACTAGGTCAACCATGTCTAAACTAGGCTAAACTCAACTAGCTAGGTCTAATAACCCTATTCTGGATAACACACACTATTCCAAGCACTCATACCCCTATGCATATACAACATTACATGCATAGACACATATTGAATTAGCACTAAGTACCCAGGCTAAATACTATAGGTATTCTCATAGACTAGTACACAACATACACATTCATTTACAAAATCACATATATGCATACATGTAGGTATGTAAGCTAATTTCCTATACACTCATGTGTAGGCCACCTATATAGTTACACAATACTCACTTATAGGATTAACATACACAATAGTTCTACACATTGCATATATACATGTATCATGTTCCTACATATATAATATATACACAGCTATAAACATAGAGAGAAAAGCATATGTGTGTCTAAAAGTATGCAGGAAAGAAGGCAGTGCACAAAGGAATAAGTGTGTGAGTCTATACTGCTATGTATGCAGGAAAATAGTAAGACAGTGAATAATTTAGCAGTGAGTGTGTGTGTGTCCAAGAGTGTTTACAGGAAAGTGACAGTATAAGGAGAATTGTGTGTGTCAACTGTCATGTATGCAGGAACAACAAGAACAGTGAAAGAGGGAGAGCAGTGTGTGTAATATAGACATAATGTGTGGTGATGCACAGTCCAATCTGAACAGTGAGGAGTAACCAGTGTAGCTCAGTCCAGAAACAATAGGGAAGGAACCCAAATCAACACATTCTCAGGTTTAAGGGATACTGAATTAGTGTTTGACAGTAAACATGTAGACAAGCAAGGATAGAACATGGCAATGCAATTTGTACTCAATCTCAGGTTTATCCTACATTGTAAAACAATGGAATACAACACAAACTCAGATTACTCATTATCTGGACATTGCAACTAGGAAAGGAAAACAGTGCAACATTTCAAAAACTCAGTTCAGTCCCCATGTTCCAGGTTATAAAATCCCCATTTTGAAATCAACATACAACCAAATAAATCCCACTTTCAACCCACAGTTAGCTAACATATAAGAGTTCATGATTAGGGACTAAACTAATTATTAACAGTATTAGAATGAGTTAAAAAGATGCTCAAATATCAATTGGAAAATCTGGAAAAACATAGGAACAGTGACTGATTACACTTCAGGATTCATAAATTTAAGGAAACTGAGAATTAATATGAAATCAAGCTAAAATGCCACAAAACGTGTTGGTGATGTAATCATGCATTGTGTACAAGTTATACAAGCTATTTGTGTCCACCCAAGTGGACACAAAGTGTCCAAACTGGAAAACACACAAAACAGCAAATGGGACACAGTCCAATGAGGACAGTCTCGTGCACGTGTGCACGAGGCTCGTGTGCACAGCAGGGTGCAAACCAAGTCTCATGCTCAAAGCAGTAGGTACACCTAGTGTCCAGCTAAGTGTCCATACCCCTGCACAGTGTCCTAGTGTGTCGTGTCCAGAGATACAAACCCGTGTCAGTGGAGAAAATTCACAGTGCACAGAATCAGTGCAACCCAGTGCACGACGAATATCTTCCAAACCAGAGCATAAAATCCAGTGAAAATTGGGGAGAATGGTGTCAGTGTATGCCCCAACATCCTTCCAAAAGATGGTGTCAAGATGAGACGTGTCGTGTCCACAGTGGACCCCGAGATGCAGGGGAAAACACTGTAGCCGCGCGCCGTGTGCGCGCGCGTGTCCAAGCCATAAGAGCGACACCAAAACGACACGACAACAGGACACGACCTCAGGAAACAATAGACCACAACTAATCTAGACTTCCTATTCAAAGGATTTGGATTAACAAGGTCGACCTGCCCTCTGTGGCATTTGGTCGAACACCCTGTGCAGTCTTCTGATATGTGTCCAGAATGGACACGAAACCACTGACACAGGACACGAATCTTATCCAGGCATTAGGGGGGGTCACTTAGGGTTCCTATGCATGAAAACTAACTGAAGTTTCATGGAGAAATGAAGGAGATACCTCTTGGTGAAGTTTCAATGGAAAAGGCCTCCTCCTAGCTCTTGCTTGGTATCCCAATCACTTCTAATCAATGCCAAACTGAACCAAAACATTCACAACAGCAAGAATGACAGGTTTAGAAACTATTGCAACTAATTTGGGGATTTTAGGACCTATAATGGAATTATAATGAATTAATGAAGACAAGAACTCACCTCCTTGAAAATAGGGCTCTTCCTAAAGAAAAGAGGCAACCCTAGATTTGGGAGGGGTTTTATATGGTGGGATTCCCTATGTGGATATTGTGGCCAGCCACTAGGGCTTGGGTTTAGGGTTTAGTCATAAGGTTGGGCCTTGGGCCAAGCTACAAAGCTAAAAGTAGATTAGATTAAACAAGGTTCTAAAACCACAAGTCATGACTTATGACTTCAAATCCTATTTGCTAAAATGACTTAAACCAAGTGCGGGCTAGATTAGACTAGAGTCACTTGACCTAACCATGGCCCACTAACTAGGGTTAGTTTCTAGGTAGGTCTACAAAGTCAACACTAGCCAAAAGTCAACATAGTCAAACAATTCCAAATAAATTCTTAAAAATTCCCATAAATTCTAATTAATTCTATTAAATCTAAATAATAATTAATAATCCCAAATAATTCTTAAAATTACAAAATGACTAAAATACCCCATCAGTTTGGAAATGAACACTAGCAAGACACCAAATCATAAGTCATGAATTTAAATAGTTTAAAAATAATTAAAAATCACTAAAATCATAACATGAAATAAATATCATTAAATAATAATTATAATTACAAAATTTCAAAATTACCCTCTTGTGGAAAACTGGGTGTTACAATCCTACCCACCTTACAAAAATTTCGTCCTCGAAATTAGAATGGTAGTAGCCCTTCTAGGTCATACACCCCACAATCAAAGTCTCAAATATACCGTCAGATAATCATATGCGTCTGTCCAAAATCATGATACTCAGAATCTTCGTCGTGCTAGTGAGCATGGCTACGATAATCACAGAGTCCTTGACTAAGGTACGTACCCTTAGGTTCATGGTATTTAAAATTTTCGCATTGCCGCATGCGACGGCGAAAACCTTAAATTCCCATACCCGAAAAATACATCCAAAATCTGACTATATGTCCTCACTATGCCAACTAACACGACCATCGAAGATTCTAGATCCCATAACTGAGGTGACCTAGCCCATATGATTTTCTCAGAAGAAAAAAACAAAACATAACGAAACACCATATCAAACTTATCAACAATGAGGAAACAGATAGAAATAGATGGAATAGAATTTCAAGATAGGTATAATGAGACAAGATAGAATGGAATCGAGAAGATCAGAACCTGCTAGCACCTCTCCTACTGCCTGAGCATCCTCAAGTGTCATGGCGTAAGCTCGTCCTTGCTGGCCTCCCCTGGCCTGCTGCTGATGCTGTGCGAACCTCTGTTGCTGAGTCTGCAATGCTGGTCCTCTCTGTTGTCCTGCCGGAGCCCTAGCTCCTGCTCCCTGAGCTGTCCGTCCCGCAGACTTGGGACACTCTCTCAACTGATGATCTGATGATCCGCAGAGTAGGCACTTGCCTAGCCTCAGCCGGCATTCACCCCAATCGTGCCCTGGTTTCTTACAGAAGGGGCAAAAGATAACATGCTGCTGCCTCTGCTGCTGCTGCTGTCTCTGCTGGAATGGCTGCAGCTGGAACTGCCTCGGCTGCTGGTGCTGAAGGTGAGGCTTCTTGGCCTGGCCTCCGCTGCTGCTGTCCCCGACTGGGTCTCGCCCCCTCTTGAGCCTAAGCTCAAGATCATCCTCTGTCAACAAGGCTCCCGTCAAGATCTTCTCGAATGTAGCATCCCGGTTGCCCTTGGTCAAGGACTTGACCTCCTTGACTAGGCCCTTCCGGAACCTCTGGGCCTTCGCCGTCTCGCTCAGGCCCTCAACAAACCTGCCGAGATGGCCAAACTCTCCCGCATACTCCTCAACAGAGAGGCTCCCCTGGACCAAGCTCTCAAACTGCGTCTCCAAGGCTCTGACTGCCGAATCCGGGAAGAACTTCTTCTTGAAGAAACCTTTGAACTGCTCCCAAGTCTGCCCCGGTACCCCCACCCTGGGGTCCGACTGATACCAGGTGCGAGCAAGATCTCGCATCCGGCTAGCTGCGGCCTCGATCTGAAGGTCTGCTGGAATCCTGGCCAGGCGGAAGATCTCCTCTATATGCTCGATCCACTCATCGGCATATATGATCCCCTCTGTCCCCAGAAAGTCTCTGGGGCTCATCTTCTGAAATTGCTCGATCCCCGGTGTCTTCGGCTGCTGCACCACTGGTCGAGCTGCGGCTGTCGTGACGGCCAACTCCATGCCTCTGTCCTGTCGAGCCTGCTGTCGGTCCATGAACTGCTGGAAATATGCGAACATCTGAGCTGCGTCCACATGTCCTGGAGGCGGTGGCGGCTGGAAAGGATCCTCTGGAAAGACCGGGTCCTGCCTCCCAGTCGGTGGATGCATACCCCCTGCTGTGGCTGCCGAGGTCTCAACACGAGCTGAGGTGACAAGAGCTGCAGTCCCCTGGCCTTGCCGTACTGGCTGAGAGGTGGCAGTCCCCTCTATAGCATCCTCATGGACGGCACGCTGCGATCGAGTCTCTACCATCCTGAAGATAGACAAACAAGAGTATCAATTTCTGAGAGAGAAGCGAAATAACAAAGGCGGACAATTATAATTCGAAGGATCAGCTGACAAAAGGATTTAGATGGCAATAAAAGGAATTTTCCTAAAGTGATTGAGTATCTTAAAATTTATATCCTATATCCTATAGCAGGCTGTAGTGATACTCTAGTTCGAGTACCACTACACTTCTAGTCTCGACCTGCATGGGCCACCACTAAAAATGTGTCACGACCCGCACCCACTGTGAGGGTACGAGAACGTAACAACGCCCAGCTTACGCCGCAGTGTCGGCGGTAGAACGCTGTCCTAGGTCAACATACATCTAACAATATCTATCTAAACAGTTATACTCCCCGAATGGGGTGACATAGCAATAGTAAACTCAATCACAACTAAGGAAGAGATAGCACGATATGAAATAGAACTCAAGGAATAAAATAGATAAAAGCAGTCTAAGATAATCCCAGCAATATCCAACAGTACAAGGTCTCAGATGAAAGAATATATACAATACTGAACTCCAGAATAAAGTCTAACTAGAACATGTCTCCAGACTATAATGATAAACAGCCTAACTAATCTAGTCTAGACAGTCGGGATGAAATCCTCAGCTAGAGCTGGGTCCTCCTGAGGGTCCAGCTCGCAGGTGTCATCTAAGGCTGCCCCGTAGTAAGTGTCCAGACCAGCCTCCTCCTCGTCCTCTGTAATATTTTCAACAGGTCCAGTCAGGACAGGAGCGAGTACAGTACATCTCAACAGATCATAGCAGGTTAGAAAATATAGACATGCAGTAAAGTAAGATACAAGTACTGAAGGAAGTGCAGTATGTAAACAGAGAGAGAACTGTAATAGAAATATCTACTATACATAGAGAACTAGCAGTGACTAGTGAGTCAGAGTACGAGACGGCATGTAATTGGCTTAGGTTGTACATGATGAACATGAAAAGTAACAGAGTGTACATGATGGGTAAATCACATGACCATTTATACTCCCCCTACCCACAATCAATACACAAGGATCTGTTCAAGTTACGTTACGGACATGATGTTTTGGTTATACAAGAGACACATGGGCAAACATGAGCGTACATGGAAGAACATGAGAGTACATGAACGTACATGTAAGAACATGAGAGAACATGAGTGTACATGAATAACGCAGATGCAAGGAATACATGATGTACATGAAACACATGTCATAAAGTATCCGATGCGCCCGCTAAGGGGGTAACATCCCAAGGAGAGATCCATATAGTACTAATCCGTGTGACCAACGTGACAGTACAAGTAAAGTAATCTACTGCAGGAAATAATTCTAAGCAGGATATGAAATGATCAGAGAATGTACTCGCCTGTAACTGAGTGTCCGGTATGAAACGTACTGTCCAAGGAGTGGTGTCTGGCTCCTAAACAGAACAGCACAAGTCACAACAAGTCCAGAATAGTAATATGGAGTCCTACTATGCATTCTACATGATTCTTAGTCAATCTAGGCCAAAGTCAACTCTTGGTCAACTTTAGAAGTCAAACTAGGTCAACCATGTCTAAACTAGGCTAAACTCAACTAGCTAGGTCTAATAACCCTATTCTGGATAACACACACTATTCCAAGCACTCATACCCCTATGCATATACAACATTACATGCATAGACACATATTGAATTAGCACTAAGTACCCAGGCTAAATACTATAGGTATTCTCATAGACTAGTACACAACATACACATTCATTTACAAAATCACATATATGCATACATGTAGGTATGTAAGCTAATTTCCTATACACTCATGTGTAGGCCACCTATATAGTTACACAATACTCACTTATAGGATTAACATACACAATAGTTCTACACATTGCATATATACATGTATCATGTTCCTACATATATAATATATACACAGCTATAAACATAGAGAGAAAAGCATGTGTGTGTCTAAAAGTATGCAGGAAAGAAGGCAGTGCACAAAGGAATAAGTGTGTGAGTCTATACTGCTATGTATACAGGAAAATAGCAAGACATTGAATAATTTAGCAGTGAGTGTGTGTGTGTCCAAGAGTGTTTGCAGAAAAGTGACAGTATAAGGAGAATTGTGTGTGTCAACTGTCATGTATGCAGGAACAACAAGAACAGTGAAAGAGGGAGAGCAGTGTGTGTGATCAAGACATAATGTGTGGTGATGCACAGTCCAATCTGAACAGTGAGGAGTAACCAGTGTAGCTCAGTCCAGAAACAATAGGGAAGGAACCCAAATCAACACATTCTCAGGTTTAAGGGATACTGAATTAGTGTTTGACAGTAAACATGTAGACAAGCAAGGATAGAACATGGCAATGCAATTTGTACTCAATCTCAGGTTTATCCTACATTGTAAAACAATGGAATACAAAACAAACTCAGATTACTCATTATCTGGACATTGCAACTAGGAAAGGAAAACAGTGCAACATTTCAAAAACTCAGTTCAGTCCCCATGTTCCAGGTTATAAAATCCCCATTTTGAAATCAACATACAACCAAATAAATCCCACTTTCAACCCACAGTTAGCTAACATATAAGAGTTCATGATTAGGGACTAAACTAATTATTAACAGTATTAGAATGAGTTAAAAAGATGCTCAAATATCAATTGGAAAATCTGGAAAAACATAGGAACAGTGACTGATTACACTTCAGGATTCATAAATTTAAGGAAACTGAGAATTAATATGAAATCAAGCTAAAATGCCACAAAACGTGTTGGTGATGTAATCATGCATTGTGTACAAGTTATACAAGCTATTTGTGTCCACCCAAGTGGACACAAAGTGTCCAAACTGGAAAACACACAAAACAGCAAATAGGACACAGTCCAATGAGGACAGTCTCGTGCACGTGTGCACGAGGCTCGTGTGCACAGCAGGGTGCAAACCAAGTCTCGTGCTCAAAGCAGTAGGTACACCTAGTGTCCAGCTAAGTGTCCATACCCCTGCACAGTGTCCTAGTGTGTCGTGTCCAGAGATACAAACCCGTGTCAGTGGAGAAAATTCACAGTGCACAGAATCAGTGCAACCCAGTGCACGACGAATATCTCCCAAACCAGAGCATAAAATCCAGTGAAAATTAGGGAGAATGGTGTCAGTGTATGCCCCAACATCCTCCCAAAAGATGGTGTCAAGACGAGACGTGTCGTGTCCACAGTGGACCCCGAGATGCAGGGGAAAATACTGTAGCCGTGCGCCGTGTGCGCGCGCGTGTCCAAGCCATAAGAGCGACACCAAAACGACACGACAACAGGACACGACCTCAGGAAACAATAGACCACAACTAATCTAGACTTCCTATTCAAAGGATTTGGATTAACAAGGTCGACCAGCCCTCTGTGGCATTTGGTCGAACACCCTGTGCAGTCTTCTGATATGTGTCCAGAATGGACACAAAACTACTGACACAGGACACGAATCTTATCCAGGCATTAGGGGGGGTCACTTAGGGTTCCTATGCATGAAAACTAACTGAAGTTTCATGGAGAAATGAAGGAGATACCTCTTGGTGAAGTTTCAATGGAAAAGGCCTCCTCCTAGCTCTTGCTTTGTATCCCAATCACTTCTAATCAATGCCAAACTGAACCAAAACATTCACAACAGCAAGAATGACAGGTTTAGAAACTATTGCAACTAATTTATGGATTTTAGGACCTATAATGGAATTATAATGAATTAATGAAGACAAGAACTCACCTCCTTGAAAATAGGGCTCTTCCTAAAGAAAAGAGGCAACCCTAGATTTGGGAGGGGTTTTATATGGTGGGATTCCCTATGTGGATATTGTGGCCAGCCACTAGGGCTTGGGTTTAGGGTTTAGTCATAAGGTTGGGCCTTGGGCCAAGCTACAAAGCTAAAAGTAGATTAGATTAAACAAGGTTCAAAAACCACAAGTCATGACTTATGACTTCAAATCCTATTTGCTAAAATGACTTAAACCAAGTGCAGGCTAGATTAGACTAGAGTCACTTGACCTAACCATGGCCCACTAACTAGGGTTAGTTTCTAGGTAGGTCTACAAAGTCAACACTAGCCAAAAGTCAACATAGTCAAACAATTCCAAATAAATTCTTAAAAATTCCCATAAATTCTAATTAATTCTATTAAATCTAAATAATAATTAATAATCCCAAATAATTCTTAAAATTACAAAATGACTAAAATACCCCATCAGTTTGGAAATGAACACTAGCAAGACACCAAATCATAAGTCATGAATTTAAATAGTTTAAAAATAATTAAAAATCACTAAAATTATAACATGAAATAAATATCATTAAATAATAATTATAATTACAAAATTTCAAAATTACCCTCTTGTGGAAAACTGGGTGTTACACTCATGCCTCATAGCGGCTCTCAAAACTGCATCGAACGTCTGGTGCTCGAACTGCTCAACCGCCAACAAGATCTCCAAATGCAGTCCCTGCTGGAACCGCTGGGCCCTATCAAACTCGGTCGCCACCAAGGTGGGGGCAAACCTGCTGAGTCTAGAAAACTCCGATGCATAACTGTCGACTGTTCTGTCTCCTTGCTTCAAGTTGGTAAATCTGGTCTGCAGGTCGTACCGAGCCACAGCATCAAAGTACTTCGTCTGGAATCTCTCTCTAAACACTACCCAAGCAATGGGTGCCACTAATCCCATGGCTTGTGCCGCCCACCAACTGCGAGCCAAGTCCAACAACTGCAGGCGTACCACCGCCACCTTCTCATTCTCGGGTGTCCTAGCTGCTTCCAGAATCACCTCGGTATCCTGAAGCCATACATCCGCGGCAATCGCATCCTCGGTGCCGTCGAAGAAAGGAGGGTTCAATCGCTTGAAGCTGTTCGTCGCCTGGTTGCCTGGATGTCCGCCTCGGGTCAAAGCATCTTGAACTGTCTGGTGCAGGGCGTCGCTTCGACGATCCTGGGAAGCTATCAAGGTTCTGATGAGGCCTACTAAGGTACCATCATCTGGCTCTGCGGGCTGGACGGACCGAACTGGTGACTCTCCTCCAGTAGGTATTACTCTGGAGGCTACCCCGGAATGCTGGACTTGATCTCCAGGTTGCTGCTGGTCCACGGGAGGTGCTCCTCCTCGCTGATCGGCTGGGTCAGGTACAGTGCTGCTGAGAAAGACGACACAGGGAAACAATAAGGAAGGACCAGGACAGATCAACGATACAAGCAGGTAATCAGGGCAAGAATTTCAGGGATTTGAAAATATGGGTGGAGATCAAGGGCGAATACTGATTGAGACATCTATTCGGTAAACCCCCATATTTTTTGATTGACAAGACATGCATGGGCTACCACTTAAACCATGTCACGCCCCAGAACCAGAATACTGGAGAACGGGGGCAGACATAGCCAGCTACGTATATTGAAATAGAATACATCTCAACTATACGGTCACGGCTGTCTAGATATGAGGGTTTACTACAAGCCAACAGTCTCTTAAGGTCAAGCCTATTGTCTCAATCTCAAGCAAATAATATAATTACAAGATATTTGACCACTAAATATACAATAAAAGGCGTCCCAAATATTACATATCAGCTGATCATGAAGCTAGTCGTACAAAATACGAGGACTAGCAAGAGTTAAGTCATACATGATCAACCCTAGGATTTGTTAATCATGTTTACAGCCCGTAGGCAGACAGTAAGTAAAAGTGCATCGAGCTAACAGGTGCTCGTCGGCTAAACGCCTCAAAAGAATAACTTTACAATAGAGTGAGCGAAACAAAATAGAAAACCCACTCGTAGCCCGGGTTCCTTCTAGTCGCTACCATTGGGCTGGAAGCTTGGTAGATCCTCGGGAGCTGCTCCGAAATCTGGCCACACAAAACCAGCTGGGTCAACCCCAGAAAGAGCAAGTGCCACAAGGGGGCCACGAAATAAGAACAAAAGTCAGCAATCAGCACAAGAAAATCTAATATTAAAACTAAAATTTACGAAAACATGTCAGGATGATATACGACGAGATAACCATGGGACTATTCCGATAGCCAGGTTACAACCCGTAAACCAAACAAGGACCGGGGTTGTAATCCTTCATCTGAACAGAACTTGGTTTCCCACCATTTATCGGCAAGATAATAATATAAGAAATCAAGACAGGAAGCAAGCTTGTACTAGATCAAGACATGGCTAGACTGGTTATACCTCATTCAATCAATCACGGCCAAGCAGATACTACGGCTTACTACTTTAACTAACTAGGGTTATCACAGGCCTAATTACTAACAAGATGCAGTGAGATAATTTCACAGCCACAAGCCCTGCAGACCATCCAGGTTACCCAGGTCGAAAATTAGGGGTTGAATTCTGGTGGGTACATCGCCCTGGAGACAAATGTACCCTTAGGTGACTTAGAGGGTGCAACACACGACGGTGTGCTGGAAATGTGCCCTACTCGACGGCAGGCTACAGATCCCAAGAGCGCCCAGGTAACGGGATTGCCTGTAGCTGTGTCATCTCTTCATGACTACTGAGTTACTCTAGTTATTAACCTTAATCCATTTTAGTAGGTACTCCTGACCGTGGTACTCAGGAGTCCCCTCCTAGACATGATGCAAGACATGACAAGTGGATTGACAATCAAGCAAGAAAGAACTACCCACGGTGTCAAGGCAGGTCAAGTTAAGTTATCAAGATAAATCATGTCAGGGTACTTGTCAGGAGTGCGCCATGACGGGCCACTATCATGTCAGGTTGGTCATGTCAGGAGTGCACCACTACGGGTCACTGTCGTATTATGCTAGTTCCTTGTCATATCATGCCATGTACAATAGTCATTCTAAACATATTAAGTAAAATCAATTTCATGACAAAAGGCGTAAGGATATAAAATGGGCGTAAAATATCTAATAAAATATCAATATACAGGACAATAGAAGAGCCAAGCTTAAGAAATAAGACCAAAACTCCCAGAGCCAATGGATTGCGCAAGGGGTCAGGGGTTGGATTACGCAGGGTGTCAGCTGCGCAGGGTGCCAAGTGCGCAGGGGCACAGGGCGCAGGGGCAGATGGCGCAGGAATGGTTGGCGCAGGCTGCGAAGTGCACAGACTTAGATTGCACAGGCAATGGATGGCGCAGGATGCAGACTGTACAGGGGTCAAGCGCGCAGGAGCCGATGGCGCATGAATGGTTGCGCAATCGGGCAGCGGCCAGGCTACGCAGTCAGTACCAACGCTAAAGAGCGCGGCGCAGGAAGGCTGCGCGGTCAGTGCTGCGCTAAAGAGCGCAGACTGTAGATCTTCTTCTCCAGGCCGAGAGGAACATCAAGAACACCCAAAATTCAATCTTTTATATCTTAGTCAAATCAAAGCCAAATCTAGATTTTCAAAGGTCTAACTTGAGTAAAATTGAATTCTCTTCCACATGGAAGCATCAAAACCCACAAAAATCCAACCAAAATAGATCAAAACCATGTAAATCCGAAAATAGTTAAAACCTAGATCTAGAACAATGGAGACTCCAAATCACAAAATATTAAGCACTAATGTTGATCACCATGGCCTAATCTAGCTAATGAATAAATAAAATGTGGTTCTCATGTGGTGGCAAGGTACACTTGCCTAGGGGGTGGGTGTTGTTGTGTGGAGGAAGAAGAAGAAGAAGAAATTAATGGAGGTTGTAATGAAGAGAGAGAGTGTTAGGTGGGGATTATAAAGAGGGTGGGATGTGATGTGTTGAGGGTGGAGCTTAAGCTAAGTTGTTCCAATACATATAAAACTAACCCAAACCAAACCAACCCAATCCAATTAAAACCGAGCCATAACAAAACCCAAAATACGAGAAATACCGAAATTCCACAAGTTGAGAAAAAAAAATACATGCCAAAATCCAGATACGAGTATAAATACGAAATACTGGAAATACGGGAAATGAGGATGACACGTTTTGATAATAGTAAATGAATATGCTGTTCTTTACTCTTTTGAAAAACTTTGTGCCCTTGAAGTTAAAAATTCTTGAATCTCTGAGATATAAGATACTATGATATTTTATATCTCTCAAATCCCAAATTGATAAAGCTACTTTATAAAATCTTCCATTTGAATCCAAAACTATTTTATGAAAATTTCCATCTTTGAATTACTCAGAAAATGGACAGTTCAGATAATCCTCATTCATCTACTCCTGCCACCCAAGCTGATCAAGGCACTCCAGATGTTTATTAATTACTACGACAAATCATAGAAAGCCATAGTCAGCAGGCTAATGTAGCATAAGCAACGAACGCTGCACTAATAGAACAACTGCGAGCTCCACCAAAACCTAAGAAGAAATCGGTAGCTGATTATAGGAATCTGGATCCACCTAAGTTCCGTGGGATTGAAAGCCCTATGGAAGCTGGGCAGTAGATGAGGACCACATAGGGACTAATGAAGCAGGAAATATCAGTCCCCAAGACATGGTGGCAGTCATCAGAATTCAACTTTTGGATGTCGCAGATAGCTGGTGGAGCGCAGAACATCCTGAAGAATCAAATAAGATAGTTCCTTGGGAAGAATTTAAAAGAAAATTTGAAGAACGATTCTTTCCAAGGTCAGCAAGACTAGAGCTGGAGCGGAAGTTCATCCAACTGAAGCAAGGACATTCGACTGTGGATGAATATACCGCAAAATTCACCAGATTGAGTAAATTCGCATCTTATATGGTGACAAATAAAGAAGCAAAGGTGGGCCTCTTCCAAGAAGGACTGAATGCTGAGCTAAAGCATAAGGTAGCACCATATCAGTGCAAGACCTATTCAGAAATAACTGAGGCTACCCGCGATCAAGAATGGATGTTGAAGGAAAGACAAGCTCAAAGGTCAGGAGGTTCAAAGAGGTCGTGGAATACGGGATCTTTATCCCAGAAGAATCCGTAGCAAGGGCCGCCTAAGTGTCCTCAAACGGAATAGGCGAGGGAAGTACCTACTTGCAAATACTGTAGAAAAGTAGGACATATCAGGAACAACTGTAGACTACTCAATGGTCTATGTTTGAAGTATGGACATCCAGGACATCAGGCTTACCAATGTGCTATGAACAGATCCGGACCACAGAATCCTCAGTAGGGTCCAAGACCAATATTGTAAGGGAATGGTCCCAGACCTATAATCCAAGCAACAACGAACCCCCGAGCAATTGTACCATCTGGATACCAGCATAGGCCTCCGTTGGCTCCACAGGCACATCAGTTCCAACAAGCCCAAAAGGCAAAGCAGCCATACACGGGGAAGAAGAAGATAAAACATGGTCAAGCATTCATGATGGATACAGAAGAGGCTGAAATTGCAGGAGAAGTAGTAACAGATACTATATTAGTTTCATCATATCCCGCATCAGTTTTATTCGATTCAGGAGCCACACACTCCTTCATATCTGCTAGTTTTATATCGCAATGGGAAATCGAGTCACAGCCCCTGATTAAGAATTTGAATATTCTTACGGGAAATGGCATAGTAAAGGTTAGCCATATTTGTAAAGCATGTCCGGTTAAATTAGGCGGGGGAGCATTCCGGGTAAGATTGCTAGTTTTTCCAATGAATAACTATGATGTAGTATTGGGGATGGATTGGTTGACGAAAACATTAGCCAATATAGACTGTGGTCAAGATACATTTCAACTTTCCAATAAGAAAACATATAAATTTAACCGAAACCAGAAAGAATTTGATGCTGGAGAATTGGAAAAACTTGAACTACCAATTCGAAGAAGATTCGAAGAATTAGAGGAAGAGCAATTTCCAAGGGTTGTGGAAGATTTTAAGGATGTATTTCCACAAGAATTGTCCGGGTTACTGCCTGATAGGGCAGTAGAATTTTCTATTAATTTGGTACCTGGAGCGGCTCCTATAGCTAAGAAAATATATCCGATGAACAAAGAAGAATTAACAGAGCTGAATAAGCAAATCAAGGAGTTATTGTTAAAGGGGTTCATTCAACCAAGTGCCTCACCATGGGGTACGCCGATTTTATTTGTAAAGAAGAAGGATGGAACCCTACGATTAGTAATTGACTACAGGGTATTAAATGAAGTCACCATCAAGAACAAATACCCCTTGTCCAGAATCGATGAATTATTTGACCAACTAGGAGAAGCAAAAGTATTCTCGAAGATTGATTTGAGATCGAGGTATCATCAAGTGAAAGTGAAAAAGGAAGATGTTCAGAAGACAGCATTTAGAACTCGCTATGGACATTACGAATTCTTAGTTATGCCATTCGGGTTAACAAATGCTCCTGCCATATTTATGGATCTGATGAACAGAATATTTTATCAATACTTGGATAAATTTGTGATTGTGTTCATTGATAATATATTGATCTACTTAAAAAATGAAAAAAAAACATAAAAAACATTTGAGAATAGTACTCCAAACCTTACGACAAGAGAAGTTGTATAGAAAGTTAAGCAAATGTGAATTCTAGTTGGATAAAATTTCCTTCCTGGGTCATATAGTGAGCGGAGAAGGGATATCGGTGGATCCTAAGAAAATAAAAGCTGTCAAATCCTGGTCTACTCCTAAGAATGTAGCAGAAATTTAAAGCTTTCTTGGTTTAGCCAGATATTATAAAAGATTTGTGGAGAATTTTTTATGAATTGCGGAACCACTTACTCGATTGACCCGAAAAAATAAAAAGTTTAATTGGACTGATAAGTATCGAGCATCTTTTGAGGAACTGAAGGAAAGACTCATCACGGCTCTAGTACTGGCTTTACCATCTGGATCGGGAGGCTATGAGATCTATAGTGATGCTTCAGAAAAAGGATTATGCTGTATATTAATGCAACATAGAAGGGTTATTGCTTATGCTTCTCGCCAACTGAAGACTCATGAAAGAAATTACCCAACTCATGATCTGGAATTGGCAGCTGTGGTCTTTGCATTAAAATTATGGAGACATTACTTGTATGGTGAATAAGTCAAGATATATACAGATCATAAAAGTTTGAAATATACATTTACCCAAAAAGAGTTAAACATGAGGCAACGGAGGTGGTTAGAGTTGCTTAAGGACTTTGATATAGAGTTGGAGTATCATCCGGGAAAGGCTAACAAAGTGGCCGATGCCTTAAGTAGAAGACCTACAATTTTCTTTATGAATACACCTAAAGAAATATTGGAAGATCTGAGAAAGATGGGGGTTGAAGTATATATCCAGTAACAGATGGAATCTGGAAAAACTTACAGATACAATCGCCCCTAATATAAAGAATTAAAGAGGCACAAAGGAATGATATGAAACTACAAGGACTATGGAGCAAGACTGAGACAAGAACACAAACTGGATTAATTAAGCATTCCGATGCATCCTTGAGGTTTGGAAATCGGTTATGTGTGCCATATGGAGAACTCCGGACTGAGATAATGTCGAAAGCACATAGTTCACAGTACTCCATTCATCATGGGAGTATGAAGATGTATAAGGATCTGAAGTAAAATTTTTGGTGGCACGGGATGAAACAGGAGATAGCCAAATTTGTGTCAAAATGCTTGGTATGTCAACATGTAAAGGCCGAGCATCAATGGACTATCAGACTTTTATAACCCCTGCCTGTACCTGAATGGAAATGGGAACATATTACAATAGATTTTGTATCTGGGCTTCCAAGAATAAGAAGGGATAATAATGCCATCTGGGTAATTGTGGACAGACTTACAAAATCTGCAAGGTTCTTACCATTTCGGGTGGTCAACCCACTGAGCTCTTAGCGGATATGTACATGAGGAACATTGTTAGTCAATATGGGGCACCGGTGAGTATCGTCTCAGATAGAGATACTCGATTTACCTCTAAATTTTGGAAAAGCTTGCAAGATAGTCTCGGTACTCGTCTGAAGTTCAGTTCAACATACCATCCACAAACAGATGGTCAGTTGGAGAGGATGATTCAAATCCTTGAAGACATATTGAGAGCGTGTACCTTAGACTTCGGAGGATCCTGGGAGGACCATTTGCATTTAATTAAGTTCTCCTATAACAACATCTATCAGACTAGCATTAAAATGGCACCATTTGAAGCTTTGTATGGAAGAAAGTGTCGGTCACCAATATGTTGGAGTGACGTGGGAGAACGTCAACTCTTAGGCCCAGATCTAGTTACGCAAACTGTAGACAAGGTCAAGACAATTCAAAGTCATGTCCAAGCAGCGCAAGACCGATATAAAATATGGGCCGATAAGCATCGAAGAAATTTGGAATTCAAGGCTGTAACACCCAGTTTTCCAGATGAGGGTAATTTTTAAATTTTGTAATTATAATTATTATTTATTGATATTTATTTCATATTATAATTTTTGGTGATTTTTAATCATTTTTAAACTATTTAAAGTCATGACTTGTGGTTTGGTGTCTTGCTAGTGTAACCCTAGAGACAGCTTGACCTAGAGCCTAGCCATATGATTAGGATGTTTAATTAGTACATTTTAGATTAGAGGGTATTTTGGTCATTTTAGGATTTATTTGAATTTATTATGATTTATGGGAATTTATGTGAATTTATTATTAATTAAATAATTGCTTGGTGTCTTGTTAGTCCTTAACCTAGAATGGACCTAACCTAGAAGCTTAGACTTAACCCATGGACTAAGTTAGAATAGTTAACTTAAGTTGTGGCTAGAAAATATCTAGTTAGGATCCAAATAGGGGTTTAGTTAGTGAGACTTGATTTAGTGTAATGGGCCTATCAAATGTTGAACTTGATTAGCCTAGAGAAGGCCCATAGCCCATTAGACTCAACCCTAACCCTAACCATCACTTTATGACCAGCCACCTAGGGCTATTCCCCCTATAAATAATCTCTTCATTTATTGTTCTTGCCTCTTTATTGAGATTTCAACATTTTGGAGAAGGAGGTAATGTCATTTCTTCCCTAATCCCTAGATCCTTCATTTTAATTCCTTTTCCACTCTAGTCTTTTGCATTAGTTCCTAATCCAGCTCTATTTCATGTCTATGGAGAGAAATCTCAGGTTTGGACCAATTTGGAGCACTTGGCCATCAAGAAGAAACCCCCCTTTTTGAAGCTTTTTTATACAAATTGAACATATAGGTAAATCACTATTCCCTCCACCAAATTTTGTTTTCTTTGCATGGATAGGAAGCCCTAGGAGTCCTCTAGCTGTAGGACTTGGTTTCGTGTCAAGGTGGATTCATTTTGTGTCCGTATCGGACATGTATCCAATAGGATACCTAGGTGTTTGTAGAAATGCCACTTAGGATTTGATTTTCGATTTTTGTAAAAGTAATTGCATGTATTCGTAGATCTATATATGCACTTTAATATTTGTGAAGACTGAGCTAATTATTATGTCATTTTTGTGTCCTAATACATACTGGACACGCAGCACGGGGGGCTCGGCGGGTGTCCTGCTACCCGCGTCTGTTTTTTTGTTGGACACGGCACGTGGTGACACCAAAATTTGTGTGTACGTGCACGAGATGACTGACACTGTGCCCACAAAATTTGAGGTGGTGTCGTGTCGTGTCGAGGGAGAAAACACACGCGCACTGTTCCTACACAGACTGTGCACGGGTGGGTTTTGGCCATTGACACGGGGTTCGTGTCGCTTCTGGACACGTCGTGGTGACGTGTCAGGGACACGAGTGTGTAGCCCTACTATGGGCGAACCCATATGCAAGGTCTTGACCCACCTCAAGCACTGTGTCGAGCCCACGAAGGCTCGACATGGCTGCACGATACTTATTTTACCAGTTTTCTGCAGAATTTCGAATGTTAGTTTGGACACAATATGTCCCAATTCCTGGACACGAGGGACTCTCCCCGGACACGAGGGACATGTCCCAATGTTTGTACACCTATTTCAATTATTGATTTCGAGTTTTTATTGGAATTTGGATTCAAAAACAAGTGTTCCCATTTAACTGATGCACAGGTTCTGTATTTTCCAATTCCTGGATTGAATGTGTTCCCACCCATTTTTCATGATTTAGATTGACATGTTAGGTTCAATAACATGTGTATTTAGACTATTACAAAGTCTATTTACTGATTGTGTTGGGTTTTTAAATTCGAAATTGTTTTTAGATTGTTGAATGGATTGGTATCAATGGGTTGATAGTGAACTGTCGTTTTGTGTTCTTAAAATCTGAGAAATTCTCACTGTCAATTAATTTTCTATTTTCTAACTGATGTTAATTTGCCAATTTGATCCATGTACATGTGTATTAGTTTACTATAAGATTGTTTACTGATTGGTGGGTTTGAGATTTTGAATTTGGGATTTGAATGTGGTTTGGGATGTATCATGTATAGATTGATACACAAGCCAGATTTCAAATCCTGAATTTAAAATTCCTGTTCTTAACTAATTTTTTATGATTCTTAGATTCCCATGATTAATCCATATACTTATTGTTAGTTCCTGATTATTGATTTACTGAGTTTCGAATGTAGGTATAACTGACAATTGATTTCCTTAAAAATTCCTGTCATATGTGGAATACTTGACACACATGTGTTTTCCTGCCACTTGATACCTGATACATCACACACACACATAGGATTGACCCTCACTTTCCTGAACACAGGGACACATTCCCTTAGCCCATATATCATTCACACACAACTACACTACAAAACTGGTTTCTAAATTGAGTTTGACACCCTATATGTATAGCTACACACAATCACACATTGATTTCCTAATTATCTCCACACACAATCCTGAAACATGGATGCACTGGTTTAAATCCTGAGAATGTCACCATTTTTCTTTCACCCACACATACACATGCATACCCTTTCCTGTCATCCACATTCAAACAGAAACTGTTTTGTACAGTCCTAAACTCCCCTTATTACCAACCCAATTTCAGTCCAATTTTGGACAGCATATAGCTCTACAAACCAGCTATACAAGCTGTCCAAATACCTGTCCAATTGGCCCCTAACCCACAGCCAATGTGCTGTCCCCATTGTCCCAAAATAGTCCAACAATACATCCCCATTTCAGTCCACTATAGGCTGTCATTACACCATATTTCAGTCCAGTTTTGGCCTGTGTGATGGCTGTCCTTACTGCCCAATAACAGCCCATATGGCTGTCCTATTGACAGCCATTGAGTCCCCATGTTAGCCCTATATGGCTGCCCCTAAACTCAGTCCAAATTGACTCAACCATAGTCCCATTTCCAGCCCCTCCAAGACTTGAAATCAGTCCATTTATGGACAGCCTTAAGCATCCTATCTAAACCCTTCAAACTGAGAAGTAACCCCCTGTACATGACACACAGACACACATCCTATACTATACATGTGCCATGTTTATTAGTGTAATCTCTATATGCTAGTTGATGTTCACATGTTACACTATTGAGATGTTAACCCTTAAACCCTTTATTTGAAATGTTAGTTAAATTCAGTAATTGGCAATACATGAGCTGTATGCATAGGTGATGTGGGTCAAATTTCAGATTTCATATATGTGAACTAACTGCCATGTTAAACCCCCTTCTCTACATACTTGCTATATATGTATATAGATAAGGTAGAGCTATATATGTATGTTATATGATGTATATGGCTAACTTAACCAATTCTATTTCTAATACATATGTAGATGAGTGTATATACCTTATTAGCCATACATGTTAGGGACAAATTGGATATGTATGGTAGATGGTTAATAAATGTGCCATATGTAGTATAACTCATAGCTAGTATCTTGATACCCCTCTCATGTACACCTCCATGTTCACACACATAGCCTTACATGCTAGTTCCCTCTCTAACTTTCTCTTATTGTATAATGTTGTAAATATATGAAATCCTATATACATATAGCCATATATAATTCCATAATAAATAGCTAAATGTGAATGTGCCTTGATGTGTGGCTTGTGTTTGGCTTGTATAGCCTTGTGATTGGTGTGTGATTGCTAGACTAGGCTTGGTTAGGCCTAGTGAGACTTATTAGACTTGTTGGGCTAGGACTTGACCTAGTTTGACTAGTCTAGTTGACTAGAGTTGACCGAGAGTTGACTTTGGTCTAGTTTGACCTAGACAGCATGCAGATGCATTGTACATTTCATATATCACCCTCTGTATACATATTGACTTGTGTTGCTCTAACTAGGAGTCAGGTACCTCATCTCGGACAGTATATTTACTTCAGACATTCAGATACGAGGCGGTACATTCTCTGACCATTTCATACTTGTCTGGATTTACATTCTTGCTCTAGATTACTGTACTTGATGCTGACACGATTGTTATCACGGATTGGTACTGTATAGATCTTCTTTTGGGATGTTATCCCCTTGTATTCACTAAATACATATTGTGATGTGCGTTTCACTTACATATTGTATTTATTGAATACCCATATCCTTGTATACTCATTGTGCATATTGTACTCTCATTATCACATGAGTTCCAGGGATAGACCATTGTACACTATTGTATAACATGTACAACCATTGTATAACATTGTATATCTATTGTATAATATTGTACATCCATTGTATAACATTGTACACTATTGTATAAGATAACGTAACTGGTAGATCCTTGTGTATTGATTGGGGAGGGGGAGTAGAATTGGTTATGTACTCAAATCCTATTGTACAACATTGTATAACTATTGTATATGTCTATTGTACACCCACGTACAATGGAGTTACCATTGCATTGTCCTAGACCGTTTACATAACCATATTGTACTCTAAATCACAGTTGGCTTACTTATCATATATAGATATTTCCTGTTATCAATCTCTACTGTTTTTCATATACATTCTTCTTCAGCGTTTCATGTACCTTACTCTATTGCATGCTTTATATTTCCTAACTTGATATGAACTGTGTGAGATGTTTTGTGCTCGCTCCCGTTCTGACTGGACATGTTGAAAATTTTACAAAGGATGATGAGAAACCCTGCACCTTACTTGGAGCTTGCCTAGATGACACTCGTGACCTGGACCCCTGGGGAGGTTCAGGCAGCTGCTGAGGATGATACCCCTTAGTATAGATAGCTTAGACTCTTACTTGTCTTTCTCATTGATACATTATTGTATATATTAGAAGTTGTTTTTTTGGATGTTTGTGGAGATGTATCATAGACACTTAGTTTTTATCTGGATTGTACCTCTGTGGATTCCTTCTGTTCATATCTATCTATCTTTACCGCGTTCCACCTTAGATGTGATTGAGATTGTATTCTGTTATGTCACCCCATTCGGGGAGTATATCTGTGCATCACCTTAATATTGAGTGTTGTGACCTAGGACAGCGTTCTACGCCGACACTGCGGCGTAGGCTGGGCGTTGTTACGTTCTCGTACCCTTACAGGGTGCGGGTCGTGACAAAGGCTGGGGATCTGTTTTTAAAGATTTTGCCAACTCGGGAAACTATCAGATTGGAACAAGAGAAAAGTTAAGTCCGAGATTATAGGCCCATTTGATGTTTTGGAAAGAGTGAGAGATATATTCTACCGATTGGCTTTACCACCCTCTCTAGAAGGAGTTCATGAGTTTTCCATATATCCTAACTTCGAAAATACGTTCCAGATCCTAGTCATATCTTAGATCATTCTGAACTCACAGTGGGTCCAACATTGCGCTTGGAACAGAAGCCAGTGGAAATCCTAGATCGAAGACAGAATTCTAAAAAATAAGACTACTTCATTGGTTCGGGTATCTTGGAACAAGGACTCACCTGGAGAATCCACTTGGGAAAGAGAGGAAGAGATGCGGCAACAATATCCCTACCTATTCAATGAACAAGGTAACCTTAGTTGTTGATATTTCAACTTTCTTACTTCTTACAAATTCCGAGGACAGAATTTCTTTTAAGGAGGATAGAATGTTATGCCTTATTTTTTTTCCTAATAATAATAATATTAAATTTTAGTTATATATATATATATATTTATATATATATATATATATATATATATATATATATATATATATATAAATATTTTAAATAAAAACATATAATTTTCTTGCATAATAATTCTCTTTTGCATAGAGATCCCTAATAGATTTAGGAATTTCATAATAGACTAGCCACATCATGTGGCTAGGTGTCCACATTTGGGCTAACCCAATGCCACTTGTCATTGGGCATGAAGAGTTAAAACCATTTCATGCCACCTCACTCTTCCCTCTTCATTTTATTCATTCTCAACACTCTCTCTCTCTCTCTCTCTCTTCATTCTTCATCCTTCCCTCTCCTTCTCATTTCATCCTCCCCTCTCCTACTGTTACTATTGCTGTTGCTGTTGCTTCTACTGCCGCTGCTTCTACAGTTGATGTGCTGCTGCTGGCGCTGCGTGGCCACCGCCCGCCGCCACCGCCGCCATCGCCCGCCGCCGACGCCACCGATCATCGCCGCCGTCGGCCACACCACCACCACCACCTTCTTCTCCTCCTCCTCTTACACTTCCCTAAAACCTAGGTAAAGTCTTACTTCCTTCTCCTTTCTTTTTCAATTTCAAACCTAGGTCAAAATTGGATTTGATTATATATGACTTTATATATAATCTTTGATTTGGGTTATGATAGGAAAAGTTGGGAGAATATCTAGGTCCAACATAAGGAAACAAAGGCAAGTCCTCGTTCCCCTTACCTCTTGAAATTTGTTATGACTTGATTCTCTTATTTATCTTGAATTAATATAGTTTAGATTTTTAATTCTGGAATTTATGGAAATTATTGACAAAATTCAACCTTATGAGAATCAATATGGATATGAGCATGAAAATTTGGTAGAAATCTATTTATGGATACAATTAATGTATGTGTATACGAATTGGACACAATGTTTAGGACACAACAAAAAAAGGACACTTCAACTCTTCATAGGCATATATATATATATATATTATATATATCTATATATATTATATATATCTATATATTTATTTAATATATATATATATATATATATATATATATATATATATAAAAAATATATATATATATACTTCATGGGTTATATTCGTATATTTTTTCATATATATATATATATATATATAGGTATATAACTTGACACGATATATGGACATTCATGAATTTAATTATTATGACACTTATAAATCTTGGCACCACCTATGGACAAAATCGATACACATTAAAATTCCATATATGAAATTATACGTCTTTAGTGTGAAATATGTATAATTGATTTATTTTGAAGATGTGAGCAATAAGATCATAATTTAACATAAATATTAAATTCTGTCCACAATTAAAAATATACCTATTTCACATATTAGGTTTGATTATTTAGTTAAAAATGGATGTCTATAGGTACCTATATGCTAAGGTAACCTTACACCCATAAATCTTCAAGTTTAAACTTCTTTTGCACCTTCAAGAAGCTAAACATGTATATATCAAGTATGAGTTGAATTGAACCTCTAGATTTAATTATGTATGTAGTTATTATCAAGCCAATATTGCAAAGCATTCAAATCATTTAGTGACATTCGAAAAGTGAGACTTTGGTATTATTACGTTACTAATAATCTTGTTTTCTTGAATTTGGATAGATTTTTAGAAGGAACAAAATTGTGGCAACCAAAATAATAAATTGCTTGCTTGCTTGTTTGCTGGCTAAGGTAAGAAAGTTTAAATTTAACTATATTATAAATGCGTGGTCCGGTGTTGAGAGTTGCTCCACCGAAGGGGTTGGCGTACCCGGATATTAATTGTGTGGTCTGGTGTTGAGAGTTGCTCCACCGAAGGGGTCGGCGTACCCGATTATTATATTTTTATCTATTGTAAAATTTTGGAGTCAATAAATACAAAGGAGACTCCGCCGAAATTTTAATAATTTCGGGAGTTAGCCAAATTTTGGAAGTTTTAGGATTAGGAAACCTAGTAGAAAAATCTAAGTTATATCCAGTTTCTAGTCAACTAGAATTTTACCATATGGCGTGTTGTCTTTAATACACGAGATGGTTAGGTAAGTTGAAAGAATGGTTCCTTGCCAACGACTTTACCATATGGCGTGTTGTCCTAATACACGGGATGGTAATAAGTTGGATAAATCTTCCGCCAACAAGAAATTACCATATGGCGTATTTTCTTATTATACAAGATGGTAATTGAGTTGAAACCTAATATTAGACTTACGAATTAATAGACTTTTGTCTTTGATTATAGTTGCATTATGGGGTGGGAGAGAACAACTGGATCACATCTATCGAAATATCTACAATATAATTTCACCAGTAAAAGCTGATCAGTAGTCCCGCATCTGTAAGGCCTTGCGATGACGGGGTGAGGCTTAGCTCGCCAACAAAGAACGTTCTAGTGAATTCTAAAAAATAAAATTGGAATTTAAAATTTAATGCATACTAGTTTCCTACAAGATGTGGAGGGTCGGATCTACGGCACCGTACCCAATACAGACGCCACCTGGTCCCGGGTAAATGGGATTATTGTCGAAAAAATAAAGGGTAATCGTGATCCACATGTGTTCTGTAACAATTGCATAATCATGAGGAATAATGTTTGTGATTACATTTGTGATTAGGTCTTGTGTGATAATTGGTAGGATTAGGATATATAGTGTATCAAATTGTCTTACAATAAAAATATTAAGTTACATTTCTATACTTATTCAATCTTTGAATTTCATTTCATGATTTCTTACCGTCTTTGACCCGAGGACTTGCTTGCGTTTCTAAACGACCTAGTATTTGTTCACTAGGAGAAGATGAGAATCCGGAAGAGATACTACCTCTGTACCATAAAGATGGAGAAGAATGAACATCGGGTAGCTTGGCCGGAATGTCGACAAGTCGGTTTTGTTGTCAAAATATGTAAATTAAATATTTTCATGGAACTTGTAGTCAAGTTGTATAAAATAATGTAAAGGTTATATACGGAAGTTTTTAGAATGTATATATATCTTGTACCTTATCCTAGTTTTTAACAGACGACAATCGCTATCTTAACATTTGAATGTTATAATTGTGCGTAGCCTGGAGACGTATCAATGCACCTGGTTTCCATTAATTGGGAACGGGGCGTGACATGATGCTAGTAACCCTTTCATATAGATGAGTCGTCATATTAGCGGCAATCCGCGTGTATATCTTAGATTGAGTCAAAAAAGTGTATGAACGGTACAAATAAGTCAAGAAATGTGCACACGGTATGCAACACAATGTTTGAGCCCAAGATTTGGCTATAATAGAAATACGTACTTGGGCACGAGACATAGTGTCGTGAATTGAGTCGTTGACACCAAGTTCATGAGTTTATGACCAAGCCATTTCTGGAGACGAAATGGTAAAAGGACACTAAGTTTACGAGATTATGACCAAGCCATTTCCGGAGACGAAATATGAGTCTATGATTATGCCATTTCCAGACGAAATGGGGGAAAGGACGTAGGGCAAGTATTGAGTAAAGATGCACTATATTGCGAGGCACGACCTCGATGATCATACAAGAATAGACATTATGGCACGGCCACGATGTTGGCACAATGAGTTTGGTAGTATGTTTACAAGATTTTAGAGCACGACCATGATATTGCAACACGAATAGACGAGGAGTCTAAGTTATTAAAATTGATCATAAGGCAAGAATAGAAAGACAATCAAAGGAATAGTTGCACATACTAAATGAACGTATTGGTTTGTATGGGTAGGTGAGGAGCTCACACCAGTAGTACGGTTGTGTACTGACCACCCAACAGTTTTCATTCGCAGGTTATAGGTACTTGCTCGTCGGGACGAATCTCGCTTGGACGCGCTGAGGCATAGAGTTCCTTGGTATTTTGAGGCATGTGGATGCATTAAAGACTTCACTTATACAGGACGTAATGTATGGACATCGCCTTCTGAAGCATTCGCTGGCTCGTTATATTATATTGAAAGATGAGAGAGAGAGAGAGTAGAGTGACTTGTATTCTGAGAGAGTGCTAAGTGATTGTAATCAGAGAGAAAGTGACTTGATTGGCTTGAAATCTTTGCTTTGCCCTTGTAATCTTGTTTCAATATCAATAAAGTGTATCATTTTGTACATGTCTTAGTGTTATTCAACTTCTCTGCTTGAGACTTCTGTACGACGACCCCGTCGTAAGCTGCTATAATCGGCCGTTATGGAACCCGCCTTGTGTGAGCACAACCTAGGCTCACACGGCATCACGCCTTAGCGAGGATGATCGGTTCAGCAGAACCGGGGCATGACATAATGGTATCAGAGCACGGCTTTACGTCCTTGGACTTTGATTAAATTATTTAACTCTGATGTTCTCTTTGTGCTAAATGTTGTTTCCGCAAATCGATATCGTTGGTGTGCTCTCTCTCAGTGTTCTGCGGAAGTTTCATACAATAAGTCAAATATTTTCAAAAGCTCGTACAAGTATTCAGTGGAACAAGATCAATATTCGAAGGCCTTTATGCCGAACTGTGTCAGACTTGAGTTGAAAGGAACCCATGCTAAGGTTAGCAAGTGGTGTGCGTACCTAAATAACCTTACACTGACACTAGCGAATGAGTGTGTGAGACCAGAGTATATTTCGAATGAGATGGATATGCACACAACCTTTTGGCTAAGTTATGCCGAGTATCGCGCACCTGGACCTTCTGGTACGAGCGAGTTTGCGAGCGAGATTGAATATCACTCGGACGAGAATAAGTTAGAGTGTATATCGATAGAGATGCTATCAGACCAACGCTAAGACAAATACAGAGAATGATGTTTGGGTTTTAAGGAATAGTTCGAATGGTTAATTACATCGAGGAGTATGAATCAGAAATATAATTTGCATGATGGACTATCGAGAGGTATACGAGACTCAGATTATCGAGGCGACGTAAGGGATCACGCTGGTGTTTTGAGGAACGGATTAGAGAAATGTATGAGCGAATGATGTGAACGTGATTGAAGACTAGATTGTATGACTTGATCCCTGAGTAGTGTATGCGATAGCCTCGAAGAGGAATAAAGTGAGTTTTGATGATTTATCGAGTGGCTCGAACCCTGAGTGGTGTATGAATCGTCTTGAAAATTATTCGAGCAAAATTGAGGATTTAGGGGTAGCAACAAGTATATCAACAAGCGATGTAATCATGCAAAGTCTTAGAACGAGTAACACTTAGTTGGTCATGATTTTGAGGGTCTCGAATGATATGTCGTTCGGACAATTTGTGATTGTGTAGTGAAAATTAGAAAACGGTATTGAATAAGGATTCAGAATGATGAAACAAAAACATGTCTTGGTCGAGGTAACCTAGTGGATCGTACGTGCGATTTAGGATTTAGTCGAATGGATTGAAAATTCAGTTGAGGTAAAATACTCGTAGATGAGATCGAAGTTAGCACAATCGATCGATAGTGCGAACGGAGAAAAGCGCGCATGAAAACTGGATTGATTATGATATCGCTCGGTAGAATTTAGCTTGAATATGGATGTTGTGGTTCGAATGAGTTGATACGACATTAACGCTTATAAGATAGCACGATTGATACAAGTTAAAAAAAATTGTGGTTCGATGATTTGAGTTGTGCGATAAGGAATGGAACTTGAGTTTTGGACAAGCGATCTTGAATCTAGTTTGGAAGATAGTACTCGTCTAAAATGCAAAATGAGTTATGCAAAGTGATTTTATGTAAACATACTTGAGGATGTTGAGAACAACATGAACAGTTACTGTAGAAAAATAACTTGAGAAAATGAGAAAATGTTTGAGAATGGATTGATATTACTTGGATGAAAACGAAAGTATCTTGATTGTTTTGATGATAACCACAACGTTGACGTTCTTGTCTTGTGCGAGCGCAACTCCAACCTTGCATATGCGTCATGCCGGATTAGGGCAATCATTCTCCGGGAGTGCTGACATGTTAATTCATGTCTAGTGGGGATGATCAAACTTACGGGATATCATGGCATGGTAATTGGATTATTTTGACTTGCAGTTTGATGCGAAGGTAAATTCGAGGATTGTATGGACTTGTGATTGACGATAAAGTAAGTTTGAGGATTGAGTAGATCCAATGTGCATATGGAGAATAAATTAGTCTAGACTTAAAGCAAGAGTTACGCCCTGATGAGGACGATTATTCTACGTGAGCGTTGGCATGGTGATTTCATGTCGAGCATGGATAATCGGACTTGCAGAAGATTAGGGCATGACATATTGTTATGCTAGATGACCTTGTGATCGAATACGTGAATTGTGTTGAATGATAGGAATATGGTATAAAAATTATGGTTTAATGACAAATCGTATCGTAGTGTACTTGACTTGGATAAGATGGATATGTGGATTATATCGAACATGTTTGAAGAGATAGACTATGTGAATTGCTAGTTTGGACATGCGCTATTAATATGCCGAGGATTTGGTTGAGCAAAACTTACCGTAGGATGGCTTTGTTGAACGAACTCGGATGCCGTGCGACGAATGTCTTGATGTGAATAGAAAGCGAGCTTAGGTCGAGTATCCCGTACGAATAAGCAATAGTTTGACCTTAGGATTGAGGCGAGCGTCATGCAGCGAGTTTGCACAATGAACTGCGACCTTGAGTTGTACCTATGACCTTATGAGGACCTAGCGGATAAGCAGACAACCCTGTGCCAAGTGATTGAACCTGTGTGACCGACTTTAGAGTACCATTCGAGTGGACGATAGATCTGGGGCAACAAAACATAGAGTTAGGACTTGGAACTGGGAGTGTGCACTAACGACATTGATATCAGACCCGACCGAAGTGAATGATAAGAATCGATAATGCACAAGTAAAGTTGGGATAATGAATTAAATCATTGCTTGGAAGACGTACTTGATAGTAGTGCAATGCTTGGTCTTGAGTCGGACTGGAATTACTTAGATTTTGGTCGACTTCGCTAGAAGTATCGTATTGATTTCATAAGACAAGAACGCTTGAAAAATGAATCGGGTTATCTCGAGGATCGAGATAGACAATAGTGAAATAAAGTGGAGTTCGGTTTTAGTCGAGTTAGTAAAATAACTAGCAATTCAAAACTATCACGAGTAGCTTGTCCAACTTTGCTATCGCTAAGCTTGGTTGAAATGTATATATTCGGAGGACGCCTTGAATATATCCCCGATCCAGACTCAGCGATACGTTGAACTCAAATGCAGCTGCAAGTGGATATGTTGAGATGCACATGGATGAGTAAGTTAGCCTCAACCTAAGACCCTCGTGTATGATAAGTTATAACGTACCTCGTGTGACCGTTATAGTCCCGTGCCAGGGTGCAATAGCGACCAAGTTATAGGAACACAATGATTGAGTGAGTATCGTCAACTCGAATTGAGTGGTAGAGTCATCAATGAAATTGGCCAAGCGCATGCGACACAAAACTTAGAAAGATACTTGAGTATAGTTTGATGCTATCAAAGGATAGAGTTGTTCGATGTAAATTGTCTAAGACACGCACAAGGTATGGATTAAGGAATGGTAGGATGACATGCACTCAGAAAGACTCGAAGACGAGACTTATTTGAGTGGGTGTATATAATGACCTGCTCCGCGCAAGCGGAATGCCGATTCAATTGGCGCAAATACATCGATCCAAATCTCGCCTTGCTCGACAAAATGACTCGCTTGAGGCAAAGGCAATTGACTTGGCCCTTCAGAAGAATCCAGACTTAGACTTTCAAAGGTGCGCTCGGAGTCCCGCTCGGCCGATGCAATCATCGCTAAGGTGGGTGGCTCCGGTGAACTTGCCTCTACTTGGCCTTCACACTAATAAATTGGATATTTTGAATACACTGAGTATGTTTGCTAATAAAAGAGACATACCCACATAGCTAAGGGAATAATGTCACTTTGAGTCAGATTGCATAGAACATGGAAAATATGAAAAGTTAATGCTTAGATAAGACATCACACTGGGTTTTCAAATTGGCACTTGATTTTTCGATCCCACGACTTGGGCAAAAGTAGTGTTCTGATGCTGACACAAAGATTATCAATTTGCTTGACTTGGTAGGCATGGCCCTACAATTTTTTTGCCACGATTCCACGATTTCAAGGGCTTGTCACATAGTGTATGACTTGATTTGTGGCATGACACGAACACAGTTGGTTCAATTTGAATATGCAGGAGGCTCACAAGTAGTCATTCCCGAGTGAGTCAAAGGTACGGTAACATGAATGAAAAGTTCTCAGAATTGTAGTACGCCAAGGCTTTCTGAAATAATGGGCAAACATCGAGGTAATCCCTGAAACAATGGATGTTGCAAAAAGGAAAAAAAGTATAGAAACATGTTGATCGAGTAATAACTGTATAGGACAATAACTGAGTTGAGTCTTGCATAGTCATTGGACAACTTGTGCACAAGGAACGGCTCCTCGAACAGTGCCCAAAGACGGTACTAACTTCGATCCTAGGCGGAGCAAAAGAAAATAGTCGTGTTGGCATACAACACTTAGATAGGTTATTTAGGAACTTTTAGGGCTCACTACCTGTACTGAAAGGGTCACCGTCTAAGCCCGGCTATTGTCCAAGATAGCTTGTGATGCTAGTGACCCTTTCATATAGATGAGTCGACATATTAGCAGCGATCCGCGTGCATGCCTTAAATTGAGTCAAACGTGTATGTACGATACAAATAAGTCAAAAATGTGCACACGGTATGCAACACAACATTTGAGCCCAAGATTTGGCTATAATAGAAACATGTACTTGGGCATGAGACATAGTATCGTGAATTGAGTCGTTGACACCAAGTTAACAAGTTTATGACCAAACCATTTCTGGAGACGAAATGGGTAAAAGGACACTAAGTTCACGAGATTATGACCAAGTCATTTCTGGAGACGGAATAAGAGTCTATGATTAAGCCATTTACGGAGACGAAATGGAGGAAAGGCTGTAGGGCAAGTATTGAGAGTAAAGATACACTATGTTGCAAGGCACGACCTCGATAATGGTATACGATTGGACATTGTGGCACGACCACGATGTTGGCATAATAAGTTTAGTAGTTTGGTTATAAGATTTTGTAGCACAACCACGATATTACAACACGAATAGGCCAAGAGTTTAAGTTATTGAAATTGATCCTAAGGCAAGAATAAAAATACAATCAAAGAAATAGTTGTACATACTAAATGAACGTGTTGGTTTGTATAGGTGGGCGAGGATCTCATACCACCAGTACGGTTGTGTACTGACCATCCAACAGTTTTTATGTTCAGGTTACAGGTACTTGCTCGTCGGGGCGGAGCTTGCTTGGATGCACTGAGGCATGGAGTTTCTTGGCGTTTGGAGGCGTGCAGCCGAATTGAATACTTTATTTATACGGGACATAATGTATGGACATCGCATTCTGAAGCATCCACTGGCTCGTTATATTGTATTAAAGATGAGAGAGAGAAGAGTGACTTATATTCTGAGAGAGTGCTGAGTAATTGTAATCAGAGAGAAAATAAGCTTAAGCGACTTATAATCTTGGCTTCGTGCCCTTGTAATCTTGTTTTAATATCAACAAAGTGTATCATTTTGTACATGTCTTGGTGTTATTCAACTTCTCTGCTTGTGACTTCTGTACGACGATCCCGTCGCAAGCTGCTATAATCAGCCGTTATGGAACCTGCCTTGCATAAGCGCAACCTAGGCTCACACGACATCACGCCTTAGCGAGGACGACCGGTTCAGCGAAAATGGGGCATGACAATACCTGCTACTCAACCAAAGGTTTGTCACATGACACAATATACACGTAACACCACACGATAAAAAAAAGTACGTAAGCATAATGTTTAACATAATCACGCCTTTGTTTATAAGTATCCAATAATGATACACAAGCATCATGTCAATAACATGACACCAAGCACTAGTTCTAAAATTTCCTGTACATATTGTGGTTCACATGGATAATTTCCAAGTTTTGTAAAGCTAGAAAGCTAGTTGACATGAATATATATGCCTGGATACTTAAGACTAACACTTTCGGACCCTTAAAGAAATGGGTACCAAAGGTCATATCTACTCGTTTTGTAGGTGGGCCAACCCTCTCATGCTAGAAGTAAATGGATCCTCGATAGTGGATGTTCGCGACACATGACAGGTGACGCATCTTTATTCGCGACGCTATCGATGAAATGTGAAAGATATGTCTCCTTCGAAAATAATTTAAGAGGTAACATAATAAGTAATGGTACTATTGGTATGTCTCCCTATCCAGAAATAAAAGACGTCTGTCTCGTAACCGAATTAAGACATAACCTTTTAAGCATTAGTCATTTGCTAACAATGGTTGTGGTATTAATTTTATTAAAGGCAAATATTATATGATATGTCCACTAATCCCGTGTATGAAGGAATTATGAAGGATAATATTTATGTTTTCTTTTTAGAAAGTACTAACAGTACAGGTAAGTGCCTAAGATGAAAGTTGGCTATGACATATGAGACTAGTACATGCAAACATGGATACCATTTCAAGACTATCAATGAAGAAATTGGTAAAAAGACTACCATAAATATCATTCAAGATGGACATGGTATGATCTGATTGTGAGAAAAATAAACAACTAAATCCTCATTTAAATCCATCAACATTGTAAGTACTTTCAGACCTTTGTAGTTAATATATATAGATTTATTTGGACCTAGTAGAGTCGCCAGCCTTGGTGGTAAGTTCTATGCCTTTGTAATTATTGATGATTTCTCTAGATATACATGGGTTTTCTTTTTATCAAACAAAAGTGATACGCTTTCTGAATTTGAGATTTTTTGCAAAAAGGTTTAAAACGAAAAAGGCTTCATGACTACTCGTATTTGAAGTGATCATGGAGGCAAATTCGTAAATTCTGATTTCAAAAAAGTTTTACGATACAAATAGTTTTACTCATGAGTTTTCTTGTCCTACAACTCTCTAACAGAATAGTGTTGTGGAGCGAAAGAATAGAACTCTAAGCGATAGCTAGAGTCATGCTAAACCAGCATAATCTTCTGAAATACTTTTGGGCTGAAGCTGTAAGTACACTTGTTATGTCTTGAATAAGGTTCTGATTCGACCTATATCGAAGAAGACCTTATGAATTATTTTAATCATATTCCTAATATTTTATATTTTAAAGTTTTTGGATGTCGATGTTTTATCCTAACAACAAGGATAACTTGGATAAGTTCGACTCTAAGGCAGACGAAGGAATATTCCTTGGTTATGATGCCAAGAGTAAGGGATATAGAGTTTTTAATAAGAGATCTATGATTTTTGAAGAATTGATTAACATTTTATTTGATGAGCTCAACAGTCATATAGCAAGTGACAATGATGATGAAGACGCAAGGAATACACCCAAAGCAACTGAAGATGCTGCTGCTGACAAAGACTATCTGGAGAGTCTACCAAAGAAGATAAAATTCATACCAGACTATCCAGAGTCTCTTGTCATAGGTGATGTATCAAAGGAAGTAGGTACATGTTGTTCTACTAGAGATATAGTTGCTAATGTTGCATTCATTTCTCTAGTAGAACCTAAATCAGTAGCAGATGTATTTCTAGATAAATTTTGAATTTATGTCATGTAAGAGGAACTAAACCAGTTCGAAAGAAACCAAGTTTGGGAACTTATTCCTAAGCCTATTGGTCAATCTATTGGTACCAAATAGGTGTTCCGAAATAAACTTAATAAGGATGGTCAAGTTATACGCAACAAAGCTCGTCTAGTGGCTCAATGTTAAATCAAGAAGAATGAATTAATTAACGAGACTTATGCTCATGTTGCTAGACTAGAATCCATTCGCATGCTTTATGCATTTGTATATTTTCACGATTCAAAATTTTTTAAATGGACGTAAAAAGTGCACTTTTAAATGGTTTTATAAAATAAGTCTTTGTAAAACAATCCCTAGGTTTTGAAGATTTTGAATTTCCTAATCATACTTTCAAGTTACGTAAGGCACTCTATGGACTCAAACAAGCCCCTCGATCTTAGTATGATCGCCTAAGTTCCTTCCTACTTGAAAATGGTTTTTCAAAGGAAGGGTTGATACAACTTTGTTTATCAAGTCTTCAAATGATGACATTTTATTGGTGCAACTTAATGTGGATGATATATATTTGGTTCTACTAACGGACATCTGTGTCAAGAATTTGCTAAGTATATGCAGAGTGAGCTTAAGATGAGTATGATGTGAGAGCTAAACTACTTCCTCAGACTACAAATCAAACAAAACACTCAGAGAACCTTCATCAATCAAGCTAAGTACATGAAGGACTTGCTAAAGAAGTTTGACTTTGACAACACAAAGCCTATCGGGACTCCTATGGCTACATCAACCAAACTTGATCTTAATAAAAGTGGCAAACCAGTTGACCAGCGTAAGTATCGAGGTATGATTGGTAGTTTATTATATTTAACTGCTAGTCGACCTGATATTATGTTTAGTATTTGCATATGTACAAGATATCAAGCTAACTCTAAGGAATCATCCTTATGCACAGTTAAGGGTATCTTTCGATACCTTAAGAGTACTTAAACTGTCGTTTATGGTATCCCAAAACTAAATCATTTGACCTGATTGGATATTCTGATGCTGATTTTGTTGGATGCAAAGTAGACCATAAAAGTACTAACGGTACATGTCATTTGCTAGGAAAAGCTCTAGTCTCTTGGTTTAGTAAGAAATAAAATTTTGTTACATTATTAACGACTGAAATGACACGTTCTCTACAGCTTCAGTCGAAGAAAACGAATTGACATATGATTTTGCTGGATGGTACGTGTCATTTCTTAGGAAAATGGTACGTGTCATTTCCTAGGAAATGGTATGTGTCATTTCCTAGGAAAATCAGTCGACCAGCATAAGTATCGAGGTATAATTTTGCTGGATGCAAAGTAGACCATAAAAGTACTAGCGGTACGCACCATCTCTACTCCTTTTTCTTATGGTGGTTGCTCCAAAAACTTTGGATCCAAGTGTTTTGGTATGTTCTCTTCCATCCTACGCCATTATTTTGGGTAATTTCTACTTTCTTTGTCTATTTTTCCATGACTCCTAGATTTTCGAAGAAAAAGAAAAGAGGAGATGGTTCTTCAACATCAAGTCCATATATACTCCTCTAGAAAGTCTTTTTAGCCCTCCTACTCCATCTGATGAGGATGATTTCGATGCTACATTATTTGTAGATTTAGAAACCTCAATCGCTTGGTTTCATGACTTTCATAAACGACCTATATGTTCGAGCAATTCTATCAACTTCAATATTTTCCCGAAATATTGTTTGACATTCCAAAATATCAACCTACACAAATTTTTGGAAGTTTCAATCCGATATATGGCAATGCTGTTCGGACCTTTTATTGTAATTTATAATATTTGTAAGGCATGATGTATTCATCAGTATGTCGTACCGAGGTGGAATTTGATGAGAATGAATTAAGCGAATGACTCTAGGTTCCCAACACTGGAGATGCTCTAGTTGACATCCCTAAAGTCCAATTTGGTGCCGACCTAGACTTATAATATTTCAAGGATGCGATGTGTGCTCCGAACCCCAGACCCGCGTGACTTATGCTTTTAATTCCTTGCTTGCATGAATGATTGCTTGATTGACTGCTAGTCGTAGCTTGCTTATGATTAATATAGCCTGCCCCGACATCTCTAGCCTCATGATTAAATTCCGAGGACAGAATTCTTTTAAGGTGGGTAGAGTTGTCACTCCCGTTTCTCGTTATACGTATTTCGTATGCGTATACGAGATTTCTGACGTTTGTCAGGTGACCGTAGTTGGACTTGACTTGCTAGCCTAGTCTTGGTTAGTCATGACTTGGCTTGGTTTATTTTGGTTTGGCTTGGTTTGATTGGGCTTGGTTCATTATGAGAAATCCTTCCCCCTTTAAAGCCCAACCACCCCTTATTTCTCTCTCTTCATTCATTACTTTCTTCTTCCTCCATTACTCTCCTACCAACCTAGAGAGCTTAGGCAAGTACAACTTACTTCATGATGGATCTTCCATTTTTATTGTTCTATCTTCTTCTTACATGATTTTAAGTATCTTTAGAACTTGGAGTTTTCGGTTTGGACGGATGGATTTTTGTAGATCTAAGTTTGTAGCCTTTTTGATTTTCTTGGGTTTTGATCTACCAAACTTCATTATTTCAAGTTTTGATTGTTCTATGTTGTAGAGAATTCAATTTTACCCAAAGTGGACATTTAAAAAGTTAGATTTTGACTTGTTTTGAGAAATTTATGGCCAAAATAAGATTTGGACATCTTCTATGTTCATCAGACCTGGTTCTGGCAGGGACGATGAATAGTGCCAGTCCGCATAGCTGCATAGTGCCAGTCCGTATAGTGCCAGTCCGCATAGATGCATAGTGCCTGGCCGCATAGTGCCAGTCCGCATAGCTGTATAGTGCCTGGCCGCATAATGCCAGTCCGTATAGCTGCATAGTGCCTGGCCGTATAGTACTTATTATGGCTGTTTTTATTATTTGGCTGAATTGTGGCCAGAATTTCTCCCAACTCCTAACATAAAAGTTGTAAATCTTTTCCTTGGCTTCAAGAATATGTTACTAGCTATTTTATACAAGTTTCTCTTATTCATGATAATGTAGGGATAGAACACGATAGTGGCCCGTCATGGCGCACTCTTGACAAGTAACCTTGGCATGATAATGATATGATAGTGGCCCGTCGTGGCGCACTCTTGACAAGTAAACCTGACATATAATCTTGAATGCCATGCGGTGGCCATCTCGACCTGCTAAGTAATAACTCGTCTTGACACCGTGGGTGATTGTTCTTGAATGTGCTCGTATAAGCTACTAGTCTCGTCTCGTATCATGTCTAGGACTTGCATCTCGGGTTACCACAGTCAGGGATTCATACTGAATCTGACTAGGTTAATAACTAGATTGATCAAAGTAGCTCATATAGAGAGATATTTCCAGTTACAAGCGATCTCGTTATCCCGGCCACACCTGATGGACTTGTAGCCTGCCGACGAGTAGGGCACATTTCCAGTCCACTGTCATATGGGGCACTTCTTAAAACAAGTACTATACACACTGTCATGTGTTACACTCCAAGCCACCTAATAATTCTTGATAACTCTTGACATGAACCTCGCCTGGATAACCTGGATAGCTGCAGGGCTTGTGACTGTAGGAACATCTCAATGCATCTTGCTAGTAACTAGGCTTATGATAACCCTAGTTAGTTAAAGTATCAAGTCGTACTCTTTGCTTGGTCGTAAATGTTGGATGGAGTCCAATCCTGTCTAGTCTTGTCTAGATCCAGTACATGGCTATCTCAGGACATGTTTGCTTACGCTTTACTCTTGGTGATAAATGGTTAAAGACCAGGTTCTGTTCAGGCGAAGGGTTACAACCTCGGTCCTTATTTGGTTTACGGATTGTAACCCGACTTCCAAAATAGTTCTTCGTCCTCTCGTCATTTATGGCCCCATTTATATTTCTTGTCTTCTTGTTGTTATTCTTGTTTATGTTTTGACATGCTGGTTTTAGTTCTAAGTGAAGCCTCCCTTGTGGCACTTCCTCTTTCTGGGGTCTGACCTAGTTGGTTTTGTATGGCCAGATTTCGGAGTAGCTCCCGAGGATCCCTCAGCCTTCCTGCCAGATGGTGAACACTAGAAGAAATCCTGGCAACGAGTGGGTTTATTTTGCTCTCCCACTCTAATTATAAAATTATTCTTTTGAGGTGTTTAGCCGTCGAGCAAGTGTTAGCTCGTGTTGCATACTTTACTTACTATCTGCCTACGGACTGTAACATGATTAACAAATCCTAGGGTTGATCATGTATGACTAAAACTCTTGCTAGTCTTCGCATTTTGTATGACTAGCTTCATGATCATCTGAATATGTAATGTTTGGGACGTCTTACCTTGTATGTCTGATGATCTACCATCTTGTAACATGTATTTACTTGCTTGAGATTGAGATACTAGGCTTGTTCTTGACCTTAAGAGACTGATGGCCTGTAGATAAACTCTCATGCATCTAGACAGCCGTGACCGTATTGCGAGGTGGGTTGCATTTCAATATACGTAGCTGGCTGTGTCTGTCCCCCGCTCTCCAGTATTCTGGTTCTGGGGCGTGACAACAATACCCCCGACGATAAAAGCATCGACCAAGGGCATGCCGTCATCCGCCAGCTTCTGACGTAACTTGAGGAATTCTTTGACTTGAGGCAACATAGTTTTGTCGTCCTCAAATTGCATCCTCCAGACCTTTTCGGTCACGTGGATCTTGTTTCTGTTCTCATCTGCCTTGTAGAGATTCTCTATAGACTCCCAGACGTCCTTTGTACTGACCGTCTTGCTATATGACTTTGCCAGAGAGTCCTCCATCGAGTTCTGGATCAACAACTTGCAGAGGTTGTTATCTCGTCTCCACTTCGACTGCAAATCTGTGGCTTCAACAACCCTTCGAGAATTTTCACCCTCTGGAATCAAGGCTCAGGATCTGTCAACACATAGTCGACGCTCATGAGTTGAAGATTAAGGCTGACCTTTCTCTTCCAGACGTTGAAATGCTCCCCGTCAAACTTCTCAAGTTTAAAACTTGTATCGAGAAGTTGTGCACGGTTGTTCTCCATCAGATATGAATCTTGCTTTGAGATTGTTATTCCCGAAACAAATCGTTAGATGGAAATCTCGATCTCTACGAGAACACGAGTTGATGAAAGCAAGTTAGCAGGCGAAATAAATCACCGCAATTCTGCTGGATTGAAAGCCACTTAGCAGGCGAAATAAATTACCGCATTTTGCTAGATTGAAAGCAACTTAGTAGGCGAAATAAATCACCATAATTCTACTAGATTGATTAAGATCAGTATTGCTGGGGTGATAAAGATCACCGTTGCTCAAAGCAAGATTCGCCCTATTGCGATCTGCTCCCAGGAACCAGCAAGTTTGAAAGAACTTCTGGAACACTCGCTGTTACCTCCTTTTACGAACTCGAAGAACTCCAATGGACTCTAATGGCTATGGCGGCACTGCTCCCTTCGTTTATTTATTTTAGCATAAATGAAGACACGAAGAGAGTATTTATAGAGAAGGGCCGAAACCCTAATCCTAGCCGTAAATAATTATGAAAAGATAATAGCGAATAATGGAAAGATATGAATGAATTAAATTAAATCCTACAAAATATGAATCTAAATAATTGACTTAATCTTTCCATATCCGCTCAGACCTTCCAATCAGCCACATCGAGTGCCACCTGCACCCCAATGCCTACTCAGCACATCAGCCCGTGCGTCTGTGCGCAGCAGCATAGACGTACAGCACAACAGCGTAGCATCGCAATAGCTCAGCGCGTAGGAGCACAGCAGCGTAGCAGCACAGCAGCACAGCTGCGCAACGCACAGCAGCACCGCGGCTCCTGTGTAGCTCTGTGAATACACTTGCGTATGTGACTCGCGTAGAGACGAGCGCACGAGCACATCAACTGCGCACAAGGCACCTTGCACCGATGCTGACGTATTAAGTGCAAAGTGTGCCAACAAAGCGCCACTTTGCGCCCTTGAGCCAGAGCCCGAACCCGAGCCCGAGCCCGAGTCCGAGTCCGAGTCCTAGTCCAAGTCGCTCCATAAGGGAATTATCCCATGAGCATGACAAAAAGCATTAATGCTTCTTTGTTGGGTTAGCCTTCTTTCCACTAGAAAAATACCCCCACATGGCACCCATGTGCCACACCTCATGTGATCTCTCAACACAAGCAAAGCTTTATATAGCGATATCATCCATTTTGCCTAGCCAATGTGTGACTATCTTTCTAGTCTCTAAGACAAAAACACCAACAATAGGCAAAAACACCAACAAAATCTTCTCAGAGTCGAGTTGCAAAGAGTAACAAAAATTTACCTGTAAAGTCATTATTTCGGAGATTTCAAGCAATCCTCCACTATAGCTTCTTATTTTGGTCTATAACTAATTTCACCCTTGGACTCTCAAGCTCTTCGACCGACAATTGAACGACTAGCTTCCCGTTGCAATCGAGCCAAATCTATCTTGGAATAGTCTGCATAAAGACATGTTCATGAATGAAGTAACAAGGAATTTGCAACAAATGGTGAAAAATTGAAAATGAACCTGATAAAATTAGACTTCCTTATCAATATCGTCTTGTTCACTGTCTGACTCATTCAACTACCCCCATAGTATCCTCTGCTTTGTCGAACTGATGTCTTTGATGCATAAAAGTTTCCTTAATCAATGACGGAGGCAAACTTGCCAAAGTTGTGGGGATCGAAGAGGAAGACAGGAAGGAGGAAAAGGGGGTACGCAGTGGCAAGGACCTAGTGGTCGTGTAGGCGGAGGTCACAGCGGAACCAGAGGAGGGAGAGGCAATGGCATGTGGCGAGGGGGTAGGTTAGGAGTTGTGGAGGGGAGGTGACAGAGTAGGGAGAGGAGTAGGGTCAAGGTGGAGTGATACGCCCCTTCCAAGTCCCAGTCGCAGTCCCAGTCTCAGTCCCAGTCCAGCTCAGTATATCAGAAGAAGTATCACAGAGTATCAGGATATAGGATTCCAGATGTATTAAAGAGGTCGCAAGCTCGAAGAATCAGAGAGATTGCAAACAACCAGAGTCCAAGGAGCTTCCAGTGATTTTTCTCAAGGTCAAGGAGGAGATAGTTAGTTACAAATTAGTTAGGCAGTTAAGGCAGTTCCTTCTTGTAATGACTTGAGTATAAATGAGTAGGAGAATGAGGAAAAAGTTAGTGAATTATAACTCTTCTTCTCTTTTTCTTCACGTCTTAAAATTTTATCAATTATTGAATCAATAAAAATCCTACTTACAATTCTTTCCCAATTGTTTGTTTGTTCTTTTTTGTACAATTCATAGCTACTTTTGTTCGTTCACCTCCAGTTCCTGGTCAATTGGGAAGAGGTCCTAACAATTTGGTATCCGAGCTACTCTATCCAGTCTTGGATGCCAATGGCGACGGAGCTCGAGCATCCATGGCTTTAGGTAAGAATCTCTCATGGATCAACCTCTCCTACTATTGTGGATGGAAGAATTCATGCATTGGAAAGTACCTTTCAGAACCATGGCACCAACCATGGCACCACCTCCACCATAGCTTAATGGAGGAGTAGGCTAGGTCAAGAAGAGGGTTTGATTTTCCTTAATATGCACCAACCATGGCAGCACCTCCACCATCGTATATTCCAACCATGATAGCACCACCACCCTTGTCCTTGCCCATTTTGCCATACTTTGGGCTAAACTCCATGGGGGTGGCTATATCAATGTCCCAATTGGGGCATACATTTTTAGGGTAACGATGTCCCTAACCCAATCCTAACTAAACATGGGCTTATTGCCATCGTCAACAAACTCAAGAACATCAGTTCTTGTACCAAATCCTAATTTTCTTGCACCAAATCCTAACATTCCTACTTCACCAATGGTCTCCACACCAATGTATATGCGACCACAATTTAGGGGGCACACAACCACTGCCAATAGCCATAATGGGTACAACTTACATTGAGGCTTAAACTGCCAGACTATGATAGGAAAATAGATGTTGAGGAGATTATTGCGGGTTAATCACTACTTCAATTATGCCGTGTTCCAGGATGGGACAGGGTAAAGGTTTGTTTAGTTCAATTGAAAGGGACGTCAGGTTATTTGTTTGATTGGATTAAGAAAATCATAAGGATTATGAGCTTGGAAGAGTTTTGTTAGACTATTAGGATGGAGTTTAAACCTTCATAATTTACAGATTATATGATTGATCTCAAGTTGCTAAGACAAGAAAGTTCAGTTCATGAGTATGATCAATAGTTTCAAAAACTGTCAAAATGGTGGAGGGAGTCTCTAAGAAGTGTTGGGTCAACCAATACATTGGGGGAATGAAGGAGGATGTAGGTATAAGTGTAAATATCTAATCCAGTTAGCCTGCCTGCAATAATGCAAGTGGCTAGATTACATGATGCTAAGTTGTTAGCCATGAAAAGATCTTATAGAACCAACTCATATTTTGGAAGAAGCTCTAATGTTATAGGAACTATTCCTTCACAACATAATGAGTTCAACAGAAAGAATCCCACCAATAATTCAGGTGGAGAGCATCAATAAATTATAGGAACAACAACTCCTATGATATCACCCACTGCGATTATGAAAAGGAAAAAAAAAATTATCTCTTATTTTTGTGTGACGAGAAATGGTTTAAGGTCCATAGGTGAAAAGAGAAGAGGTCATTCATGTTAGTTTCTAATGAGGACATCGAGTATCAGAAACTCTCTGATAAATGAAAGTAAAAATAAAGATTTTATTGGAACATGATCAGAGTTCATTAGTCATCTCCGTACCAGCATTATCATGAGCTCTATATCATTCTATTATAAAATTGAGGAGGACAGTTTAAAACAAACAAGTAATGATCTTGGTTGATTCAGGATCTACACACAATTTTATTGATACCAAGTTTAGTGAGAGACTGGGACTTTCCTTAGCTGACGACAGACCCTTTGGAGTGATGGTTGCTAATAGAGAAAATTTGATGAGCAAATGCCTTATAGAGGAGTGGTAATAGAGAGTCAATGTAAAAAAATCACAGCCAATTTGTTGTAGTTGCCCATTACAGGATCTTATATTATGTTAGGGACAAACTGGCTTAGTACATTGGGAGATATTGTTTGGAATTACCAAGATTTAACTATAAAATACGAAGTACAAGGGGTAACACATCAGTTCATAGGAGTTAGAGCTAATAGCAGGCAATTGCTTAAGCCTATGAACAAGGATTTAAGACAGAAACCTCAAGTTTTTATTATACAACTTTGCTTTGTATAAGTAAATAGGGGAACTAGAGGTAAAGACAACCCTGAGATAACCAAATTGCTATACAATTTGACACCTAGTTGCAGAACCTATAGGGCTACCACCAAAAAGGAACTATGACCATCAAATTTCCTTAATTCCAGGAGCTTCTCCAGTTTGTAGTAGGCCCTACAAATACCTATATATTTACAAGAAAGAAATCTAAAGACAAAGTCAAGAAAATATTGGATACATGTATTATTAGGCCTAGTAAGAGTTCTTATTCTTCACCAGTTATATTAGTCAAAAATCAGGTAGTAGTTGGAGGATGTATATTAATTATAGAGCTCTCAATCAAAACAACATCAAAAACAAGTTTTTAATTACTTTTATTGATGAACTTCTTGACGAGTTGCATGGAGCTACAGTCTTTGTTTTAAACTAGACTTAAGGGCTGGGTATCATCAAGTTAGGATGGTTAATTAGGACATGTGCATAAGCCACCTTTCAGGACCCATGAAGATCATTATGAATTTTTTGGTAATGCCCTTTGGTCTTACTAATGCACCATCCACTTTTCAAGCCATGATAAATGTAGTATGCAAAGAATACTTGAGAAAGTTTATACTACTATTTTTTGATGATATATTAGTATATAGTAAATATCAGAAGGCCCGTCACGACTACTTACAGAAGATTTTTCATAAATTGGAAGAAAATCAACTAAAATTAAGAAAAGCAAATGTTCTTTCGCCCAACATCATGTAGGATATTTACGACATGTCATATCAGATAAAGGGGTGGAGGTAGACGCACAGAAAATCAAAACAGTGATTGAATAGACCATACCCCATACTATCAAGAAGCTAAAAGGATTTATCAGGCTAACAGGGTACTACAGAAGGTTTATTAAAGGATATGGCACCATAGAAGATCCTCTAACTGATGTCCTAAAAAAAAAAATTTTAGTGAGGAAGTAAAAGCACAAGAATCCTTTGAGAATTTAAAGAAAACATTGATCCAAAGCCTACAAACTTTCAGAGGGAGTTTATGTTGGGATGTGATGCTTCTAGAGAGGGAATTGAAGCAGTCTTGATGCAGAAAGGCAAACTTATAGCTTTCCTAAGTCAGGGACTTAAGGGAAGAACAAAAGCCCTTTCTACATATGAGAAGGAGATGTTGGCTATTCTACTAGCAGTCAAAAAATAGAGCCAGTATTTGTAGGGAAGAATATTTTTTATCAAGACACCACAAGTCCTTACAATATATGTGTTAGTGCCGGGGCACAATTTTTCGATGAAAAACTGAGAAGATGAAATAATTGTAAGAACAATGTTCCAACGCAACACTTCTAGGAAGGTTGCGCAAGTTTAACGAAGATCTAAGAAGATCTCGTTACAGCAGCATATGATATTACGAGAATCTAAGAAGATTTCGTAATCCACAGCAGCGAAGAAGATGACAGGCAAAAGATGGAAGATGGCCTACTGGGGTGAATAATCACCGTTGCTAAAGCTATATTCACCCCACACGAATAGCTTCCAGGAACCATCAAGTTCGTCAGAGAACTTTGGAATACTTCTGCTCTTCTGACTCCTCGGATCGTACACGGACTCCCGTACAAAAGCAACGCTGGTGCAAAGCTTCTCTTCTCTCTGACAGACTCTGTTTACTTGTGTTAAGAAACACTTGTAAACTTTTGCAACTCTCTGTATATGTCTTGTATATTTGCCTGTGAGAGAGAAGAGACCTTTTATAGGCCCGAGTAGCAACTACCCGGTTAGTATAACATTCGGGACATGGTAATAACCACTCCGAACGTGCAGTAACCTCTCAGATCATGTACAGGCACGATCTGAAGCAAGTTGCGCCACTCGCGCACCCTGCGTGCCTTGCACACTGCGTGCAGTACGCGTACTGAGCCACTTGTGCCACCTGTGCCACCTGCACGCCCTGCGCACCCTGCGCCAGCCGCGCAACTGGGCGCGCACCTGTGTGCGCAACTGGTTGCACCACTGGGTGTGCACCTGGTCGCATAACCTAGGCCACGCAACCTGGCAGCACAACCTGGCCTGCGCAACTGGCCGCACAACCTGGCAGCACGCCTGGCCGCACAAGTGGCTCGCACAACGAGCGCAACCTAACCGTACTATGTGCCTAGCGACGATGCTGACGTGCTAAGTGCAAAGTGCGCCAACAAAATGCCACATTACGCCTCATGAGCCCATGAGTCCGAGTCCAAGTCCGAGTCCGAGTCTGAGTCGCTAAGCCCCTACGGGGCTTAGCTTCCATGAAAATAAATTTTCCAAGAGCAAAAAGCATGAATGCTTTCAATTGTTGAGTTAGCCCTTTTTTTCCATTAGAAAAATAACCCCACATGGCACACCCATGTGCACCTCCACACCACATATGCATCTCTAAACTAGCATAGCTAATATATAAAGATACAACTCCTTTGGCTTAGCCGATGTGGGACTAAAGTTTCTAAACAAAGGCCAAAACCCCAACAATCCCCAACATATCTATATATATGGGTATAAGTGTTCCCCATAGTAACTGTCCATCATGCATTAGGAGAGATGTCGCTGACGACTTGAATCTTCCCGCATGGGTCAAACAACAGACTATAATACAAGAATGGACTAAGCCTTGAATTCTGCATCATAGCTGAAATTCTTTCCACTCACATAATGTAGTTACATGTGCTTCTGGCTACACATTAAAGGCCCTGTGCTAGCCTGGTTTCAGTGTATAATTTTGGGTGTCTACAAGTTTACCCTCAAGAGATGGCCTGATATCTCTTTGTCCATACACTATAGGTGAGTTTATTATAAAGAGACATGGCATGAAGCGCTTTACGCTTCCCTTACGGTGCTATGCCGCTGTGACATGGCTTAAAGCCGAGGCCTTACCCCGTAATGGGAACCTCATCGTAGTGTCATACTACTGTAGCATGAGGTAACTGCCTCTTTGTAGTGCCAAACTATCCAGCATGAAGTCTTAGGCTCCCTTGCGATGTTACGTCGCGACGACATGGCTTGCAAGGCTGAGGCTTTATCCCTAACCGGGTACTTCATGGTGGTGTCGCCACTGTAACATGAGGAACTCCTCCTCTTTGTAGTGCTGACTACACCCCTCTTTATTTTAACATACAATATTAGTCTAACTGCCTATTTGCGGTGCTACGTCGCTGTAACTTGGCTAGCAAAGCCGAGGCATTACCCTATGCCTTGGAACCTCATAGTGGAGTCACCCCACAGTAGCATGGAGTTTTACTCCTTGTAGTGCTGTTGTACCGTGCTTTCTATAAAGCACACCAGGCATTCACTCTGTTTAAGAACTCATTAAGGCATTTAAGCCACTCCCACAGGATCCGTTTTTCGCAGAAAACAACAGTAGACAACAGTGGTTGTAGGTCTGTAACCTCTCCATGTCCAATAGAACATGTATCCACCGTTCCTGATATTCTTTCGATTAGTGGTCCTCCCTTGAACCAAAAGCTAGATGCCTAGTAGATTTCTCTTTGAACTATTAGCATAAAACTTTATGGCAGGAATACAATAATACAATATCAGAATGCCTTTAAGCCCATTTTACAAGCTGTGTCATCGACCAGCTGGCGCTTGAGGCCCTTGGTGAACGGATCCGCCAGGTTCTTCTGACTCCGAACATCAATCACTGTAATAACACCTCTATTGATAAGATCGTGTACTATCCTGTGCCTCAACCGCACAGTCCTCTTCTTCCTATTGAAGAGGTCATTTGATGCCACCGTCGCAGTTGCCTGGTTGTCGCAGTATATCGGTATCGCCAGTATTTGTACCCCAATCACTGGAAGATCATACATGAGCTCCCGAAGCCATTCTGCTTCCTCGGCTGCGTATCAAGTACAAAGAACTCAAATTCCATGGATGACCGCGAGAGCATAGTCTGCTTCTTTGACTTCCATGATATAGCAGCTCCATCCATAGTGAAAATGAATCCACATGTGGACCTCTCGCTCTCCACCTCTGAGCACCAGCTGGCATCACTGAAGCCTTCTACTACCGACGGTTCTCTGCTGTAGTACAGTATATATGTCTGAGTCTTCTTGAGATATCTCATAACCCGTTAAACAGCTTTCCAGTGTTCAACACCTGGGTTGCTCGTGAAATGACTTAGCATTCCCATGGCAAAAGCTATGTCAGGCCTTATGGCAGTAGTAGCATACATCAAACTTTCGATTACGCTTGCATACTCCAGCTATCTGACGCTTTTCTCTGAATTAGGCTTCAGCTTCAGATCACACCTGTACGACGTATCGATCCCTGAAAGATCCCGATACCCATAACGAGTGATCATTTTCTCAATATAATGAGACTGTGATAGCGCTAGTCCAGTGTCTGTCCGGATGATCTTGATCCCTAAGATCACATCAGCTTCCCCCAAGTCCTTCATACTGAACTTGCTCGAGATGAATTTCTTTGTCTCAGTGACACAACCCATATCCGTACCTATGATAAGTATGTCGTCCACGTACAGACAAACAATCACACCTCTTCCATCAGCGAACTTCGTGTAAACACACTTGTCCGTCTCGCTGACCATGTAGCCATTTGACCTTATAACTTTATCAAATTTCTCATGCCACATCTTGGGAGCCTGTTTAAGACCGTACAAAGATTTTACCAACTTGCAGACTTTGTCTTCAAGACCCTTGACGACAAATCCCTCTGGCTGTTGCATGTAAATCTCTTCGGTCAGCTCACCATTTAGAAAAGCTATTTTCACATCCATCTGATGTATCACCATCTTATTTATTGCTGCAAGAGCAATCAACATTCTGATGGTGGTCATCCGGGCTACTGGAGCATACGTATCAAAATAGTCAATCCTCTGCTTCTGAGAAAACCCCTTGGCTACCAACCTAGCCTTGAACTTGTCAATAGTGCCGTCTACTTTCATCTTCTTCTTGAAGATCCATTTGCATCTGATGGGTTTCGCTCCTTCAGGAAGATCAACCAACACCCAAGTGTTATTTAAGATGATGGAATTAATTTCATTGTCAATCGCCTCCTTCCAGAAAACCGTGTCTCTGGTCTTCATCGCCTCATCATAGGTAAGCAGATCGGCTTCCACATAATAGGTGACAAAGTCACTTCTGAAGTCCTTCGGCCTCCTCATATGCTTAGCTGACGGCTCAGCTTGTTCTGGTTCAATCGTTGTTTCAACAACATCTTCTTGGACCACATCTTCATTGAAGACTTCAGTTTCCTGCGCACCCTCATTATTCTCCGGTACATCCGCAAGAATAATATTCTTGTGTCTTGCAAATTTGTCTTCAAAATATTCTGTATCGCGAGATTCAATGATATGATTTGACTCAATATCAAAAAATCTTCGAGCATCACTCTTCTCGGCATACCCCAAGAAGATCGTCTTAGTAGTCCTTGTTCCAAGCTTCTGAATCTTCAGATCTGGAAGCTTGACATATGTCAGACACTCCCACACTCGAATGACATTCAAGTTAGGTTTGACCTTGAACCAGAGTTCATGAGGAGTAGCGTCTGAAGTTGCATGTGGCATTCTATTTAGAATAAAAGTGGCCGTCAATACAGCTTCTCCCCAGTAGCACTTAGGAAGACCCGCAGTCAACAACATTGAGTTAATTATTTCTGTTAACGTTCTGTTCTTCCTCTCTGCTACTCCGTTTGATTGAGGAGAGTACGGAGCCGTAGTCTCATTGACAATTCCATGTTCTTTGCAGAACGATACGAATTCATGAGACCTGTACTCCCCACCTCGATCACTTCTTATTCTTTTAAGTTGTTGTCCAGTCTGTCGCTCAGCTTCGGCTCTGAACTCCTTGAACTTCTCGAATGCTTCGTCTTTAGCCTTCAGCAAGTAGACGAACGCATACTTAGGGAAGTCATCGATGAAGGTTATAAAATACTTTATCCCGGCCTTTGTAGAGAACTGTTTGAAGTCACAGATATCGGAGTGTACCAACTCCAGAAGATTTGTACTTCGATTAACCCGAGGAAAGGGTTTCCTTGTGATCTTCGTTTGAGCACAAACTTTATATTTCTCTACCTTACCTCTACACTTGGAGATAAGTCCTAGACTAAACATTCTGTTTATTCGTTTACAATGAACATGTCCTAGCCTATTATGCCACAACTCAAGAGTATAAGCAGAAGGAGTGATTACATTAATTATATTGGACTGATTTATAAGCTGAATTTTGAATATTCCTTCGATATAAAAAGCTTTCCCGAAATATGTTCCCTTAATAGACATCACCATGTGGCCAGCATTGATGTCCATCCTGAGGCCTACGTTGCAGAGTAGGCCTCCTGAGATCAGGTTCTTAGCGATAGCAGGTACGTGCTTCACGCCTTGAAGCATCAGAGACTTGCTAGAAGTCAGCTTTGTAGCACCCACTTTTTGAAATAAGGGTATTTTAGTCATTTAAGTCATTTTAGTCATTTTGTGATTTTCTAGATATTATTGACTTGTGATTGATTTAGCCTTTGGTCTAACTTTAGAAAACCCACATTAGAGACTAACCATGACCTATGATGAGTATCTAGCTAATTAGATTTTATTTTTAGGCTTTGGTTTAATTTAGAAGCCATTTGGCTATTTTTAGGCTAATTAATTAATTGGCCTTTGTAGCCTTTGGTTAATTGAGCCTAAACTCAACTTAAATAGAGGAGTGGGACCCATGAACCATCCTTGACCCTATTAGGACTCCTATGGCCGGCCAAAACAGGAAGCCCCCATCCCCTATATAAGCATTGCATTGGAATAGACACCCCCTTCACAAAACCCTAGTTTCCAGCTCTCCAAAACCCTAACTTTTTCATCCGACCTCCGTTTCACCCCAAACAAAGTGCGTTGTGATCGTGAGAAGGAGGAGAATTTGCTGGAGCATTGTTAGCAAGGAGTTGGAGGCGTTTGCTCGGTGGAAACTGGTCGTCTCATCGATCGAGGAGTCAGTTTCTTTGATACTTCAACTCTCAATAGGTAAACACCCAAACACCATAGTTTCTTCTGATTTTTCTTCATATTAGCATGCATCTAGGTACCCTAGAACTACCTATGAAGTTTGGTTCAGTTTCGTGTCCGTTTGATAGGGTATCGGACACGTATCGGATTAGGGTTATAGGTGTTCGATGAAATTCCTATTAGATTTTGAACATGTTTATTTTGTAATCTAATTTCACGAATTTATAGCCCTATAGGTGTGGATTCCTAAGCCCTAGGTTCTTGGTTGAATCGACACATTTTCGTGTCCGAAACAAGACACGCACGCGCAGCACGAGGACCGCGTGCGTGTCCTGCTACTGCTATGTCCTTTCTCTTTGGACACGACGATTCAACCCGAGATTTTTGGTAGGTAGTTAGGCTCCACGACTGACAACACACTCGTAAAGTTTCGTGGGATTTCGTGGAGCGTAGAGAGAGAAATCGAGGCGGCATCGTTCGCGGCCTGTCGCGCGCGCGTGAAGAACGCGCGTCCGATACGCACTTCGTGCGACACGGACACATGGCGAGAGTCCAGTGCAGGCACGTGGTCATGTAGCCCTATAGTTGGGCTCCGTGTACGAGTAACCACGTGTCCTATTTCGCTCTGTGCCGAGCCCTAGGATGAGTGACATGCGTGCATGATGATTAAGTTTCAGTTTTGGTTCATTGGTGTCCAGGACACTTCGTGTCCTATTTTCTTGGACACGATTGCACCTACACCTCATGTCTAAACCCTTGACACGTTACCAACCTTTGGTCTTTGATTATCTTGAGGTTTCGTGAATGTTTAGGTCATGTTAGGTTGTATGTTTTGAGTATCGAGTTTAGGTTCAGAATTGTTTTTACTGTTTCAGCTTTTCCTTTTTGTTTTGATTATTTCGAATGTATTTTCTGAATAAAATCGATCTACAGGTCCTATATTACCCTATCTAGGAGAATACCTATTAGTTTGTAGCTTAGAGTGTTTGAGTTGGGTTTGGTTTTGGGTATCAAGCTAGGATACAGAAATTCCAGTTTTGTTCAGAAATTGATTTGGTTCCAACTGTTTTCAAATGTATTTCCTGATCAAAACCCAAACCTGCAGACCATATTTGACCCCCTCCATGTGATTACATGTAATTTGTATCAAGGAGAGAGTTGTATTCGATTTGGGATAGCTGTGTAAAATCGAGTTCTTTGAATTCCAGGTTATCCTAAATAATTCAGTCTTCTTAGTTGATTTCCAGTTTACTTCGATGTACACTACTGTCAAAGCAAATATTCAGGTTCCTAGTTAATCCACATAGGTGATTACATGCTAGGTTGCATAATAGGATAGATTGTAATCTATTGTGTTTGACTTTGGGGTTGTTTGAGTATCGAATTATCAGATTAATCCCGGTTTTGTTCAGAGAGTGGATCTCTGTATTGTCCTGTTTCAGCTCCTTTCCTTTTACTTGGTTTCAGCCTTCAGTTATTGGCATTCTTTCCATTAGTTTTGAAGATGAATTCTGAATATAAACCAAGCTTTCAGGCCTGAACTGAACCTATACAGGGAGAGGGCTATGTTCGAGTTTGGCCTAAACATAGGACAACTGAGTTGTGAAGGTTAGCATAGGCTATGTTCAAGTATTATTCCTATAACTGGTATTGAAGGAATGAGTTTATTTTGATGGTTTAGATTTCTTTTCAGTTTACTGTTAGTTGAGATGGGGTTAATACCAAGTGTAGTTGGTAGCTAGATTGTTGTTAAAGTTTTAAAACAGGAAATTGGTTTAGATATGTTTATGTATATGTGTTGGGATGAAATTCAGGTAGCAGTAGGCCTTGGCCTAGTGTAGGTACAATGTGAGGGTGCCTTGGGTTGGTAATGACCTAAGAATTGACTGGTAGACCAACTTTTGACCTAGTTGACTAGTTTGGTTGACCAAAGTTGACCCAAGGTTGACTTTGACTTAGATTGACCCAAATCATGTAGAATTTGCATTGAAGACTTTCTTTATGATATTTTAGACTGTATTATGACATGTGGTTGTTTTAAATAGGATCGTATTACTCCATTTCAGTCACTTTACATCATCAGCAGTTCGGATTGCCAGGCGAGTACATTCTCTGATCTTTTCATGCTTCTTTGGATATGTACTCTTGTTATAGACTAGTATACTTGATGCTGACACGACGTTCACACGGATCGGTACCCTATGGATCTTTTCATGCGATGTTATCCCCTCGGATACATCGAGTATGTCATGTTTCATGTACTTTATCATGTTCATCATGTACTCCATGTATTCACTTTTATCCATGTGCACTCATATGTTATTCATATACACTCATGACCATATGAGCTCCATGTATACAGTAGTTGTTATCCATGTGTAATAACATAGATCCTTGTGTATTGGTTGGGGGCAGGGAGAGTGTAGTTGGTTATGTGATCATTATCCCCAGTACTTGTTATCCATGTTATTTCCGTAGTTGTATCCATGTGCGACCCAAGCTGTTTACATAACCAATTCATGCTCTGTTTCACGTAGAAGGTTATATTCTCTATTGATCATATTTATATCTCAGTTATATCTTCTCTCCTGTTGATTTCTCTTTACAGCGATTCATGTATAATTTTCTATAGCTTGCTTTATATGTCCATTCCTGATATGAACTGTTGTGAGAGATATCTGCTCGTTCCGCCCTGATTGGGCATGTTGAAAATTTTACAGGTGATGATGAGGAGTTCTGTCCTACTTATTCTGGCATTGGCTTAAATGACACTGGCGACGTGGGCCCACAGGAGGATCCCACAGTCGCTGAGGACTTGCCCATAGTCTAGTTGAGACTTAGTACTTTATTTGTATTTTCTATTTGAGACTTTTATGAGTTGTACTTGAGATATTTTTGGTGGTTTACACCTATACCTTTATTGTGACTTTCTTGAGATTATTCTTCTGTTCCATCTTAGTATTGTGATTGAGTTACGTATTATTTACTCTCTATTCATAGCTTGGTTAGATTGTGTTAGATATGGTAACTCAGGACAACGTTCTACCGCCGACACTGCGGCGTAGGCTGGGCGTTCGTTACTTTTCGTGCCCTCACACTGGGTGCGGGTCGTGACAAGCTTTAACACCACCGTCTCGATCCTGAGCACTTCAGCTTATGCCTGGTTTGCCACCATAACCACTTCAGAAGTTGGTGTATAGGTGGTAAACCACTCCTTGCTGGAGCAGACATGGCAGGTGGCTCCAGTGTCTACCCACCAGTCAGAGTCAGCCCCCATCGCATCGACCTGCGCAATCATAGCAACAACATCAGTGATCATAGATACCTTGCTAGGCTCACCTTGCTCTGATTGCTTGGTCTTTGTTTTGCATTCACTTTTGAAGTGGCCCTTCTTGCCACACTTGAAGCAAGGCATTTGAGACTTAGCCTTCTTTTGCTTGAAGGAAGTACCCTTCACATTCAGATTGTTAGGGTCCTTCTTCTTGCTATGGGAAGCAACATGCTTTTTCCTTGGTTCCTTTGTATGAACCAGATTGGCGTTAGCCAATTGCTTGGATAGTGCGTCCACCTTCAGTTGAGCCTGCATCTGGTCCTCAACATAGATTTCCTATAAGAGATCTTCAAGGCTGATCTCAAGCTTCTTCCTATGCATGTTTGCATAGAACTTACTACACCCAGCGGGGAGCTTTGAGACAATCCCTCCAACAACAAACTTGTTGGGAAGGGACATCGCCTCGTCTTCCAACTTCTGTCGCAGCTTCAGGAATTCCTTTACCTGCGGCAGCATGGACTTCTCGTCCTCAAAGAGGCATTTGTGATATTTTTCAACCACAAATATCTTGCTCCTGTTCCTGTCTTCTTCGTACAGTTTCTACAGAGACTCCCATATGTCTCAGGCAATAGGTTTCTTACTGTAGGATTCTGCTAGGGAAACCTCCATAGCATTCAGGATAAGCAGCCTGCAAATGCTATTCTCCTTTCTCCATTTCGCCTGAAGTTTAGTAGCCGCAGTGATTGCGGCAGCAGACCCAGTATCTAAAACAGTAGGTTGCTCTTCAAGAAGCACGTGATCAATGTCTCTGAGTTGAAGAGTGAGATATACCTTCCTCTTTCAGACTTGATAATGCTCTCTATCAAACTTTTCTAACTTACAAAAGTCAGTATTTAGGAGTGAAGCATTAAATTTTTCCATCGTAGCAATATAGCTTTGAGATTGTTAGTGTCGGGGCACAATCTTTCGATGGAAAACTGAGAAGATGAAACAATTGTAAGAACAATGTTCCAACACAACACTTCTAGGAAGGTTGTGCAAGTTTAACGAAGATCTAACAAGATCTCGTTACAGCAGCATATGATATTATAAGAATCTAAGAAGATTTCGTAATCCACAGCAGCGAAGAAGATGACAGGCGAAAGATGGAAGATGGCCTGCTGGGGTGAATGATCACCGTTGCTCAAAGCTATATTCGCCCCACACGAATAGCTTCCAGGAACCAGCAAGTTCGTCGAAGAACTTTGGAACACTTCTGCTCTTCTGACTCCTCGGATCGTACACGGACTCCCGTACAAAAGCAACGCTGGTGCAAAGCTTCTCTTCTCTCTGACAGGCTCTGTTTACTTGGGTTAACAAATACTTGTAAACTTTTGCAACTCTCTGTATATGTCTTGTATATTTGCCTGTGAGAGAGAAGAGACCTTTTATAGGCCCGAGTAGCAACTGCCCGGTTAGCACAACATTCGGGACGTGGTAATAACCACTCCGAACGTGCAGTAATCGCTCAGATCATGCACAGGCACGATCTGAAGCAAGTTGCGCCACTCGTGTACCCCGTGTGCCTTGCACACTGTGCGCAGTACGCGCAATGAGCCACTTGTGCCACCTGCGTGCCCTGCACACCCTGCGCCAGCCGCTCAACTGGGCGCGCACCTGTGCGCGCACCTGTGCGTGCAACTGGTTGCGCCATTGGGCACGCCACTGGGCGCACACCTGGTCGTACAACCTAGGCCACGCAACCTGGCAGCGCAACCTGGCCTGCGTAACTGGCCGCACAACCTGGCAGCACGCCTGGCCGCGCAAGTGGCTCGCGCAACGAGCGCAACTTAAGCGCACTATGTGCCTAGCGACGATGCTGACGTGCTAAGTGCATAGTGCCCCAACAAAATGCCACATTATGCCTCATGACCCCATGAGCCCGAGTCCGAGTCTGAGTCGCTAAGCCCCTACGGGGCTTAGCTTCCATGAAAATAAATTTCCCAAGAGCAAAAAGCATGAATGCTTTCAATTGTTGATTTAGCCTTTTTTCTATTAGAAAAATAACCCCACATGGCACACCCATGTACAACTCCACACCACATGTGCATCTCTAAACTAGCATAGCTAATATATAGAGATACAACTCCTTTGGCCTAGCCAATGTGGGACTAAAGTTTCTAAACAAAGGCCAAAACCCCAACAATATGCTAGAACAAAAAGTTTATAAAGATGCTCAATATAAGTTGGTGATTAAGTTATATAGTTATAATTACACGATTGAATGTAAAAAGGGAAAGGAGAACACAACTGCAAGCATCTTATCAAGAAGGGGAGAGGCAAATGTAGCTGGTATTACTTTGATAAATGGAGATTGGTTACATCAGTTCATGATTCAAATGAATCAATCTTAATACTATCAAGCACAGAAGGCAAAGTGGGAGCATGGACAATTAGATGCAAATAAATAAGCTATGAATAAAAGAACAGGTTGTTGATAGACCCTCACTCTATGTATGCTACTACCATGTTGAAAGAGCATAGTGATATGCTGAGTGCATGATATTCAGGAACCTTGAATACTTTGTGCATGTTGAAGAAGTTATGTTATTGGGAATTTATCAAAGAAATAAGAACGTAAATATTCTTCCTGCATGGTTACTGTATCCCCAACATATTTCTGAGGGGCTTTGGGAGGATATCTCTATGGATTTTATAGAGGGACTACCAAATAGCCATTATAAGTCTAGTATATTGGTAGTACCTAACTATATTCATTTATTTTTGTTGAATCACCCATTGCAACAGATGTGGTAACTCAAGTCTCTATATAAGAGGTTTTCAAGCTGCATGGTATGCCAAAATCCGTTGTAACTAACATGTACTATCACAACCCGATCCAAAAATACTGGGTCTAGTCGGATCATGCCCAGTCTGTATCATTGTGAGACGGTGGCAGTAAGCTGTGTCATAGTAGCAACGCAGACACAAATATTCTAAATACTGAATAAAACTTTATTAAACATTTGAAATAAAACTTGAGTCTAAGTAAAACAACATAAACAGAACAAACATCCAGCTGCTACAACTTGTTTATTTATTACAACTTTTAGAAAAAGAAAGAAACTAAACAGAAGGGTGCAACTAGGACTCTTGGTTCCTCTGTCCTGGTTCAGCTAACTCCTCGAAATCGAAGTCGGGTCCGTAGTAAGAACTATAGGCCAGCTCCTCGTCGTTGCAATCACCTAAAATATTGGTCTCCAGTCAGGAGGGGAACAAGAACATATAAATCTATTCCAGCATCTTATTTAATAATTAAAATGAGACAAGAAACAGTTTATAACATACATTTATTTTTTCTAAATAATAAATAAAGAAGTAGTTATACAATAAATCTCTGGAAAAGAAAATGATGCAATCTAACTAGCAATAGTGTGTGAGCGCGTAACATCCTGTGGCCGGCTAGGGTTGGAGGCAGTAAGTGTTCTAGTGAACACGGTCCAGCTTCGGCCCAAGTGGGTTTGGCTTCCGCTATCCACAGTGATTCAGTAGGGGGCTTTGACCATAGGTGTTAACACTACTCCCCAAACTCAGAGTCAATGAGTCAGTCAAGTAGTCACTATGATCCGAGGGGGATCCCGTGAGTCAAGTGTCGATACAGTAGTTCTATTATGCAATGAAATTAATTATTAACTAAAACACAAGTTTGGATAAGTATGAACTTGCCTTGGTGTTCCCGGTGCTGTAGGTGACAACAGGAAGGTATCAGACTAAGTCCGGGACTTGAAACCTACATTAACAAAATGTAGCTTAGTTGCCCATCTACGGTTGCTACAATCCTAATTATTATATTAATAATGTTAACGTCTAGGCCCTAAATCACTGATAGTTTAAACAAGCAAATATTTAATTATAAAAATATTTAGAGAGCTCTAAGTTAATAATATAAGAAAATTACGAGTTTTTGTGAATAAAATTAGTAAACTTATTATTTCTTTTAAAAGAGAAAATCGTTAATTTTTTTAATAATAAAATGCGACAGTTAATAGGTATTCTGATTTTGAAGATAACCGTGCAAAATTCTTTTAATACTTTAAAATCACGTATAATATTATTTGGTAAAAACAATTTCCTAATAAGCTATTGTTTATAGATAATACGGGAAAACTATATTCAGCGAAACGTTTTTCTTAATAAAACTACTACCTTTATAATGATACAGAAAATACTATATTTTATTTGTTAGTAAATTAATAACGGTTTTCATAAAGTAATATTATAGTTAGAATTACTCATATCAAAATTCTTGAAAATACTTTGAAATTAAATAGTATTTATTTACATAAACTATACGAAATATTTTAATAGATATTTTTTTAATAATAAGAAACCATTTTAATAGTAAAATTATGAAAATTATTATTTAGTAAAACTTAAGGTTTTCAGAAACATACTTAAGATTTTTATAAAAATATCGTCTAAAACCTTATCTAGAACACAATAAAAGCTTACTAAACTAATTTAACGACTTTATTACGAAAATACTTCATATGAATAATTAATAAGAACTCATTTAATTATATGAATAACTTAAAGATTTATTTAGGGAAAACTAATGTTTATTTCATAAAAATTTTCTTTTTGTCTATAACTCAACGACAACCAAGTTACAGGTTTTTATTAATAAACTATTTTTTTATTCTGGTTAATATTAAAACTAATCCGACAATCATAAAGGAATTAATATTATTATTATTACTAATGTTAGTCTAACCGATATTTTCTAATTAATCCCATTAACAAACACATGATCTAAAATATGAAACTAATTATCTATCTATTCCGAAATTGATAGAGCTTTATTTTGTCAATTTCGGTCGGAACAGGATTGGGTTTCGCATTCTGTCAAATACACAGAAGGGTTTCGACTTACCGAGTAGCTGATGACGGAGTATCGAGGGGATGCCTCGGACTTGGAACGCATGCGAAACACGCACACGAGGCACGGGAATGTGCTGATGCGGCCGAGAAGCGGCCGTGGGACGCTGGCGTGGCCGGGAAGCGGCACGTGCGGGCTGCCGCTGGTGCATACGGGGAGCGGCGTACAAGCGCTGGTGCGGGCGGGAAGCGGCCTGGACGGCGTGCTGGCACACGGAGGCGGGCCGAGAGGCTGCGCACGGTCGGGGGACGACCGTGGACGCTGGCGGAAGGCTGGAGGGTCGTAGAAAAGTCGACCGCATAAGGCGGTTGCGGGCTGCTGGAAGGCTAGCCGCGGTCGGAGGGGTCGCGGAGTCGGTGTCGACCGAAAAGGGGTTATGATGATGTGGATTTAGGGAGAGGGAAAAATGAGTGATGTGTGATTTTTTTTGGAGTTGTGGGAGAGAAAAAATGGTGCCGGTAATGTTCTTCTTTCTCTTGTGAAGGGAATAATGAGGATGTGGTGGTTTATGAGTTAAGAGAAATAGTGGGAAGAAGAGAAGTGGTAGAGAGGATTTTGGGGAGAGGGGAACATAGGGGAGTGCTCAGTGAAGGTGGGTCGGGTGAGAGAGGGTGGGTATGGGTTTGTTTTTTATTTTTTATTAGAAATGTGTTTTACAACCTTCCCTCCTTAGAAGAATTCGTCTTCGAAATTTCAATGATAAGGGCCGGGGTACAATCAAAATCACTTAGCTTTGATCAAAAATAGAATTTTAAATCATCAGGCACGATTGGATTCTAGGCATGATCTCTAGGTACAATGATAAAATATAGGCACGATCAAAATTATCTAGATATGATCTGAAATAGAGTTGGAATTTTGTTGTGATCAAAATTATTTTAGGTACGAGTAAAATATAGGTACGATTAAAATATAATCAAATGATCATAAAATATGGAACAAAATCAAATGGGATCTCGTGAAACAGAAAAGGCAAGCAAGAAACGAACGTCAACAGTTTACTGAGAATGCATAATATAATAGAATCTTCTGAGATAAGGGACTAAAAAAATTCCAAATCAAATTGGAATGGGGTATAAGGGTTTGTGACTCAGAAAAAATCAACAAGTTGTATGGTAGTAGGATAGCGAGGGTGATTAGAATAATATAGCTATGATAGGAATGTAATTGGATAAGATATTTCCATTAAGGATTGAGTGATGATCAAAAGGGATAGAAAGTATATTGTGTCACGACCCGCACCCTAGAGTAAGGGCACGAGACGTGGGTACGTCCAGCCTACGCCGCAGTGTCGACGGTAGAACGCTGTCCTAGGTCAATCATCTAACAATATAAAGGTACCTGTACAGTTTATACTCTCCGAATGGAGGTGACATCACAATATACAGTCTCAATCACATCTAAGGTAGAAGAATGAAAGACAGATAGATAGATAGTAACTCAAAGAGAACAGTAACATAGATGAAATAAGTCTAAGTGTCTAGGATACATATCATCCAGAATGTCAACTCATAATACAATAAGTCTAAGGGTCTATACATCTCAACATCTCAAAATACAACTCAGAATGTGAGACAAAATACAAGTAGAAAAGACTGTCTAGTAAACTTGTCTAGACTACTAGAGCAACATCCTCAGCTGCAGGTGGATCCTGCTGAGGGTCCTCAACACAAGTGTCATCTAGTCCTGCTCCATAATATGTAGTCACCCATGCCTCATCCTCATCCTCTGTAATATTTTCAACAGGTCCAGTCAGGATAGGAACGAGCACAATACATCTCACACAGTTCATATCAGGTTAGGAAATACTATACAGGCAATAGAGTAAAATACAGGAAGTGCTGAAAGGAAATATACGCTGTAAAAGAGATAGCTGTAAAGGAAATATCTACTGTATATAGAGAACTGTAAGTGGCTAGTGATGTAGAGTACAAGATAGGCATGTGAATGGCTAGAATTTATACATGATTACACTACTGAGTTTGCACATGATTACACTACTTTGGAATTATTCACATGTCCACTTCTACTCCCCCATTTCCCCAATCAATACACAAGGATCGAGACAAGTTACGTTATTATACATTACTTCACATGAGGCTCATAAATGAGTATACGTGAAGTTATACATGAGGGCTCAGTGAACATGAGAGTACATGATCACATGAGTGTACATGCATGATGGAAGCATATGAGTACATGATGAAAGTAAAACACACGTAACATGAAGTACCCGATGCTCCCGAGGGAGATAACATCTCATGTAAAGATCCATATAGTACCAATCCGTGTTACCAACGTGACAGCATCAAGTAAAGTAATCTAGAGCGAGAAAGTAAAGCCTGAACAAGTATAAAACGGTCAGAGAATGTACTCGCCTGCTGTATGAATGTCTGTAGAGAATATGCTGTCTGAGGAGAGGTGTCTGGCTCCTGATCAGAGCAACACAAGTCACAATGTATTCTAAATAGTAAAAATTAAGTTCACTATGCATACTGCATGATTCTAGGTCAATCTGGTCAAAAGTCAACTCTAAAGTCAAACTAGTCAAAGTTAGGTCAACTATAGTCAAACTAGTTAGGGTTTTAGTCAAACTAGTTACACTAGTCATTTTAGGTTAATCCTAGTCAATTCTAGGTTAATTAGGTCAAGTTTGACCTAAGGTTGACTTTGGTCAACTTTAGTCAAACAAGGGTCAACTAGTTAGGGTTTGGGTCATTAGGTAAATTAGGGTTAGCCCCTAATGCCATAGGCTAGTAACTTAGACCATAGGCTAATAACTTATAGGTATCTATCTCAATACAATATATATATATATATATATATATATATATATATATATATATATATATATATATATATATATTGTATATATATACCTATATATATATATATACAATATATATATATATATATATATATATATATATATATATATATATATATATATATATATATATACAACACAACTACATAGGCCTAAAAAAAAAAAAATATACAACACAACTACATAGGCCTATAGCCTATGTAATACTCATATACCCTATAGGTATCTATATATAGACACAAAATATAATCTAATACAAATATATATCATTTATATATATATATATATATATATATATATATATACATATATATATATATATATATATATACAAACTTATATATAATACATATATATAGAGAGAGTAGTGAGAGAGAGAGTGGAAGAGTGAGAGAGAGAGTAGTGGAAGAGTGAGAGAGAGAGAGTAAAACTAAACAGTGGGGGGGGTGTGTTCCAGTTTTCTGGAACCAGAAAACCAACACACACCACACAGAATAACACACACACACCCATATATATACATATATGTATATACACATGCACACACATGTATATACCCCTCAATTCCACCTACACACACACAAATACATATACTATGTATATACCCTATATGCACAGATATTTATATTAAGAAATAACATCAAAATTCGTTTTGAAATTCGATTTAAATAACTGGAAAATACCAAAATCAGGAATCCAGTGCACAGTGTACTTGAGAAATGGGTAAACCCAAATACACACACCAAACCGAGCTAAGGCTCGAACCCAAGGGTTGGTAACACTAGCCCCTAGTGTCCTAGGTGCCTGACACGACACCACGACACGATTTGATGTGTCAAAACTCACCAAAACCCAATCGGGTAAACTGACACACACACGAATATGCTGCGTCGTGCACGCGTGCAACTGCCTCGTGTTCGCGACACAGGACACGACACGTCTCGTGCTCGTGTCCATGTGTTCGCCACATGATGGGCTACCTCCTCATGTCACCACGAGGTGCCCAAGTGTCGTATCCGTGCGACACGACACGTGCGAAGTTGGCCCCCGCACGCGTGTGCGCTGACATTGCACGACCAGTACATGTGTCCGTGTATTCTCGATATGACACAAATGTGTCTCAAACTCGAGGGGGGCATGACAGAGGTTGTCCCCTCCTCTGTGTCAATTTGCACGTGTCCACGTGTCCTACAGTGTCCGCAATCAGTGTCGGGTAGCAGGGGATTCTCTGTGACAGTGTGCAGTACAAAACCGCGAGTTCGTGTCCGATTTGGACACGAAAAAGAATCCAAATTGTGCTCAGTCAACTACGTATATATTCTACTAGTCTAGGGCTACAAGAAAATGTAATTAGTTTTGCAAAATAACAAAAACCATTTCTTTGTGGCATTTCATCAAACAAGGTTTAATAGCCTAAGATACGTGTCCGATACGGACACCAAACCAACCCTAAATTTTACCAAACTTGACCCACAGTTAAGGTAGACCTATATGCATGCATTTATGGAGAAAAAACAGAATATTAACTAAGTTTATGGGTATTTACCTATTGATGCAAATCCAATGGAAAATCAATGAGAGGGGGGTATTTGTCCTTCAACTTGGTGATGTCCAAAGCTTGTAAATTCTGGATTGCTAGCCTCCCTTAGCACCCTTGATGTTGTAGGGTCCCAATGCAAAAGACTAGAGGTGATTTGGATCAAGAATGATCAAGTTATGGAAGTTTGAAGGAAATGGAATTTTGTAGGCTTAAAATTCATGTAAATATGATCTTGAATGAATGAATGGGATTATATAGAATGGTGTAGTGCTAGGGGGTGCCCTATGGCCGACCATGGCAAGGGGGGGGGGTGTCCTTGACCTTCCTTCAAGGAGAAAGCAAAGACTTTGGTGCCAAGGTTGAGATATTTTGAGGATTTCATGGAAAGTATCTAATAAAGTAATCTAAGATATTTCCACCCATTGACTAAAAGTAATATCTATCCCCTTAGCATTCTAGGTTAGTAACTAATCTCTAGATTAGGGTAAAATAGGTTAGGAACAATCATGGTACTTAACAATAATTAAATAATATTAAAAACACATAATTCCAAATAAAATCTAGTAAATTACCAAAATACCCTTTTAGGCTAAAATCACTAATTTGATGTTCTAAGCCTATGGCTAGGCTCACATGGTCATGGCAGCTTCTAGGTTAAGGAATAACTAGGGTTTACACTAGGGTTATACTAGTAAAATCACAAAGTCATAAGTCATGACTTAGAAAATAATTTTAATTACACTAATAATCACCAAAAATCATATCATGACTAAAACACCATTAATAAATAATAATAATAATAAATTTTCAAAAATATCCTAATTTTAGAAAACAGGGTGTTACAAGTCTACCCTTCTTAAAGTAATTTCGTCCTCGAAATTTAAAGACGAAACTGAAACTGATGAGAAGGATAGAAAATTATACCTCATGGTACAAATAGATAAGGGTATCGCTCGCGCATCTCATCCTCCCGCTCCCAGGTAGACTCTCCTGGAGAATGATGCCTCCATGCGACACGAACCAATGGTATCGTCTAGTTCCTCAATGCCTTCTTCCGTCGATCCAGAATCTCAACAGGCTGCTCTGGATAACGAAGAGTAGGACCCACCTCGATCTCGGAATAATCAAGTACATGGCTAGGATCTGCCACATACCGTCTCAACTACGACACGTGAAATACGTTGTGGACTCCTACCAATGCTGGTGGTAAGTCTAGCCTGTAAGACACGTCACCGACTCTCCCGCTGATAACGAAAGGGCCGATGAAACGCGGGCTAAGCTTCCCACCTCCACCAAAACGTATAGTGCCACGTGTCGGAGATATCCTCAAGAATACCTGGTCTCCAACCTAATCACAAACAAGGTCTCAATTAAATTATGATAATCAAACATGGTTAACAAAACATAAACAAGACAACCTAATTCTAATCCTATCTCTAAGCTGTACCTCAAACTCCAAAGGTCTGCGGTGGCTGTCGGCCCAATGCCGATGTCTGTCCTGCGCCACGCGAAGCCGATCTCTGATGAGCTTCACCTTCTCTGCTGCATCCACAACCATCTCAGGCCCCAATAAAACTCGCTCCCCAACATCATCCCAAGACAAGGGTGTACGACATCTATGCTCGTACAGTGCCTCGAAAGGGGACATCTCAATGCTGGCCTGAAAGTTGTTGTTGTATGCAAACTCTACTAAGTGCAGGTGACTCTCCCAAGATCCTCCAAAGTCCAGGACACAAGTCCGCAACATGTCCTCCAGTGTCTGAATGGTCCGTTCTGACTGTCCGTCTGTCTGAGGGTGGTATGCAGTACTAAACTTGAGCTGAGTGCCCAAGCTAATATGCAAGCTCCTCCAGAAATGTGAAGTAAAACGGCTGTCCCGGTCTGATACAATGCTCACTGGAACTCCATGAAGTCTGACTATCTGCCTCATATACATCTCTGATAGCTTCTCGGTAGACAAACCCACTTTGAATGGCAAGAAGTGGGCCGATTTGGTCAACCTGTCGACGATGACCCAAATCGTGTCCTTCCCTCCTGGAGTACGCGGCAATCCCGAAACAAAGTCCATCGTGATGTGTTCCCACTTCCACTCCGGAATGGGCAATGGCTGTAACAGTCCTCCTGGCCTCTGCCTATCTGCCTTGACCTGCTGACAGATCAAACACCTGGCTACGAAGTGTGCTACCTCACGCTTCATCCCACTCCACCATACATGCTCTCTCAGATCCCTATACATCTTGTTGGCTCCCGGATGTATAGAGTACTGAGAACGGTGGGCCTTCTGTGTAACCTGCTCCCGAAAGTCTCCACTGGGCACACACAGTCTGGAACCGTGCCTCAATGTGCCATCTCCTGCAAGAGTGAACTCATCATCCGCAAATCCTGCTATGACCTGCTTCCTGATGCATCGTAGAGAAATGTCATCGAACTGAGCCGACTTGACCCTATCAATCAAGTCTGACTGAATCTGGAGGCCCCACATCTGCATCTGCACTCCCGGCACAATCACCTCGATCCCAAGGCTCTCCAAGTCCGCTAACAAGTGACGATCCATCGTCAAACACATAGCTGACAGATATCTGCTCAATGCATCGGCAACTACGTTGGCCTTCCCTGGGTGATACTGCAGCAGAATATCAAATTCCTTCATCAGCTCCAACTATCTGCGCTGTCTCATATTGAGCTCCTTCTGCGTGAACACGTATTTCAAGCTCTTGTGGTCTGTAAATATCTCCACGTGCTCTCCATACAAATAGTGTTTCCACAGCTTCAGAGCAAAGATAACTACCACCAACTCCAAATCATGGGTAGGGTAGTTCTTCTCGTTGAGACATAACTGCCTGGAAGCATAGGCAATCACCTTCCCATGCTGCTGTAAGACACAACCCAAACCCTTCCCCGAGGCGTCACTGTAGATAGTGAACCCGCCTGATCCTGATGGCAATGTCAGAATCGGGGCTGTCGTCAACCGCTTCTTCAACTCATCGAAAATGGCCTGACACTCCTCTGACCAGACAAACTCTGCGTCCTTCCGGGCCAGCCTAGACAACGGCTCTGCAACCCGTGAGAAATCCTGGATGAATCTCCTGTAGTAGCCTGCCAATCCCAGGAAGCTCCTGATCTCTGCCACTGACGTCGGTGCTGCCCAAGCCTCAACTGCTGATATCTTCCTTGGGTCGACTGAGATCCCATCTCCAGTCACCACATGACCCAGGAAGTCGACTCTGTCCAGGAAGAACTCGTACTTCGAGAGCTTGCCGTAAAGCTGCTCCTGCCTGAGAGTCTCCAGGACCACTCTCAAGTGCTCCACATGTTCCTCCTCTGTCTTCGAGTACACCAGGATATCGTCGATGAACACCACCATGAACTTATCTAAGTACTGGTGGAACACCTTGTTCATCAAGTTCATGAACACCGCCGGGGCATTAGTCAACCCAAACGGCATCACCATAAACTCGAACTGGCCGTACCGTATCCTGAACGCCGTCTTGGGGATATCCTCCCTCTTCACCTTTACCTGGTGGTAGCCTGACCTCAGACCGATCTTCGAGAATACCCGAGCTCCGCTCAACTGATCGAAGAGATCGTCGATCCGTTGCAGTGGATATCTGTTCTTGATCGTCAGACTGTTGAGTGCCCTGTAGTCGATACACATCCGTACCGACCCATCCTTCTTCGGTACAAAGAGTACCGGTGCACCCCATGGTGAAGAACTAGAGCGGATGAAGCCCTTGTCCTGCAACTCATCCACCTGTTTCTTCAATTCCACCAACTCGCTGTTGTTCACTCGATAGACATGCTGAGAAATGGATTCCGCACCTGGAACCAAGTCTATCGAGAACTCAACGTCTCTGTCTGGTGGAAGCCCAGGCAACTCCTCTGGAAATACGTCCATGAACTCAGCTATCAATGGATGTGGAGCTGGCTGCTCCTCAACTGAAGCTCCACAGAAAACTCCGCAAGTCTGCTCTGCCTGCCGTCGGGAATATACAAACTCTGGCTCTTCTGGCGCTCTGAATAGAACTCTACCCCCGCGGTAATCTATGCTGGCATGGTGCCTGCTCAACCAATCCATACCGAGTACAATATCGTAGTTCGGTAGTGGCATTACGAGCAAACACACATCCAACTCTCGACCTCCCAAAACTACTCTTCGTCCCTTACAAACATCACGAACGAGGATAATGCCACCCCCAGTCGTGATCTTGCAAGTCCTAGGCAACGATTCAGATATAACATGATGTCGAATCGTAAAAGATACTGATACAAAGCTATGGGAAGCCCCAAAATCGAACAATGCAAAAGCTGGAATAGAGTCGAGAAGAATAGAACCTGCTATCAGCTCTCCAGTAACCTCAGCATCCTCTGCTAAAATGGCGTAGGCTTGCCCCTACTGTCCACCCCTGGCCTGATGCTGGTGCTGGGTGAACCTCTGCTGCTGAGTCGGCGAAGGTCCCTTCTGCTGCCCTACCGGAGCCTTGGCTCCGCCTCCCTGAACTGGTCGTCCCGAAGACATGGGACACTCCCTCAGCTGGTGGTCTCCGGAACCACATAGTAGACACCTGTCGAGCCTCTTTCTGCAGTCATTCCATCCATGACCCTGCTTCTTACAGAAAGTGCAACTGACGACCTGCTGTCTGGGTGCCTGCTGCTGGTGCCTCGACTGCTGCTGCACCTGCTGGAACGGCCTCTGCTGCTGAAATGGCCTCTGCTGCTGGTGCTGAAAATGAGGCCTCTTGGTCTGCCCTCCACTGCTGCCAGCTTCCTGAGTGTCGCGGCCCCTCTTGAGCTTCAGCTCAAGATCATCCTCAGCCGCCATCGCTCCTGCCAGAATCTCCTCAAAAGTGGCATTTCTGTCACTCTTGGTCAAGGACTTTACCTCCTTAACCAAGCCCTTCCTGAACCTCCTCGTCTTTGCTGTCTCGCTAAGGCCCTCCACGAATCTGCTCAATCGGCAAAACTCACCAGAATACTCCTCTACAGTCTGGTTCCCCTGAACCAGGTTCTCGAACTGGGTCTCCAAAGCACCGACTGCCTGATCCGGGAAAAACTTTCCCTTGAAGAGCTCCTTGAAAGCTCCCCATGTCTGCCGTGGAGTGCCTACTCTCGGGTCCGTCTGATACCAGGTACGGGCAAGATCCTGCATCTGGCTGGCTGCTGCCTCTATGAGTCCGGCTGGTATCTCCGCCAGTCGGAAGATCTCCTCAATGTGCTCAATCCAGTCATCAGTATAAAGAATTCCCTCCGTCCCCAAGAAGTCCCTGGGGTTCATCTTCTTGAAGTCCTGAATGCCCAGAATCCTCTGATGTCGCGGCTGTCCCAATCCTCCCTGTGGCTGGACAGCCAACCTCTCCACCGTCGCTCTAGCCAGCTGATGGGCCTCATCTATGCCCCTGGTAAACTCCGCTGTCTGACGCTGCTGCTGGGCCTGCTGTGCCTCTAGAAAATACTAGAAGTATGAAAACATCTGTGCAGCATCCACTAATCCAGATGGCATCGGCGGCTGGAACTGCGGCTGGTGCTGCTGAAACTGTGGTTGACGAAACTGCGGGGAAGGCATGTCTGGGGTAGCTGGGATGGTCCCCCGAATAAGTAGAGGTGCACCCCCAAATGTGGCAGAAGCTCCCACATGAGCTGGAGTAAAGGGAGCTGCAGTCCCCGGGTCCTGATGAGCTGGACGAGAGGTGGCAGACCTCTCAGCGGTGTCACCTGGACCGAGACGCTGCGATCGTGTCTCCACCATCCTGAAGACAGATCAACAAGAAAATTAATACGGAGAAGAAATGATATAGTCAAAGGAGACAGTTTATTTCAAAAGAAAAACAATATCAGCAAGAATTTAGATAAGAGTTTTTCCTAATGTGATTGAGTACCTCGAAACTACATCCTATTTTCTACTGCAGGCTGTGGCGATACTCTAGTTCGAATACCACCACATAACCGCAGACCTGCATGGGCCACTACTAAAAATGTGTCACGACCCGTACCCTAGAGTAAGGGCACGAGACGTGGGTACGTCCAGCCTACGCCGCAGTGTCGGCGGTAGAACGCTGTCCTAGGTCAATCATCTAACAATATAAAGGTACCTGTACAGTTTATACTCTCCGAATGGAGGTGACATCACAATATACAGTCTCAATCACATCTAAGGTAGAAGAATGAAAGACAGATAGATAGATAGTAACTCAAAAAGAACAGTAACATAGATGAAATAAGTCTAAGTGTCTAGGATACATATCATCCAGAATGTCAACTCATAATACAATAAGTCTAAGGGTCTATACATCTCAACATCTCAAAATACAACTCAGAATGTGAGACAAAATACAAGTACAAAAGACTGTCTAGCTAAACTGGTCTAGACTACTGGAGCAACATCCTCAGCTGCAGGTGGATCCTGCTGAGGGTCCTCAACACAAGTGTCATCTAGTCCTGCTCCATAATATGTAGTCACCCATGCCTCATCCTCATCCTCTGTAACATTTTTAACTGGTCCAGTCAGGACAAGAACGAGCACAATACATCTCATACAGTTCATATCAGGTTAGGAAATACTATACAGGCAATAGAGTAAAATACAGGAAGTGCTGAAAGGAAATATAGCTGTAAAAGAGATAGCTGTAAAGGAAATATCTACTGTATATAGAGAACTGTAAGTGGCTAGTGATGTAGAGTACAAGATAGGCATGTGAATGGCTAGAATTTATACATGATTACATTACTGAGTTTGTACATGATTACACTACTTTGGAATTATTCACATGTCCACTTCTACTCCCCCATTTCCCCAATCAATACACAAGGATCGAGACAAGTTATGTTATTATACATTACTTCACATGAGGCTCATAAATGAGTATACGTGAAGTTATACATGAGGGCTCAGTGAACATGAGAGTACATGATCACATGAGTGCACATGCATGATGGAAGCATATGAGTACATGATGAAAGTGAAACACACGTAACATGAAGTACCCGATGCTCCCGAGGGAGATAACATCTCATGTAAAGATCCATATAGTACCAATCCGTGTTACCAATGTGACAGCATCAAGTAAAGTAATCTAGAGCGAGAAAGTAAAGCCTGAACAAGTATGAAACAGTCAGAGAATGTACTCGCCTGCTGTATGAATGTCTGTAGAGAATATGCTGTCTGAGGAGAGGTGTCTGGCTCCTGATCAGAGCAACACAAGTCACAATGTATTCTAAATAGTAAAAATGAAGTTCACTATGCATACTGCATGATTCTAGGTCAATCTGGTCAAAAGTCAACTCTAAAGTCAAACTAGTCAAAGTTAGGTCAACCATAGTCAAACTAGTTAGGGTTTTAGTCAAACTAGTTACACTAGTCATTTTAGGTTAATCCTAGTCAATTCTAGGTTAATTAGGTCAAGTTTGACCTAAGGTTGACTTTGGTCAACTTTAGTTAAACAAGGGTCAACTAGTTAGGGTTTGGGTCATTAGGTCAATTAGGGTTAGCCCCTAATGCCATAGGCTAGTAACTTAGACCATAGGCTAATAACTTATAGGTATCTATCTCTATACAATATATATATATATATATATACACATATATATATAACCTTATATATATATATATATATATATATATATATATATATATATATATATATATATATATATATATATATATATATATATTTTATATACAACACAACTACATAGGCCTATAGCCTATGTAATACTCATATACCCTATAGGTATCTATATATAGACACAAAATATAATCTAATACAAATATATATCATTTATATATATATATATACATATATATATATATATATATATATATATATATATATATATATATATATATATATATATACAAACTTATATATAATACATATATAGAGAGAGTAGTGAGAGAGAGAGTGGAAGAGTGAGAGAGAGAGTAGTGGAAGAGTGAGAGAGAGAGTAAAACTGAACAGTGGGGGGGGGGGGTGTTCCAGTTTTCTGGAACCAGAAAACCAACACACACCACACAGAATAACACACACACACCCATATATATACATATATGTATATACACATGCACACACATGTATATACCCCTCAATTCCACCTACACACACACACAAATACATACACTATGTATATACCCTATATACACAGATATTTATATTAAGAAATAACATCAAAATTTGTTTTGAAATTTGATTTAAATAACTGGAAAATACCAAAATCAGGAATCCAGTGCACAGTGTACTTGAGAAATGGGTAAACCCAGATACACACACCAAACCGAGTTAAGGCTCGAACCCAAGGGTTGGTAACACTAGCCCCTAGTGTCCTCTAGTGTCCTAGGTACCTGACATGACACCACGACACGATTTGATGTGTCAAAACTCACCAAAACCCAATCGGGTTAACTGACACACACACGAATACGCTGCGTCGTGCACGCGTGCAACTGCCTCGTGTTTGCGACACAGGACACGACACGTCTCGTGCTCGTGTCCATGTGTTCGCCACATGATGGGCTACCTCCTCGTGTCACCACGAGGTGCCCAAGTGTCGTGTTCGCGCGACACGACACGCACGAAGTTGGCCCCCGCGCGCGTGTGCGCTGACAGTGCACGACCAGTGTATGTGTCCGTGTGTTCTCGATATGACACAAATGTGTCTCAAACTCGAGGGGGGGCATGACAGAGGTTGCCCCCTCCTCTGTGTCAATTTACACGTATCCACGTGTCCTACAGTGTCCGCAATCAGTATCGGGTAGCCGGGGATTCTCTGTGACAGTGTGCAGTACAAAACCGCGAGTTCGTGTCCGATTTGGACACGAAAAAGAATCCAAATTGTGCTCAGTCAACTAGGTATATATTCTACTAGTCTAGGGCTAGAAGAAAATGTAATTAGTTTTGCAAAATAACAAAAACCATTTCTTTGTGGCATTTCATCAAACAAGGTTTAATAGCCTAAGATACGTGTCCGATACGGACACCAAACCAACCCTAAATTTTACCAAACTTGACCCACAGTTAGGGTAGACCTATATGCATGCATTTATGGAGAAAAAATAGAATATTAACTAAGTTTATGGGTATTTACCTATTGATGCAAATCCAATGGAAAATCAATGAGAGGGGGGTGTTTGTCCTTCAACTTGGTGATGTCCAAAGCTTGTAAATTCTGGATTGCTAGCCTCCCTTAGCACCCTTGATGTTGTAGGGTCCCAATGCAAAAGACTAGAGGTGATTTGGATCAAGAATGATCAAGTTATGGAAGTTTGAAGGAAATAGAATTTTGTAGGCTTAAAATTCATGTAAATATGATCTTGAATGAATGAATGGGATTATATAGAATGGTGTAGTGCTAGGGGGTGCCCTATGGCCGGCCATGGCAGGGGGGGTGTCCTTGACCTTCCTTCAAGGAGAAAGCAAAGACTTTGGTGCCAAGGTTGAGATATTTTGAGGATTTCATGGAAAGTATCTAATAAAGTAATCTATAATATTTCCACCCATTGACTAAAAGTAATATCTATCCCCTTAGCATTCTAGGTTAGTAACTAATCTCTAGATTAGGGTAAACTAGGTTAGGAACAATCATGGTACTTAACAATAATTAAATAATATTAAAAACACATAATTCCAAATAAAATCTAGTAAATTACCAAAATATCCTTTTAGGCTAAAATCACTAATTGATGTTCTAAGCCTATGGCTAGGCTCACATGGTCATGGCAACTTCTAGGTTAAGGAATAACTAGGGTTTACACTAGGGTTATACTAGTAAAATCACAAAGTCATAAGTCATGACTTAGAAAATAATTTTAATTACACTAATAATCACCAAAAATCATATCATGACTAAAACACCATTAATAAATAATAATAATAATAAATTTTCAAAAATATCCCAATTTCAGAAAACAGGGTGTTACATATTGTATTACTATTTCAACGGTCAGAAGATAGGATATGCAGGAAAAATGACTTACAAAATAACCATATTAATACTCACGCAAAAACTAATCTCTAACTCGCTAAACTAGCTGAACTCCCAGTATCTACAGAAAACTAAGGCAGCTGCCAAGGTATTAAAACTAAATCTATTGGAATCATAAATCATCTAAATCAAATTTCCATCCATCGTCGTATGTAACTCGTATGCCAAATGTATTTCAAATTTCAAGTATTTCTCTCGATCAAGTAATTTTACATACATCAATTTCCAATTGTCAGCCATTTTTCCAAAACTGACTACATCAAAGTCACAATCTTTACTTGTCATAGTAAATCCTTAGAAAATTCTTTAAAGTTGATCCATGATCTATATTCGATAATTTCTAATTCTTGAAATTGTTTACAAAAATAAAAGTCTTTTATTTTACAAACTTTAAAGAATAGTACAAGAGTACAATGAATTCTGGAAAAGTACAACTATAGGAATCCGATCTAAAGACGATCGCTTATCCTTTGGACGATGTAAACTTTGAAGACGATAGCCTCTGAAGACTGCAGCAGCACTCGGACAAGAACTCCTGATCTCTGATGATAATATGATCTGATCCCCTTAATGAAGGACTTGAAACTCTATTTATAGAGTTCTAGAAATAACTATTTTGTAGTTATTCTGGATTGTGCATGATGAACTGTGCTGTCGACAGACTGTGCAGACTGCAAACTGCGCTGGCCTATTAGGCAGTTGCTCGATCGTGGGCTAACTGTATTCAGACGCGTGGTATTGTTTGATTGAAATGCGCTTGGTCGTATACAGGCGGTTGCCATATGGCAAGCAATTGATAGGATGTAAGCCACGTAATATATGTCAGTTATTTGATGAATCGCGCTAACCGAATAGCGCTAGCTTCAGACTGTACTTTCTTCTAGTCAATGGATAGCGCGAGGATTCAGACTTGGTCAAACTGTGCTGAGGTTGGACTGGCAAACTGTGCTGAGGTTGTACAGCTGTTCTCGAGCGCTGTGCTGCACAAGAAACGAACGGACTCCTCGTTTTTTGGGCTGTCAGGCTGTCAGAAGATCTTATCTTTGTCAGATAATGATGGTATTGCCACGTCAGCGTAGCGCGCTCGGATGGTAGCGCAGTTCGGCTCGCGCATTTGATTTGCAGCGCAATCTATCTCCGGCGCAGTTCATTTGAAGGGTGCACAATTGAGACTTCTCTGCCTATTTGATAGATGCAACTTGATTTTTTAGGACATACAAGACCCCCTTCAAAGTTTTTAAAATTTGAAAATATTCAAAGTTTCGAAATACTTTGAATTTTGAATTTAAAATCAAGTTGCGCTTTGGTTACGCGTTTGGAGGAATTAGTTCCGTCTTTTGTGGCGCAATCGGAGGTGACTGTTACACTTCTGAAAAACTATAAATAGTTTCATTTCTCATTCTTTCAACCTTTACTTGCTTTCGATTTCTCAAGAGACAGAAGCTCCTCCCCTACTCCGACTTCTTCTTCTTCTCGTCGACGACAGTAATGACGCCCAAGCGATCGGCTACCGAAAAGGGAAAGGCCCCCGCCGAACCTTCGACTCGTATTGCACCATAAATCTCTCATCACGAGATGGGTCATCCAGTGCTTCAAGGTGAATGATGAACCATGATCGAAATCCTTTTTAGGGTTTTTGATGTTTTCAAACCTTCATACCTCTCTCTTTTTAGAGATTGATGGTATTTGTGCCACCCTGTTTAGGGTTTCGGCTACATGCACAACAGTTTTCATTTTTATGAAAACTGTATTCTTATGCAATCGGTTGGAAAGCGCTAACAAAATGTTCGGCGTAATCCATCGATTTGCGCAAGTCGGTTGTGCCAGCGCAAATTGATGTTTTGTGCAAGTATGTTAGCGCAACCTGACGTTTTGCGCACATTGGTTGTGCTGGCACAATCTGATACCTTGCACATGTTGACTGTGCTGGCATAATCTGATACCTTGTGCATATTGACTGTGCTGGCGCAGTCTGATAGCTTGTTTCACATAGCGCAATTTGATGAACTTTTGAAGAAACTTTTTTGATTTTGCATATACTAATCTTTGTCTCTTTATTGATGCAGTTAACCTCAGGGAAGATCCTAACTATGAGGTTCTTGCAGGATCTCTGTCGGAATCAGACTACAAGAAGATCTCTCTCATGTGTCCTTTCCTCAATATGCCTTACCGTCTTCTCGGCAGGCTGTCCTGATTGCACAGGATAATGATACTTTATTGTGTTTGATGAATGGATAGCCTCTTTAAACTGCTGACACTGTGACCCATAAGAAACTTTTGTTCTTGTTTGGTGAAGCTTTTGACAAGAATTCTCAACCAAGGCCTCGCATGGAACAAAGAATTTTCCAAAGGGGCGAGAAGACGATACTTCTGCCAGAGATCTCCAGATGTCTCCCTCTATCTAGATATGCTTTTGCAAGCTACCCCAGAAAAATGGAATGGGATATAACTCTGTTGTAACAGGCCTGAGTGGGTAATATCTATGTTAAGAAGGGGCCAGATCACAAGGATATCTTCTACAGTTCTTCTGAGCGACATAGCTCTCTACTCAGGGGACTCAAACCCGGTTGCATCCCGCCGGAGGATTCTTCTTTGTTGCTACTAGTAAGAACTCCAATATTTGCAAATGAGTTTGCGAAGGTGGAAGGGAGGTATCCGGACCAAGACCTGCAGTTGACAGGTCTTGTGAACCCGGACAATAAGAGATGGATCTATCTAGCCAATTGGATATTAGTCCAATTTGAAGATCAGCTTAAAGAGATTAATCTGTATCAGGCAGTATATGCCACAGTCTATGGCTTTCCCCCGAATCCACATCTATTCCTTGCGTTGGCGGAGAGATACAATTATAGGACCGGGACTTTTATGACGCCACACGGGGAGATTGGATTAGCCTTGCATGAGATGAAGTACATCTCAAATCTGCCAATGGAGGATATCCCCTATGAAGAGTTGGACAGACTGCACCTGGAGAATGCCCGCATGGTAGAAGTTTTTGAAGAGCTACTCTGCCACTACAAAATTTGCTCTCTCTACTATAAGAGTGAAACGGCCGGCACGTGCTATTCGACCAAATGGTTGCTATATCTTTTCCTCAACCATATTATCGAGAAGAAGACAAAAGAACATGAAAAATGCAATCCCAACTTCTTCAAACTGCTTAGCAATAGTGAGGTGATCGAGGTGATGGAGACGCATAATGAGATGGATATCAAGATTGAGGATAATCTTCAGTGTCCTCCTTTCAAAGAAGAAGACATCATAGAGAGCTTATGAGGATGGGTTACAGACCCATGTCGAAGGAAGCCCAACTGGCAGGGTTCCTTACTTACTGGCTTCGACGATATGTCGTTCCTGGAGCCAGTACAGTCGACCGCTTCCATCACGGCGTACTGTTTGCTGCTGTCCGTCTAGTCTTCGGCTACCGGATGGATTTGTTGTCAGCAATGACATGCAGAATGAACGTCGGCCTTCGCCTCTTCGTTGATTCGATGATTCAAGGAAAAGGTAAAAAGGGGTATTTTCCTCGGCTGGAACTACCGTATACATATCTGTTCGGATGGCTGCTTCTACACCATCCTTCCTTAATGAACCCTGCTATGGGAGAAGTGAGCGGTAGTTTTTTGAGAAGATATTTTGGATGTAAGTGGGTCTATCCACTTTGAAAGACTGTAGGCGAATCCTGAACCTGGGCAGAGGATGAAACTTCTACTGTGTTCTGCCTCCAACCGGTTACGAATATATGTCAGTGAACCTTGTCGACTCAGTGAGAATGCAGCCTTTGGGCCATACAGCTTTTGACTGGTTGAGGACGATTCGTCCTTCACATCTAGTATATCGGTTCGAAGATGAATGCTATCTTGAACCTTATCTCCCAAGCCATTTTGCACGCCAATTTGGCTACGACCAATTCCACGTAGGTAATGCCATAACATGCCTACAAAAAAAAGGTTATTTGATTGATGGAGCCGGGCTTGGGCCTATTACAATGCCCGTGACACGAAGACGACGTTCTCAATGCCGACAAAGAATGACCGTGGTCCCCGTGCTGTATACTTATTCGATCTTTTATACGTCAGCAAACACTTTTGCTGAGAATTTTAATTTAACAGACAACTTTGCAACGGTGACACGATTTAGAAAAGGGACACCTATTTTGTTGCCTCCTGGTAATGATGAAGAGCACGAGCCAGCTGATGCACCTCTAGAAGCTTCGAGGGAAGCCAACTTCTCTGAAGAAGTCTACGAACTGCTGCGTGTTTCTCTGAAAGTTGTAAGATCTCCGATCAAGGAGAAGAAGAAGAGAAAGGCAGAAAAACCATCTTCTCCTGTCTCTAAAAAGAAGACTGCTGTAGACTCTTCGAAAAGAGTCACTACTCGATCGCAGTCTCGGTAACAAGCTGAGTCGGCTCACTGAGAAGAGGTGACGACCCAACTTCTACTCAAAGACAAATACATGCTGCAGACGTAGAGAGCCTGGAAGAACCTCTACGCAAAAAGAAAATAGCTTTCAGAAAAAAAGTGGTCACCCCTTCAAAAGCTATCCATACTTTTGCTCTAACAAGTGCTGCCACCGGGGTTATGATGCTTTCACCTACGCCTGCTCCTGAGCCTAGGTAGGAGACAGATGCAGAGATAAGGGATGAGGTTGTAGACATAAGAGAAGAGACTGCAGAAGCAAAAGGTGAGGCAGCAGAAGCGAATGCAATCCCGACCCAAATCAATGAGTCAGAATCACCTGTTGAGGTATTGCCATCTCCCACACTTGCAATGGAAGCTGCACGTCTTCCAGCTACACCAAGATCACGTCCTGCTGAAGAAGATCGACTGATCGAGGCTCTGGATGACTGTGATTTCGGCTTCCATGACATAGATCCAATTGATGCAAATGATGATGAGAAAGCACCAGAGGAGGAGGCAGACGACGAAGAAACATCTGCGAAGGATGTCCATGACAATGAAGAGGATGCTGCTGTCCCTACACCCCAGGAGAAGAATGCTGATGAAGCAGCACCGGAGGAAACTATTGTCCCCGATCAAAGAGGTAGTGACTGATATTGATAATCCTCTTTTATAGATCAAATGACTGACATCTTATCTTTCATTCATGCAGAAATTCAACCTTCTAAAATTCCTTCGGTATGCACTGACATAATGCAGACAAAAGCGATAGCCAGCAGCAGCCGTCATTTATCAGGCGATTCTGAAGCAGGAAGTAGTCAGACAGTGATGTCTGAAGCTACTTCTGCGAGGCTGCAGCCTATGTCAACAGATGACAATCTTGTCATTAAACCCAGCATTGGTAAACTTGTCCTCATTTTGACCCTTTTTGATAGTCCTTAATGATAGCAAACTGATGATGTTTATTCGTTTTCACAGAAGAACATCTGGGAGGGGCAACTAGCTCCACTATGGATCCCTTGTCCAAAGAGACTTCAGTCTATGTTCAAGAAGTCAAACTTCCGCCTTCACAGGCATCTGCTGCTACAACTTCTATAGGAGTCGCTGCCACACCTAGTACAGCAGCCACTAACAAATTTATAGTTGGCTCCTTCACCAACCTCTTCTTCACTTCATTAGGACCTTTAGTAGAAAGGGTAATGGAGAAAGAGAATGTGGTTTCATCACTGTCAGAAGTCCAACTTCTTATCTGATCGGCGGCATCCGAAGTCAGGGTGATGAGGCTCAAGCCGCATATCTCGAACATGTGCTGGATGAGCTGGAGGAGTCAATTAAGATTTATAAAGATCTTAATCGGGGGGAGGTAGAACCACTGGTGTATGCCGAGTTCGAAAGGATGACTCGGGAAGCTGAGGTTACAAAAGCTGCTTTCAAGACTTTCTTGGACACTTTTGCCACAAAGTCTTCAGAGTATGATTCCCAGATAGAGATAGTAGCGTCTGCTGCTGGGGAGAAAGAAAAGAAGGTTACTGAAATGAAGGTAGAGTTTGCTCGACTTCAAGAAGAGTTGAGGATCGTTCAACTTGCTCTTGAGGAAGAGACTACACAGCATCAAGCTGCAGTTCAGCAACTAGACATTCTAACCCATGAGAAAAATGAGTTTGTCAAGTCTCATCAAGATAAAATCGCTCACGACTAGTGACCTTGCCGACATTTGACGATAAATCTGGAATGGAGGAAGCTAGAAAGCGGGTGCTGGATTCTCGTGAAGAACGACTTTAAACTTTGAAGCAGCAGATAGCTAGTCTGATGACCCCACCGATTGAGTAAAAGAAAATCTTTTGTACTTTCTCCTTTGTGATATTTCTTTTTGTAATGCCTTTTATTTTGATCAATAAAAAGACATTATTTTGTGGTTCTATTTATTGCATATCCCATTACGGATATAAATAATAGCGATAGAAAATATATTCAGAGGTTCAGGACATGATATATTTCTTGATTTTGAAAATAATTATATTCATTATCTCTGCTCAGAGGTAATGTGGACATGGCAGAATATAATTTTTTTTGAATATCATTATTTCGGTAGACAACTTAATCAGAGGTAATAAAGACGTAACAAGTTGTTGATATGGTTGAACGGATGAGCCATCAGGATGTATGAACGAAATAAATCGTCGGGATGAACGGATGAACCATCATATGAATAGGATGAACGGATGAACCGTCAGGTGAATGGAATGAACGGATGAACCGTCAGATGAATAGAATGAACGGGTGAACCGTCAGGTGAATGAAATGAACGGATGAACCGTCGGATGAATAGAATGAACGGATGAACCGTCAGGTGAATGGAATGAACGGATGAACCGTCAGATGAATAGAATGAACGGGTGAACCGTCAGGTGAATGGAATGAACGGATGAACCGTCGGATGACGAATACGTCGCTTTGATTCACGTAATCAACTGTTTCAAGAATCTCTGCCTATAAATAGAACAGAAATTTTAGATGGAATGATCAATTTCAATTGTAACACAAAATGTCGTCTGGAGATACATCCGAGAAGGCTGAGATCATCCCGAAGGTAGAAGAAGTTGTTGCGGAACATCTAGCCGAGCCAACCCAGCAAAAGCAGACAGAGGCGGGCGAAGGTTCGTCTGCACCCAAGCCACCACGGGATATCTTGGATTTCCTGGTTGAGCCAGGGAAGACTGAAGAGGAAGAGGCCATGAGGATGGCCGTTTGTGCGTTTGTGGTAAAATTGAGCAAGGATGTCCTCGGCTTTTTGTCGAGATATTTTTGAAAAGGACGGTAGTGGTCCTCGTCCTGTCTTTAAGAAGGACGATAGTGATTCTCGTCCTTGATATTATGTAACATCGTTTATGATAAAAATAAAATCAAACTTTATTTATGAACTGTCCGATCATATTTACAAGAAATCCCTTTTATATTCATACATAGTACTTTTTAAGGAACTTGCCATTGATGGGCATCATCGCCACTCGACCGTCTAGCTCTGTGAGTTGATAGGCTCAATTTGAGAAGACTTTACTCACGATATAAGGCCCTTTCCATTTTGTATCGAACTTGCCTTTGCTCATGTGAGTCATGGTCATGGGACGTCTGACTGTTAGAACAAGTTCTCCTTTCTGAAAGGTTCTGACTTTAACTTTGCGGTTAAAAGTCTTCGAGATGCGGGCTTGATATAATTCTATGTGTGTTGAGCCAATAGTCGCTTCTCGTCGAGCGCCTCCAGTTTTTGAAGTCAAAAAATATCATTGTTCTCCGTAGTAAGTTCATTAGCGATGGCAATCCTCAAGGAAGGAATTTGGAGTTCCAGAGGTAGAACTGCTTCACAATCGTACACCAGAGAGAAGGGTGTACAGCCTGTGGGATTGCAGACCGTAGTACGGTAGGCCCATAGACATTCTCCAAGCTTTTCACTCCAGTTCCGTTTATTAGTAGACACAAACTTCTTAAGGAGCTTGATAATAGTCTTGTTGAAGGCTTCAGCCAAGCCATTAGCAGCGATTGTAAGCTGTAGAGGCGACATTGTCAATCCGATGATCATCACAGAACCTGGTGAACTTTTGACTGATGAACTGAGGTCCATTGTCGTGAATGATTCGTCGAGGCACACCAAACCTGTAGATAACGTAGTATTTGACGAAGTTGATGACGCTGCTGGTTTTGACTTCAGCAAAGGGTATAGCTTCGGCCCACTTGGAGAAATAATCAGTTATTGCTAATATAAACCGATGTCCCTTAGAAGAAGGAGGATGATAAGACCTATAATGTCCATGCCCCAAGCTTTAAAAGGCCAGGAAGCAGCAGTCGGATGAAGGAATTCGACGGTTAATGGATGAAATCTGCATGGATTTGATAGGCTCGACATTTCTTTGCATATTTGATGGCATCAGACACCATAGAGGGCCAATAGTAACCCATTCGTCGGATACGATCTTGTAGTTTAGGGTCGGGTTGATGTGCTCTGCAAATACCATCATGAGCTTCACGCAATACTTGCTTTGCTTCATCACCCGCAAGACAGCGCAAGAGTAGGCCGTCATAAGTCCGTCGATAAAGAGTTTTGGTAGTCTGATCGTAGTAGAATCGAAGAGATCGTCGACGAATACTCGTAGCCTCCTTAGGATCTTCAGGAAGTATGTCATGAATTATAAAGTCGATGAAAGGAGCTCTCCAATCTTCATTGATAACATTGACTTCGGCGAAGTTACTGAACTCAATGTTGCGATTGTTTTCAATGCAGAACAACTCTCTGTTGGAAACAACAACCACTTGTTGTCTTTTGATGGGAATTACTAAAACTGCTGCGAGATTAGCTAGAGCATCTGCCTCCATGCTACAAGCTCGTCGAACATATTCAATGAAGAAAGCCTTGAATGATGTAGCCATGTAGATTGCAGCTTCATGATAGGGCACTAGATCTTGATGGCGAACTTCATAGGTTCCTCAACCTGGTTAACAACCAACTTGGAGTCGCCATAGACTTCAAGATATTCGACGTCCAGTTGTTTAGCTAACTGAAGGCCAATGAGTAGAGCATTGTATTCTGCTACGTTGTTGGAGCAGGGTTCATCTAGGGAGTGAGCTCTTTGGATAGTTGACCCGTCTGGAGAAACAAGAACAACTCCGACTCCTGCGACAATGATACCATTGGTCCAATCCTGGATGCACCGTCAAAAAATAGACGCCAAGTAAAAAATTCTTCGGAGATATATTTGATTCCAACGTCTCGTCTGGAATTCATCATAGAGTTTGGAGGTCTCTGGTATAGGATGAGCTGCTAAGAAGTCAGCCAGCGCTTGACCCTTGACAGACTTTTGTGGAACATATACCATGTCATATTGGGCTAGCAAAATGGCCCATGTAGCTAACCGAGAATTGAGTGTGCTGGGTTTCTTTATTAGTACTCGAAGAGGATTGACTCGGGAAATGACATGAATGGTTTATCCAATGATGTAATGTCTTGTCTTTTGAACAGCAAACATAAGAGCTAAGCATTCTTTCTCGACGGACTATAACGGTGTTCGGCACCAATCATAGTACGACTAAGATAATAAATGGCTTGTTCATGGCCTTCTTTGTCTTCTGGGCAAGTAAAGCACCCAATGAATGATCCATAGCACAGACATACATTAAAAATGGAATACCAGAGATTGGTGGTACCAAAACTGGTAGGTTCATCAGATACCGTTTTATCATCGAATGCTTGTTGACATTCGGTCCAAACGAAAGATACACACCTTCTCATTAGCTGAGTAAACGGTTTTACAGCATCCAGACAGATTCAAAATGAACCTCCTGATGTACGTAAGTCGATCTTGGAATCTCGTAGCTCTTTTAAGTTGCGTGGAGGACGCATCTCTTGAATGGCTTTGATCTTCTCAGGTTCCACGGTACCTTTAGAGGTAATGACAAAGCCGAGAAATTTACCACTAGAGACACCCAAGAATGACTTGGTGGGATTTATTTTAACTGATGTTGGCGTATTAGATTGAAATAGTTCTTAAATCTTGGACGTGATCTTCCTTTAGACGACTCTTGACAGCAATATCGTCCACATAGCATCGACAGTCTTACGAAGATGATCTCGAAAGATGGTACTCATAGCTCGTTGGTAAGTGTGCCAGCGTTCTTGAGACCAAATGGCATCACGGTATAGCAGTAGACTCTGCAAGGAGTACGGAAAGAAGTGTTTTTCATCTTCAGGATTCATCCGAATCTGATTGTATCCAGAGAATCCATCCAGAAGGATATCCTTTCAAACCCACAAGTATTGTCGATCATGACATCTGTGATAGGGAGAGAAAAACTCATCCTTTGGACAAGCTTCATTAAGATCCGAAAGTCAATACAAACTCAAACTTTACCAATTTCTTCAAGACTGGGATAACGTGGCTACCAATCTGGATGTTGTTCTTCTCGATATAAAGCCACAAGCTATAAGCTTTTGACTTCATCATCAATTGCGTCCATCATTTCTGGCTTGAATCGCCTTTGCTGTTGCTTGACTGGCTTTGCATTAGGCAAAATTCGTTTATGAGTAGCAACTTTGGGATCTAAACCTGGCATGTCTTCATAATTTCAAGCAAAGACATCAATGTATTCTCGAATAAGAAGAATTAATTCTTGCTTATCTGTCTCTGGGAGGTTCTTACTGATGAATATTGGACGAGGCGACCCGCTTTCTCCTACATCAATTTGAACCAATGATCTTCGGTAGGAGGTTCACGTGTTCGAATCAGAGTTCCCATTGGGTATCCATTCGTTGAGCCCAAGGATCTGTTTCAGGATTTTCTTCTATGTCTCATCATAGCCTTTGGAAGTTCAACGGAGACCATGTTAGAAGATACGATCAATCGATAAACTTGACGATGCTGGTGTCAGAATCCCATGATCTTGAATAGAAGAGTTGGAGCGCTCTTCACTATCGGATTCGGAGACTTCTGGAGTAAGAATGGAGGTGAAGCATCTACGAGACCTCTTTTGTCCTGCTGTAGTACATCTCTGATTTTTTTTTCGGAATAGCGTACGGATAGGAGTTCGTCTACCCTACCATAGTTGAGGCCATTCTTGAAGTCATAACCCATCTTTCGGATGATGTCTTTTGATTGTTGGCTATAACGACGTAGTTGGAGACGTCCTGTATCATTACTTTTGCTATCATCTATATACTGAATTTCTGTTCTGGTCCTTTACTAAAAAGTATTGGACATTCGCCTCTTTTCGGAGGGGACAACAAAACATGAGTCATCTGGATGTTCAATCAAGACCTCTGTCTGAAGGGATTGTACAACTCCTATTGTAAATGACTGAAAGCTATCTAGCATATCCAAATAGCATTTAGCATGATAAATGACATCAGTATACTGGAAAGTAGATGCTTTTTCATTGATTTGTACATCCATATTTACAACAGGACCTTTAGCCTTAGCAGGCTTGGTCAGATTGATTACAGAGGGGAGAAAGAAGAACGTGCTGCGTTTTCATTGATTTGTACATCCATATTTACAACAGGACCTTTAGCCTTAGCAGGCTTGGTCAGATTGATTACAAGAAGGGAAAGAAGAGACGTGGAGGAGGCTTGCTACGACGAAGGTCACAAGGGCTCAGAAGAGGTGAGTTACCTTTTATCCTTGTTACGACGTAGCGTCGATAACAAGTGGCTCAGAAGAGGTGAGCTCCCTTTGATCTAACTACCATCGGTTGATTGCTTCTGGATTGGCAAAGTGAATAGCCATGGTTTGGAGGGAGGATGAGGATGAGAAAACGCCCTTTGACAGGTATGATGAGGGTGTCATTGGGCACTACTTTCTGGTCTTCTTCAGTGTCCAAAGCCAGTACTACCTTCATGAACTCATCTTTATACATACGAGCATCGTTACAAATATGCTTCAACACCTTTAAAAGGGTAGAGATCCGCAACCTTTTTTGAACCTCTCCATTGTCATCAACGTACTTGAAACATTGATGGAGAGTTGAAGGAACAATGTTGTATTCATGAAGGAATAGTCTCCCCAAAAGAGCATTGTAAGAGCAACCATGGTTGTCTATAATATAGAAGGTCACCTTTGTGCAGAGATTGCCTATTTGGAGTTTTAGGAGAATCTTGCCAGAGGCTCACTTCTTTCCTGGTTGAACCCCAGGATGGTGGTGGATTATGTCAGAAAGACTATGTACTGGGATCTTCAGTGCATCTAGCATTGTCTTCGGCATGATGCTGAGTGCTGACCCAGGATCTATCAGAATACGATCGACCTTCATCGTATCGACATATCCTGTATAATATAGAGGACGGTCATGCCTATTGTCTTCCATCAGCATATCATCCTGTATGAAGGTAATGTTTGGAATTAATTCCAACACACTGTGACAGTGGAGGCAAGAGACAGGCTCTGATTCTGGCTTCTTTAGAAGAGTTAGACAGGTTTTCGCCTGCATTAGAGCTTCACTCAGAGTTTCGAGTCTCTTGGAGAGGCGCAAGAGCTCGAAGATCGACAGCCTGGCCGGTGTATTGGCTAGTTGAGCCAAAAATATCAAAGTTGTATGGCTTCTCAAGTCCAGAAGGAGATGACTTCTTCAAAGGCTTGTCAAAGCGGACTTGTTGTTTACTTTTGTCGGCTGCCGTCGGCTTAGGGGGAGTGGGTTCTACAACCGATGAGGATGTAGCAGGGATGTCCTCAGTAGAGACAGGTTATACTGGAGCAGGCTCAGAAGATGAGACAGGGTTTTCTCGAGTTTCGAGAAATTTTCGTAGATAGGCTTTTCTTGACCTAGTGCCCAGCAGGATTTCCTCTTAACTGTGGGGTCAAAAGACACCATATTGCAGATCTTTGTTCTGCCCTTGGAGCGATTTTTCTGCTTAGATGAGGAAGGAGCCTCGAAGTGAAGTCTGCAACAAGGTCAGGGTGGATCCATACAATCTTACCATTATCAAGAGATAAGGGGACGAGACCTTCACTCTGTGGAGGAGGGAGATTTTCGATCTCAAGAGTGGCCTTGGGGATAGGGATGACACCACCATGTGTACATCTGTGGAGGGAAGTTATCGAACTGAACTTAGACCATGTTCGCGGTACAGTCTTCTTATCTTGTTGAAGGGTGACAACACCAGCATTGACTAGCTATTGAATCTTGCCTTTGAGCACGTAACATGCTCGAGTGGGATACCCAATGAACCTGTGGTAAATATAATATTTGGGATGATCAGTCTTACCGACCTCGTCAGGCTTCTTCGGGTCTGGGAGTTGGAGCTTATTGCTTTTGATCAAACAATCGAAGATGCTCACGGTGTCATTCTCGTCAAAGGAGTACTACTTTTGAGCAAGGTTCCTTCGGTGGAGGGGCAGAAGGAGTAGAATTAGACGTAGGTGGAGCTATATTGACAGCCAGAGATTTTTTTGCTTTTCAAATTAATGTTCAAGGTTTCTTTACCCTTGCGGTTGTTCTGGCGATTACCACTACTGGATGTCGGGTGTTCATCCCGGTCGGAGTTAGACATGTGTACCTCCAGCTGCTTGAACTTGTCAGCGCTAACTTCAGCTGCTTTAGCATTGACAATGAATGATGGCCAGTCTTGAAATTGAGTTGATCCTGTCCACATGCTGATAATAGGTAAAAGATTTGCCTTACAGGTATCTATAGTTACAGCGGCCTGAGTTCCAGGAGGCATCTTTAATGCTTTTCGACAGAATCTTTCAATGAAACTTTCAGCAGTTTTATTATGTCTTTGTTTGATCTTGTTGAGGGTCGACATGGTCATGTCATTGATTCCCTCGTAAAATCGTTCCAAGAAGATTTGTTTCAAACCGAGAAAGAGGTGATACAGCCATCAGGCAAGCTTCTGTACCAATCGTATGCTACACCGGCTAAACAACCGACGAATACCCTGGTAAGAAGAGCATTATTTGGCTAAAGTTGAACAGTCATTATCTCAAAGTGGTTAATAAACTGACTCGGAGAAGTGCTGTCGTTAAACATCAAAATTGTGGAGATCTTGTATTTAGGAGGAAATGGGACTTCCTTCCACTCAATAGGATAGGGTTATTTGATTTCCAATCTCTGTAAATTGTCCTTCTCTTTAAAAGCCTCGAATTAAGTGCGCAAGAGTTTGACGGCTTCATTAGCATCCTCCGATGATGCAGAAGGAGCAGGCTGAATTATAGTGTTAGGGAGAGGAACAACGTGGTAAGTACTACCCCCAGCTCCTGACTGACTGGGTGTGGGTTGAATTTGTACAGAGGGTATTTGAGGAGATACTACCCCCAGACCTGTATTGACAGGCACCGACGATGCTATAATCTCAGGATTTACAGTAGGTGCGATCGATGGTACTATATGTTGGGCCACGATGATAGAATGCATACTTGCGACCATTTCAGCCATGGTCTTCAGCTTGTCCTCCACTGCAGCTATTCGTTGTTCTTGACTCGCTGAACTAGAAGCGTCTGGATCTTCAGTGACAACATAAGCTGTCACTTCTCTAGGTACAGTAGAAGACACTGTCTGTTCAGAACTTTCGCTGTATGCATCATTATCAGAGAAGGAATCATCTCCTAAATAAGAAATAGGGAGATGACCAGAGGGATCTTGGAGAAGATTTCTATTCCCGATTGTGTCTCGACTTCGGAATCGGGTGTGTCGAAATACTCCTTCAGAAGATTCTTGGAGTAAATCTAAGTACCGCTGGCTGGGCCTGCGAGGCTTGCCATGTTTGGAGCACTTTCTACCCCCAGTGTCTCGAGAAGCCATGTTGACGGAAGCATACAACACTTCGTCTTCGTCTTCTGACATTGGTTCCGAAGTTGCAAAATTCAGACGATCGAAGACAGATCGTTTTGTTGTCTGGCAACAACACTTGATGACAACCTTGTGATTACAATAGCGTTCAAGTGATTGAACTGGAGGTGTTGAGATATTGTTCCGCTTTTGCTTAAGGTGCTCTCGGAGGTCAGGAACAATGACAGGACGAGAAAAAGTTTGAGGGATATATTCTTTGACAACATTCGGAACATGGTTCTGGTTCTTCAGATGTTTTGTCCCGTGAGTATACAGGGAAGTACTCACTTTGTTAGCATAGGTGTCAGGATTTTTCATCCTGAAAGTTTGCCTCTGATGCAGGTTCATTTTCGGCATTGGCTGCTTGCATTTCGCCGAAGTTGATGTAGACCGAGGTCTATTGAGATAAACCCGTAGATCAGCAAACTCACCCGTAGGGGTTTCTGTCTGAGACACCAGTAATTTTCCCTACTTTGAGCGGGATATCGGAGAGTTGGGAGATCTTGGAGGTCCGTTACCGGAGTAGGCAGAATACCTCTTTGATCGGTACATTTTCCTTTGACAGGAAAAGAAGAATTCTTGTTTGATAGAGTTCTTGTACTGATCGGTGCCGAGGCACGTTGAGATTGATCTTTCGAGGTAAAAACCAGAGAAGACTGAGAAAAGACCAAAGGACCTTTTCCTTTGTTTTGTGAAGAAGGGTTGGCTAAAGAGCGTTTCCCTCTGTTGACTTCCAAGTCGTGGAACGAGGAAGTTTGAGAAAAGACCAACGGGCTTTTTTCTTTGTTCTGGGGAGGGGAAGGAACAGTCAACAGACTATCCCCAGTGGATTGCACCGGAGTAACGGGGTACTTGGGAAGAGGAGCAGCGTCTTTCCCTTTGCTGTGAGAAGAAGGGAGATTAGCCAAAGGGCTATCCCTTTTAGACTGTGCTGGAACATGAGGGATGGCCACTTGCGCAGTAGTAGTAGGTGCCTTGGCCGATTGCGCCTGAGAGAATTTGACAGATGGCCTTTTGGCCACAGAAACTCCAAGAGTTACAGCTTGCGCAGCAGGAATTTTAGTGACAGAATGCTTAAGTTGCACTCTGGTTGAAGGGGCTGTTGGTTGTATAGGAGCAAAAGTTGTAGCAAGTTGCGCCAAGGGGAAAGGGGTCTTGTACTTTGCCAAAGCATCATAGGAAGTGGCTTGTGCCTTGGCAGAAGAGAAAAGGAGTTGCGCAAGGGGAGAGGTTGCTACTGGCAGCTTATCGGAGGAGACATCAGGCTGCACAGCAGTCTTGGGAGTCCACACTGATCGAACCTTGCTCGTAGCAGAGGTTGCAGCGCAAGGGGTGGTCCTGGAGTTGATCATTGTTTCATAGGCAATCTGGTTGACCTTCACAACCAGCGTCTTCTGCGTCTTTCTGATAGACGCCACGTCACATTGAGTTGTCACTTCCTCGTCGGAGAGAGAAAGTCGTCCCCAGCAGAGTCGCCATTTTGTTTGCAAAAACAAAAGTCTTTTATTTCATAAACTTTAAAGAATAGTACAGAGAACAATGAATTCTGGGAAAGTACAACTATAGTAATCCGATCTGAAGACGATCGCTTTATCCCTTAGACGATGTGAACTTTGAAGACGATAGCCTCTGAAGACTGCAGCAGCACTCGAACAAGAACTCCTGATCTCTGATGATAATATGATCTGATCCCCTTAATGAAGGACTTGAAACTCTATTTATAGAGTTCTAGAAATAACTATTTTATAGTTATTCTGGATTGTGCATGATGAAATGCGCTGTCGACAGACTGTGCAGACTGCAAACTGCGCTGGCCTATTGGGCAGTTGCTCGATCGTGGGCTAACTGTATTCAGATGCGTGGCATTGTTTGATTGAAATGCGCTTGGTCGTGTACAGGTGGTTGCCACATGGCGAGCAATTGATGGCATATAAGCTACGTAATATATATCAGTTATTTGATGAATTGAGCTAACCGAATAGCGCTAGCTTCAGACTGCGCTTCCTTCTAGTCAATAGATAACGCTAGAATTCAGACTTGGTCAAACTGTGCTGAGGTTGGACTGGCAAACTGTGCTGAGGTTGTACAGCTGTTCTCGAGCGCTGTGCTGCACAAGAAACGAACGGACTCCTCATTTTTTGGGCTGTCAGGCTGTCAGAAGATCTTATCTTTGTCAGGTAATGATGGCATTGCCACGTCAGCGAAGCGCGCTCGGATGGTAGCGCAGTTTGGCTCGCGCGTTTGATTTGCAGCACAATCTATCTCCGGCGCAGTTCATTTGAAGGGTGCGCAATTGAGACTTCTCTGCCTATTTGATAGATGCAACTTGATTTTTTAGGACATACGGAAATCAATTGAAAAAATTATAATCACTAATCAAATTTTAATCTTTAATCATGCACCTATCAATCGTTCTCATCCAAACACATTAGCAAAAATACCACAAAATCTCAATCATTCTTACCATAACCAATATGAGTCTCCAATGTTTGGTAGGAATTGCAAACCCAATTACTCCTTTCCAAAGTTGTATGACAATGGTCTTATCTCAATTCCTTATTGCTTATTCCTTCTCTAGAACCTATCATCCCGTTGCTCGTGATATTCTTTCCATGGTTATATCTGTCCTTTGTGGGTACAGTAGTCATCTAATCATAAAAGTTGATCCCCGTCAAGTATTCCTTTACTTGATCATCATATTATCATGTTTATATATTATCCAAATTCTCTTCCTCTATGGAAGAATCTTTCAAAATCCTAAACTTTCCTCGCAACTCTACCTACGTCTTACTCTATCTTCCATAGCTCTTCTTTTAATCATAAAATTCATAATCGTCAAATACCTTCATTTATTTGAATGAGGTTTAGGCATTAGTGAGCACTACTAACGGTTCTAACCCAGATAAGTCACAAGCTAAGATTTACCACTCTCTCAAGACTAGCTTACTCAAGGTATTCTTCTACCTTTTCTACCCTTTAGCTAACTAATATTGATCCCAAAGATGCCCTTACTAGAAATGAGATAGGTAACAATCTATGTTTTCCTCGCATATAGCTATCAACTATATACATATAGTCATCCACAAGATGTGTATCAACTATTTAATATATAAAGCTATCCACAACTATCCATAGCTTCCAAAATATGTAACAAAATATATGCAACGTACTAAAGTTGAACCGGGGAAAGAGATTGAGCCAATAGGTATTGGAAAACAGTCCTAGAAATCAAGTGGAATTCCTATATAAATCCTATAGAAATGATTTCTGCAAATTCAAACGAGTTCTAAAGTTCTAATCATGATAGGAAAAGATGTAGATATCTGTTCTTCAGGAATCAAGGAAATTTATCGGGGTAAATATGTGTTCTAGTAGCTCTTGAGAATCAAGGGATTAGTTTGAAGTCAAGAGGAGTATCTATTCTCCGACATTTTTCTTTTCAAAGATTAAACTTATGGAATTGATCAAACTTGATTTTGACTAATTAAGTTAGGCACAAGGCAAGATAGAAGCATCACCGCTTCAAGTTGAGTAGAAGAAGCCAATGAGAATATTCTCGGCAAAATACTTAGAGAATGCTGACCTTTAGTGAAATTATTTTAGGAAAAATAATTCCTTGTGACCAATGAAAGTTCGAGAATTTGCTAGGTAAGTTGGGCTAAATAGTTAGTCTATTGGTTCGAAGAAAGTCAAGTTGAAATGGTTTAACAAAACCAACAAAGGAATAGCTTTGGAATATTAGTCATTGATGGTAGGTTGGCTAAAAGAAGAGTCAAAACTTCTAAAATAGTAATTGGCCTAGACCCTAAAGAAATATACAGATAGGGAAAACATAATCCTTCAGAGATCGTGGAATTGTAATCACGGCTTGCATCACCTTAGCCATTCCCTGGAATGGTAGAAAGCATCATAAGCAATGCAATCCAATTAAGTTACACACGTAGAAAAATATTTTGAATAAAAACGGTCCTATGTTGTGACGAGTTGTTTGCAAAAAATAAAAAGTTTTTTTATTATAAACTTTTAAAAGAATCGTACACGAGTATAATAAATTCTGGGAAAGTACAACTATAGGAGTTCGATCTTGAATGACGACCGCTTTGTCCCTTTGACGAGGCGATTGTGGATGGAAGCAAAATTGTCACTGTGTCTCGGAGCTTCTGTTGACGAAGAATCTTTTGTATGGCTCGGCCGTATAGAAGTATCGACAGAACTTCGATTTCGATTAACGGTTGAAGCTTGCTCTTGAGAATTGATGATTGCAGAAGATGGAAGTACGATGAGTGCTCAAACTATACCCCTCCTCTCTGAGTCTGTATGTTGGGGGAGTGGAGCTCTATTTATAGAGCCAAAAGATAACCACCTGACAGTTATCCAAAGTAGGCGCCCTTTTTTGGATAGGCGCCTAAGCCACTGGGCACCATTTTTAAGCAGGGGCCCCTTTGATCCCTCTGGTCCCACTCCCATGCTCCGTCACCCGGACTTCGCTAGACCCGAATTCGAGGATCGTCAGGCTCGACGCTACTTCGGCCCTACTGCAGCCTACATTGATCCTAGTCGTTCTGCAGACACTGGTGATGATGAGAGTTGATGAGCATACTTGGATTTTGGATATTTGTGACTCCATCTGCTGCTGATGATGATGATCTTGTAGCACTTATTAGACTTTATTTTATGTACTAGTTATGCTAAAGACTTTTCAGGCTTCCATATTTTATTTAGTGAGTTTTTATGTACTTGCATGCTACTATTGCTGATGCTTTAGTGATATCTACTTGATCTATTTTACTTATGCAGTTAGACATATTGCTGGCCATTTTTATCTTTTTTTTATCTCTTGGTATGATTATGTCTTCTTTCTTATGTTGTTTGTGTTCACTATTTATGGGGGAGCATTCATTTTGTACAAATGATAAATGGGGAGAAGAGTATACCAAATGATGCTAAGTACCAAATACCAAGTTTTTTTTTAAATCAAGCGGTATAAAACTTTCAAGTTATTTTATTTTGATATTATTTAGTATAAACTCAAAGTTTGTGAATTATCAAAATGGGAGAAATTGTTGGCCCAGTGGTCATAGTCACACCTGATTTTGATAATCAACATAGACTTTTGTCGATATGCAAATAATACACAGCTAAAGGTACTAAAATTGAATATCTAGTTTCAACGTGTTATCACTCGTCGTCTTCATTATACAACGTCTTCAGATGCTGATCAAGACATATTTTTATATTTTATTCTGTATTTTTCACTTTATTGAGTCTAGGAAATGTGAGGTTGATCAGATCGGCAACTGGCTTTCTACTGAACTCCATTGTCCAAATAAGCCTACCTATCTATCCCACGTTTTATACTAAGCATATACCCAATACTATATCCAATACAAAATATACAAAAAGCGTAACAAAAATGAGCAGATCTTCATGAAAGAACAATAAACGAGTTCGGCCCAAACTCTGTCATATTAGTTCCTGATCGTTTGGATCTTCTTGAATATCTACAACCACTTCTCAAATTACAAAAAATATGGACCCGAACTCATGCCGAATTCTACCCCCAAAATGCTATAAATAGAGGAGAAGTTCCCATTCCAATTCACTCAATCATTCTTCTCTTCTCTCTCTATTCAAAATCATTCCAGAGCTATACACTTTCATATTTAGCCTCTAAAGACTCCTAGCCAAGCCAAGTGCTTTTCCGATTCAATCTAGAGTTTGGTTCGAGTTGTAAAAAAGGCTTTCCAAAAATGTTCCAGTTTTTAAAGTTTGTTTCATTTGAAGTTGCGAGTCTTTCGGACGAAAACTCGTGTTGTAAGGAGTTGCAAGTGCTCGGTTAAATCTTGTGCCATAGTGGATTAACATCGAGCAAGAGTACTCGAGACTGGACTAGTCCTCTCAGAGGGATACCAGTATACATTGTTGTGTCATGAGTTTGCTTTTTCTGATGCTCTTTACTTTATAAATTTAATTTTTATAGTTTGATATCATCTACCTAGCACTTCATACCTGTGACAATGCTTATAATACTTTTATCTGGTGACTATTTTTTTGCTGCACACACGCACTCTATTCACCCCCTCTCTAGAGGTGCTCAACGTTCCTACACATGGGTTAAAAAGTCATGGGCCTTGGGATGGGCCTGATATTTTATTAGTAGGTTCAAATATAAATGGTTTAGTCGGCCATTAGAACATGGTTAATATATGTTTTGGGTTGGCTTGTATTTAATACTTTGGGCCGGGTGATAATTAATACTTCTAAGTATTTTATGACTGTTGTATAAAATAATTTACATGGGCTCCTATAATTGACTTTGTCTTTAGGGATTTAAAGAATTTATATATATATATATATATATATATATATATATATATATATATATATATATATATATATATATATATATATATATATAGTAATTGGGCTTGTTAGTAATTGATTTTGGACTTCTAATAGATAATAGAATTTTGGCTTGTAAAATGGCCTATAAATAATATTGCCTTTAAATAATATAAAATATTTTGGGTTTTATATACCTATAACAATATATATTTTTGTATATGGTTAATATTATGGGTTAATATTAGTAGTGATGTAGGATTTATATATCTAATATTTCTACTAAGTTTTATATATACAATAATAATTTCTAAATAAGTTATAATTACTTATATATATATATATTTTATATATATATTTTATATATATATATATATATATATATATATATATATATATATATATATATATATTTTAAGCAATGGAACTTTATTGATGTATCAGGCACAAAATGCCGAAGCCTATACAAGTAAATGCGCCAAGCGCGAACAGACACAAAGAAACCCAAAAGGGGCCAGAAGCCCAAAAGAAACAAGCTGGCTCGGACCCTAGGTTAGGACAACGCCTTCCAAAAATGGTCCGTAGAATGTGTACATCGTCTGCTGAGCTTCTAGATTTGTCGGAGGACTTCCCTGTTCAGCTGTAAGTGATTGTATTGGCTACCTTCTTACCTATATTTGTTTTGGTTCTTCCAGAGCACCCAAATTCTGGCGGCAGCGACGATCTGATTCCCGTGAGAGTCACCCCAGCTTGCGAGGAGATCGTTGAGGCCCCCGGCCCAATGAGCCTGCCCGCATCGGCGAGAAAGGCTGTGCCATAGCTGAGTGGTGAGGTCGCCGGAGAGCAGGATGTGATCGGTGGTTTTTGCTTGGTGTGAAGTGCAGCAATGGCATTTGGAGGCAAGGATGAAGCCGATGGAGTTGAGGGAGTCGTCGGTTGGTAGCTTCCTGTGTTGGGCACGCCAGATTAGAATTGACCATTTGTTGGGGATACAGGAGTTCCAAAAAGTAGCTGTTAACGGAGACGTCGCATCGGGACCTCGCACCGCGGTCCTGGCAGATGCCATCGTAAAAGTTCAACCGGAGGTGGGAGTCCATCTCCAGGTGTCAGGGGTGTCGTTGAGTCGCACGTCCGCGGTGGCCATGTCGGCCGCCGCCTCCGGTCCCAGCCAATCTTTGACCCTGTTCCCTCTCCATCCAGAGTCGTTGTGCCATAAATCTTGGATCGTGTAGTTCAGGGGTGCGGTCGGGGTAAGCTGGAGTACCAAATTGCCGAACCAAAGTTCATGATACGGTGACGAGCTGTCGTTGCCGAGCTGCAGGCGGATTAAGGGTTCGACGAGTTGTTGCCCGTGGAGGATACGGCGCCAGGATACAGAGGATCGATTATTGGCGACGGCAGTCACGGGATGGAAGTGTTGGAAGTATCTTGCCTTCATGAATCGAGTCCAGATGGATTTATTCGTTCGGAGCTTCCACAACAATTTTATTGAGCATGCATCAATGATGTGTGCCAGTCTGCTAAAGCCCAGTCCACCCGCATCGGAAGGTTTAGCCATCATGTCCAGCTGGCCCAGTGGTGCTTGTCCCTGTCGTCAAGGTGTCCCCAAAAAAAGTTGGCAAAGAGGGATTCTAACGAGTATACTACCTTCTTAGGGGGGTGGCAAACGTCCAGAGTGTAGATGGGGATGGAGGTTAGGACGTGTTTGATGAGAATCATCTTTTTGCCCGGAGAGAGGGTCGCGTTGTGCCATCCCTCAATTTTTTTTCCTAATTTTGTTCACTAGCCCCTCGAAGATTCTCGAATTAGATTTTGTAATGCCTGTATTCGTATTACGTATTTTGGGATACGTGTACGTATTTATTCTTGTATTGCATGATTCCTTGTTTAGTTTTCTTCTTGGCTTGGCTTGGTTTACTCTCGGTTTGGGTTGGCTTGGTTCGGTCGGCCCAATGCTTGGTTCATTATGGGCCAAGGGTGGAGCACCTTAGCCTATGCTTCTCCTTCATTTCCACTACAACCCCCCTCTTTATTATCCCCACCAACCTTCTCTCTCCTCCATAATTCTCATTTACTTCTCCTTCCCCCACCATTACTCTTCCCCACCAACCAAGAACACCATAGGCAAGTGCAACTTGCTTCCACAAGAGAACTCCTTTTGATGGTATCATTAGCTTCTCCTCATGATTCTAAACCACATTAGAACTTGTCATTTTTCATTTTGAGGCTTTAATTCTTGTAGATCTAGAAATTAGTTATTTTCGGATTTTGGTGGTTTTGATCTATCAAACTTCCTTGTTTTCAAGTTTTGATGGTTCCATGTTGTAGAGAATTTTATTCTACCTAATTTTGACCTTTGGAAAGTTGGATTCGGACTTGTTTTGACCAAGATATGGACAGTTGAAGCTTAGATTCAACTTTAGAGTTCTTGCTGTTCTTGCCATTTGGAGAAGACAGTGAACAGTGAGCTAGCTTTTTAGCTTACGCCACTGACTTGGGTACGCTGCTCTTTAGCGAGCGTACGCTGACTTGGGTACGCTGCTCTTTAGCGAGCGTACGCTAGTCTTGATACGATGCCTGTTGGCAGCGTGTCTTTTGCGTACGCTAGCGTGAGCGTGCCCTAGACCCTTTCGTACGCTAGCTCAAGCGTACGCAGTTTTGAGCGTACGCTAGCTTGAGCGTACGCTGACCTGTAGCTTGAGCGTGCCCTTGTGTACGCTGACCCTTGCGTACGCTTCCCATTGGAAGTGTATGGACCCTTTGGTACGCTAGCTCGAGCGTACGCTGGCCTGAGCATAGTTTGACCTGAGCGTATGGCCTTTGGCTGACTTGGTCTTATGTCAGCGTGTCAGATTTGGTTTTATTTTCCTTAAGCTTGGCTCTTTTATAGTCCTGTATATTGATATTTTATTAGATATTTTACGCCCATTTTATATCCTTACGTCTTTTGTCCTGAACTTGATAATTGCGAATTTATGTAATATGTTTGGAAAGGATAACTGAGCCTGACACGATAGTGACCCGTAGTGGTGCACTCCTGACATGAATAACCTGACATGACCTGATAGTGGCCCATCGTGGCGCACTCCTGACAAGTACACTTGACCTGATAACCTGACATGTTATACCTTGATAAGCTGTTGCGACGGCTACTTGACATGACATGACCTGTATAATAACCTGGACATCGTGGGCGATTGTGCTTGTATAAATAATCCAGTCTTGTCTTGCATCATGTCTAGGAGGGGACTCCTGAGTACCACGGTCAGGAGTACCTATTGAAATAAACTAAGGGCTAATAACTAGATTAATACATTAGTCATGAAGAGATTTCCCAGCTACAGGCAATCCCGTTACCTGGGCACGCCTTGGGATCTGTAGCCTGCCGTCGAGTAGGGCACATTTCCAGCACACTGTCATGTGTTGCACCCTTCAAGCTACCTAAGGGTACATTCGTTTCCTGGACGATGTACCTACCGGAATTCAACTCTAATCTTTTAACCCGGGGAACCTGGATGGTCTGCAGGGCTTGTGGCTGTGGAACAATCTCACTGCGTCTTGTTAGTAATTAGGCTTGTGACAACCCTAGTTAGTTAAAGTATCAAGCCGTAATTCTTGCTTGGCCGTAAAATGATTGGATGGAGTCTAACCAGTCTAGTCTTGCCCTGATCATGTTCCAGATTATTGAATGACCAGAATGCTTGTATTTATTTTACCAATAAATGGTGAGAATTCCAAGTTCTGTTCAGACGAAGGGTTACAACCCCGGTCCTTGTTTGGTTTACGGGTTGTAACCTGGTTATCTGAATAGTTCCATGGTTATCTCGTCGTATATCATCCTGATGTATTTTCTTTATTTCCAGTTCTTACTTTTATTTGTATCTTGTGCTGATTGCTGGTTTTAGTTCTTAAGTGAAGCTTCCTTTGTGGCACTTGCTCTTTCTGGGGTCTGACCCAGCTGGTTTTGTGTGGCCAGATTTCGGAGCAGCTCAAGAGGATCTACCGACCTTCCAGCCAGATGGTGGCCACTAGACGGAACCCTGGCAACGAGTGGGTTATTTTTGGCTCTCCCACTCTATTGTAAAAATTATTTTTTTGAGGCGTTTAGCCGACGAGCACCTGTTTAGCTCGATTGCACTTACTTACTGTCTGCCTACGGGCTATAACATGATTAACAGATCCTAGGGTTGATCATGTATGACTAAACTCTTGCTAGTCCTGACATTTTGTAACGACTAGCTTCATGATCAGCTGAATATGTGATGTTTGGGACGCCTAACTATTGTATATTTAATGATCATACATCTTGTGACTTTTAATTACTTGCTTGTGATTGAGACACTAGGCTTGTTCATGACCTTAAGAGACTGTTGGCTTGTAGATAAACCCTCATGTATCTAGACAGCCGTGACCGTATAGCGAGATGGATTCCATTTCATATACGTAGCTGGCTATGTCTGCCCCCGCTCTCCAGTATTCTGGTTCTGGGGCGTGACAGATTTACCATAAACTATCGGGCAACCCAGGTAATAGAATGGCGGATAGGCGATAGAGAAGGATGTGAGGTTGGCGAGAGTTGCCGAGTGGGTCCTGTCGGCTTTGTAGTGGGTGTAAATAACGCTTTTGTTGGTGTTAACGCGTTGGCCTGAGCATCTGGAGTATTTTTCAAGCGTACTGCTGACCACCTCCACCGACTCGATATCTCCAGATAAGAATATGAGGGTGTCATCTACGTAAGCCAGATGAGTGATTAATGGACAATCTGTGGTGGTATGGAAGTGGTGGAATCTGGGGGTATTAGCCATGCCATTAAGTTTCTACTGAGAGCTTCGGCAGCAATGATGAAGATGGTGGAGGAAAGAGGGTCTCCCTGTCGAACCCCGCGGCTTGACTTGAAGAAGCCGTCGGCTTGCCCGTTGATGACCGTGGAGAACCAAGAGTTGCTTATGGATCTGAAGATGACGTTAATCCAAATTTCAGAGAACCCGAATGCCCTGAACACCCAAATCATGAATTGCCAGTCCAGACGGTCGTAGGCCTTTTCTATGTCGATTTTGATGGCGACGTTCCCCCCTAGACGGGAATTTTATGCAAGTTATCATTTCCTGAGCGAGAAGAATATTGTCAGTGATGTTCCTCCCAGGGACAAAGCCGCTTTGCTCCTCGGAGATAATCTTGGGAAGAATAGTGGACATTCGGTTCGCAATGATCTTGGAGATGATTTTATTGGTGAAGGTGCATAGGCTGATCGGTCTGAAGTCTTTGAAGGTCTCTAGGTTGTCTTTTTTTGGGATGAGGATAAGGTTGGTGCGGGAAATGGCTTTGGGGTAGCTCGTGCCATGGAAGAAAGCAACAACGGCCTCATGAAAGTCTGATTCGATGATATCCCAATAAGATCGGAAGAATACACCGGAGAAACCGTCAGGCCCGGGGGTGCTGTGTTCGTCAAGGGCCCAGACTGCAGACTTGACTTCCTCCGCCGAGGGGGGAGGTCAAAAGCTGCGTGTTCTCACGCTCGCTGATCAAGTTGGGGACCTTAGCCAGGAATTCCTCATCCTTAACAACAACGACTTTGGAGAATAATTCGGTGTAGAAGTTAGCAGCTGCCGCCTGGATGCTCCGCTGGTCTTTGAGTAGGATGCCATTATCGTCAGAGATTCGGTACAGATTAAGTTGATGTCTGCGGCCTTTGACGCAAGCATGGAAGAAACTAGAATTCCTGTCTCCCTCAATATCCCAAGTCAATCTAGTTTTCTGCTTCCAAAATTCCGTCTCGACTTTTAACCGAGATTTGAGGAGGGCCTTGGTGAGGTTGAGTGCTGTACGAGCCTCCGGGGATCTGTCCGAGGCAAACCGGATCTCAGCTCGAGTTTAGTCATCCTCCGTCGTCTTAATCGCTTAGAAAATATTACCAAATGCGAGTTTGCTCCAAGTTGATAGAGCGCCCCTAGTTGCCTTGAGTTTGGCGGCCACACGAACAAGGGGATCGGGGTACTCGTCGAGCTCCAAGCGGAGGCAACGATGCTCTTGAATTAAGGGTGATATCTCCAGAAGTCCAGGAATCAAAAAGGTTTCTTGATGCGATTGGAGTTGCTGCTGATCTCGATTAGGAGAGGGGAGTGGTCTGATTCGGTGGTGTTGAGGTGGGACAGGTTAGTGATGAGATCCATGTCTGAACAACGATTGTCGACCAAGGCACAATCCAGACGGGAGTATTGTCTTCGGGCGCCTTCCTGCATGTTGTACCAGGTGAAGGTATTGCCAGAGAAAGGAAGGGGGACATGTGGGCGATGAAGATGAAGGTGTTGAAGTTATTCATGGCCGGTTGGAGAGAGGGCGGCCCCCATATTTCTTCTCTCTGTGCGAGATCGTGTTGAAGTTGCCAAGGCAGAGCCACGGAAGGTTAATATGTAGGAGGCGGGTATCCATCAGGTTGTCCCAGAGCAGCTTGCGCTAGAAGAAGTCACAGTTGCCGTGGACCACGGAGAGGAAGGATCGGAACATGAGCGTAGGGTGCTCCACCTAGCAGGAGAGAGCCTAGTTCGAGTCCTGAACGATGCCGAATTTGCATTCGTCGGTGAAGAGGATCTAGATGTCGTGACATCCGGCGACGACGGTCGGGAAGCCGAGTTGAAGGTGGATGAATTTGAGTTTTCTCTTAGGAATTTTAGGTTCGATGATGACTAATATGTCTATCCGGTGGATCTTCTTGAGGCTAATTATTCTTCTCAAGGAAGGTTTATTGGCCAGCCCTCTAATATTCCACGAGTGGATGTTAAGCATTGGGATGTATGCGGTAGGGGGGTGTGTTGAGCTTTGTGGCTGACCGAGTGGTCATGGCCGAGGGCTCTTGGGAGTATTTTTTTCTTCTTGTTGTGGAGAATTTGGGGGCTCTCTGGGTCGCTGAAGTAGTTTCCTCCGCCGTCTCTGGTAGACCTTAGTCAGTGTTGCCTGAAGGAGAGGCCGTCGCTTTCTCAATCTCTGCCAGTATGCAGAGGGGGTTGCTGGGGTCCAGGAATCCGGCATCCTTGACCTGCTGGAGCCTGTCGACGAGGATAAGGCCGCAGGTGGCCAGGACGTACTCGGGGTTACTTTCTGATAAGAGGGTAGAGATTGAACTATCGGCTAGGGCTGGGTGGAGGATCATCGCCATCTGATTCTCCCCATCTCTGACCGATGGAGCAACGCTACTCAGTTGCTCTTCGGCGAACTTCTCGCTCGTAACGAGAAGATATTGAGAAGGCGGCTGATCGGCTAAGGCTGGGTGGAGGATCATCACCATCTGATTCTCTCCATCTCTGACCGATGGAACAACGCTGCATGATTGCTCTTCGGCGGACTTCTTGCACTCAACGGAAGGGGTCGTATCAGGATGGGGGCTCTCTTGGGCGACGACTGGCGGGGAAGAGTTGAGGATGCCGAATCTGTTATTGAAGATGATGTTCGGGGGCTCGATGAGCGCGACAGCGATAGCCGACGGAGGGTGGAAGCTGGGGTTGAGGGAGCCATCGCTGTCATCGAAGCGATGGTGGAAGTTGGGGAGTGGGAGGATAGGGGCTGAAGGGATGATTTAGGCCGCCTTTGGGGATTACGACTTTCGGAAAGCTTTCTTCTTAAGCTCCGGGTGGGCCTTGAAGCAATGCTTTGTGAGGTGGCCTCTTATTTGATAGTACTTGTAGAATATAATACTGTTATCGTATACCAGCGTCTGAAGGTGTGTCTGTCCCCCGAGATCGATCTGAATAAGAGTGGGAGGATCTGAAGACAGGTCTAGTTTTACGTAAATCTTTGCGTAGTTGCCTTTGGAGAGATTGTGGGTTTCTTCGGTAATGGGCGACAAGGGTTCCGAAGGAGCTGGCGATTCTCTTAAGATCAGCGGGGGCAAATCAGACAAGGGAAAGATTTGGAAGGGTGATCCAGGCCGAGATTATCATCGAGTCGATGTTGGGGCTGAATCCCGGGGACCATTTAGCGATCTTAACGCTTTGGGGGCCAATATTAGTGGTACTTTTGGCCCTGACTAACGAGTAGTCTGAGTCGGAGGAGAGGTGGAGTAGAAAGTGTTTGGGGGTCCAGTGGGGCGACCTTGTAAGCAGAGGTGAGTCCCCAGCCGACGATAACTTCCTGAGCAATAATGAGCTTTGGGCACCCGAAAGGGAACTTCAATACGAAAGTCTTCGCGAAGTTAGCTGATAGGGAGGAGATCTCAGCTGATAAGAGTGGAATGCGGATGGTTTGGTCCTCGGTGGGATTTGGGAGCTCAATGTCCGGCAGTACGGTGTCCTCGGTCAGGATGGGAAGCTGCGATCCGCCTTTCGACCGCAGAATCTCTGCGAAAGAGGGGGCCTTGGGGGGGACCTTGGTACTCTCGGATGGTGGCTTCCCAGGAAGAGAGACTGGAGGGGGTGGGAGAGGGATCGACTGCTTCTCGACGTATCGCGGAAGAGACACCGATGAGCGAACGGTGTGCGCCGGATAACGAGAGATCGAAAGCCGAGAGGGGGCGAGAGGAGACGACCACGGAAGCGTGCGCATAACCGCTGATGTTGGGCGCATGGGATACCAGGATATCGCTGGAGGAAACGACCATGGAGGGGGGCACATGGCCTCTCGCCTTCAGCATGAGGGACCCCGAGGGGCTAGCCGCTGAGTGGCATGTGCTAGTGCGGGGGCTTGCGGGCGCATGGTATCCTGCTAGCGGGAGGAATGGATGCGCATGGCATCCTACTAGAGGGAGGGAACGCGAGGTGGGCACGTAGTTCGAGCATGGAGGGGGCATTACGGGGGTGGGCGCGTAGCCTGCACGCGGAGGGGGCATCGCGAGGGTGGGCGCATGTACACCCGTGAGGAGGGGCGCATGTAAGTCCACCCTAGAAGTGGGCGCATAGCCGTCCTTCGCAACCTGCTACGAAAGGGTGGGCGCATCGCCACCCCTCCTATAGAAGGGCGCATGGCTACTCCGTAAGGGAGATGAGGGTGCATGGCTGCTCCGCGAGGGAGGCGAGGGTGCATAGCGACCGTCCCTGTTCCCGTTCACAACGGAGAAAAGGAAAGATTTGAATTTTGAAAACTAGGGGACTTTGGGCGGAAGAAACTCGTACTCGAGGCGACGTTCTCGAATGCCGTCATAGTTGGGCCGGCCAGGAGGGAGACGCCATGGGGGGCCGCCGTGGGAGGCGGCCAGCTGAGGAGGGGGTGAAGCCTGGAGGGGGTAGCCCCCTCCTCGACCACCGGTCTCGAGGAAAGGAGCAGCCGGGACTGGGGGGTATCGGGGGCGGCCACCTGAGCTTGGGGGAGACCCCGACGACATCCAGGCCGACCAAGGCGAGTTGGTCGGGCGTCTAGACGGGGACCGAACGGCGGGCCGCCGGGGCGTTGTAGCCGGTACCCACCGGAGGAGGGCGATTGGATGAGCAGGGGACAGATGACCTGGTCGGGCGTCTTCGGGGGGAGTAGGGGTGCAAGTGGCGTCGCTCCACTGGAGCAACTCGGCCCCGGCGCTGCAGGCGCACGGGATCGGGGGAACTCATGCAGCCATGGGTGCAAGGAGGAGGATGAGAAGAAAAATTATATATATATATATATATATATATATATATATATATATATATATATATATATATATTATTCTCAATAAGAATTAACTTTTCCTAAATCAAATTTTCCTCTTAAACATAGATAGGTATAGGGTGGGAAGGACAGTTCCTTAGCGTATAGGCCAAGTATGCACTTCCCTTTTGTAACCCGGAAGGTCCACTGGAGATACGGTGTGAGATGCCTCATACTGTTACTAGTGCCCTCTGATGTTCGAGGAACGTTACGGACGTAGGCCCCTAGTGCCCATAGATGAGACTATGCCTATCCCACTATAGCCAGAGTGTCCATGCGTTGAACGTTTATTTTTAATTGCATACTCACAATAAAATGGTTAGGTAACCTTATCCGTTTAGGTATATGTACTTTTCTATATAGTTTGTGTACTTATACCTGATCATGGCTTGGAACAGTATTTTATCGCGAACTAGTGTGCCACATCTTGTCCTTGTTTGGTTGTAGGAGTGGTTCACTGCTTCGAGGATAAAATACTGAACTATGTCGTGGTCCGGATTCTACATCGGATTTTTGGCATGAAAAAAATACTTCATCGTTGATTAGGGTGACATGTCCTATCCTTGTTTTGTTGGGGGGATGGTACACTAATTCAAGGATGGACTGTTGGACCATGTTATGATCCAAATTATTGTTGAGCAGTTTATATTCAGTTATATGTCATATTTTTCTGTATCTTGTTACATCCCTCTGAGGACCTGGTGATCTCTCTACGTATAGGTGTTCTTGACTTTCCGCAGGAGTTCCAGCCAAGATATTGATCTTCTCTCTCTATCGAAGATGACTTGCTCTTGGATCATACTTAGCTGCTTGTGACAAATTCTTTTATTTGTTATTTCTTTTTTGTTTAATCGATTGGTAGTAGATTTTTCTCCATCCGATAAATTGTTCAATGACTTTCCTAATTGATTTAAGTGAAAACTTTATTCCTTATTTTGGTAGATGAGATTTAGTGAACCATGGCTATTTATATACTGCATTTACAGCTTACGTATATTTATTATACGGTTGGCATGTACGTTTTCTAGTCCTACATATTTTGGGACTGGGGCATATATCATCGAAGCAATGATCCACACCTACAACCAAACAAGAACAAGGACAAGGGGTGGCACACTAGTCCGAGACGAGATACTACACTATGCCATGGTTAGATACGAGAATAAACGTAAATCGAATAATAAAATACTCATCAATAAATATAGAATACCACCAATAGATATAGGTACAAGCAACTCGTGCAAGATACCATATCAAGATAGGATACAGGAACACTATGATACCTCATACAGTAACAATATATGCAAAAATATGTATACCACTAACTGGGAGTAACAGAGTGCCCCAACAAATCATTCTTGATAACAGTCCCCAGTTCATGAGTCAGACATTCATTCAATTCTTTGACAAATTCAAGATTCATAATGTCGCCTCAACAACCTATAATCTTGCGACAAATGGATTAGCGGAAGCTTTTAACAAGATGATCATCAAATTAATGAAAAAGTTTGTTTCCACAAACAAACAGGATTGGAACGAGAAGCTCACCGAATGCTTATGGGCTTATCAGACTCCATTCCGAACACCAACGAGTAATAGCCCTTATTCCATGGTGTATGGAAGTAGTTGTCATCATACTAGAAATCCAAATTCCTTCACTTCAAACAGGCTTGGCTACTAAGATGACTACCGAAGAGAATAAATGATGACGTTTGCAAGAATTAGAAGCACTTGACGAGAAGCAACTGCAAGCGCAACAACGCATCAAACTATATCACAAACGCATATCCAGAGCCTTCAACAAAAGGGTTAAGGAAAGAACCATTCAAGTCGACGATCTAGTCCTTGCAGAAAGAAGGACTACAATCATGACCCACAAGAGTCAAGGAAAATTCTAATCCATGATGAAAAGGCCCTTCGTAGTGGAATCGTTCTATTCCAATGGCACCTATCGGTTAGCTACAAAAAATGGCAACCTACTGACAATGCCCATTAATTGTAGGTTCTTAAAGAAGTATTACATGTGATCCTGGCAGTTAGATGGTTATGGTAATTGTCACGTCCCGATCCCGCAGGATCGTTCGTCCTCGCTTTAATCTCTGCGGAATCGTTCGTCCTCGCTAGGGCGTGATGCCATAAAAGCTTAAGTTGCACTTGCATAAGGCCAGTAACTGCACAATACAACTAGACAAGACAAAACATAATGCAAGTAGAATATTGAAATACAGAAAACAAAATTTACAAAGATTTGAAACAGAAAGTACTTCTTTTGTTGATAACTTGAAAGGATACAAAATACAAGGCTTTGCGACTCAAAATGCCATGTTTGGCTTAAATATTTCATTTAAAACTCTTTTAAAATAGCCACAATGCCCATACATCTTATCTCTTATTACATAAACCAAAAGTAAAGACACCTTCAAAAGAAAACTTGCTAACTAGACTTGAAACGAAAACAACTTCGAGGAGATCAAATAAGCTCCAATAGGCTGAACGAGCTTTAGCACCTCACCAAAAATCTTCCTGTCTCGTGCTTACCTAAAATGGTGCCCATAACGTGGGTCAATACATAACACTTATTGGTGAGCGGGTATTGGCCAAACTCACATAAATCTGCACTAAGTAGATAGTGAAGCTGGCATTTATTATTATATGGTCTTTCTACTTGTCTAGATTCTTTTTAACAATTCATAAGAAACATAAAAAGTAGAAAGCACTTGCACAATAAATCTTACCCATCGTCGACAGTTATTCTACATGAGACAAGGTTAGCACAATTTGCATACGAATAACTTATGTTCCATTCTTGTAGATATTGAAGTTCATAGTATTATACATGTAGCCTATCTACATGATAGTCCATGGGTCACTTTCTATGATTAGCTGCTGTGACTTTTTGGTTCAGCTCGTCGGTAAGGACACAAATATTGACACCCCATGTATGCGAGGTCTCATTTACCCCAAGGTTCCCTAATCTCTCCTAGGCCGAGTAGTTCCCAGTGTCCAAGGAATCCACCCGAGAGACAATTTTACCTTGTGTATAAATTGTTCGAGACTAATGCATGCTCTAACAGTTCTATCAAATGAAACAGATTTATACACAGATATACGACACGTTTATTTCGTGCCTTTCCTTTTATTCATCTTAACATGTACAAGTTCGTCTATCCATGTCTACTATTTCAACATAAAAAGAGTCCAAAAAATATAGGATCTTTTGTATTATTGTAAAGAAAAAGTACAACAAGAATCTTAAACAAGAATTCTGAGTACAATAGAATATGGGTATTGGGGCAATGGAGATTAAGTCAACTTCAACTTCTTTACTCCATTGACGATCTGATGCAGAAGTTGTTGAAGCTTGGTCCTTGATGAACTCTCGGCAGCGAGGGAAACTTTATCACTGAAAGCTCTCTCTTACTCTCTAAAAGTTCTTAGCAAAGAAGAAGTATACGTAGTCTCTTCTTGTGCTTGTGCCCTCTGTGTATGTGTTGTACGAGGAAGGAACTATCCTCTATTTATAGTTTTTCTTCACTGGAATAGCCATGTGCGTATGTACAGAAAATACACTATCTTCTGCCTCAGAGATGTATAAAACTGGGTAGGTACATGAGCCTTATGGGTTAGTGGGGAGTGAACGTGCTCGAGAATCACGTATAGCTCACCACGTATTTTGAGATGTGCTGCACGAAACACTTCCATGTTAGCACACAATTTATTTGATGAGGATCAGCTATGCATCAAATATTGTTAGACGCATAGCAATTTCTTTCTTACTGCAAGTAATAGCTTTTTTTTGAGTAACTATGTGTCAGTCAACACTTGAATGCATAGCTTTTTCTAATTGCTTACTACAAAATACTGATCTGGAAGTAGATGCATACAACTGCTTCCTTTATTGCTGGTAAAATGTAAGGGGATGACAAAATTACTAATATCTTTCTCGTAGTCTGAACACTACACATTGCCCGATGTTTGTCTCTTCACACAAAAAAACAAAAAGCACATCATGCATCTAAATGAACCATGCGTCTCTCTGGCCCATCTTTGGATAATGTGTCTTTTAGAAATTCTAAATCTAACAGTTTCTGACTTAAGAACTTTGTATTTTTAGGCCCATGGCATCTATGCGTCTCTTTAGTATTTTTCATGCTTCTGCAAGACCCCCTTCAAATTTTTTAAAACTTGAACAAGTTTTGAAATACTTTGAACTAGAAGCATGAGAGAGAGGATTCTATCACATAAAGCTTTAAACGCTTCAGATTACCTACCGTGCTGTCATTTGCTTTGACTGAATCCTTCAAAATCTGAACTGTCTTCGAAATTTGTAGCGGCCACTTCTGGAAATTGCTTGGATCGAGGCTAACTCAACTTTCATCCGTGATTTCAGAAACAGAAAATCATGCCACAATTAATGTCGAGCTGATCTCTTCGTCCAGAATCTAGTCGCATAGTACCTCGCCGCATAGTGAGTCTTTGTCCCTATAAATATGACATAACTTTGATAGGATTTTTTATTATCAATTTTTACCATGCATTTGTTGATAAATACTCCAGCGGACTTATGTAAACTTGTGAGGGGATTGAGCTTCACCTATATGAGAACATTGCTCGTTGGTTATGCCAGAAGTCGAAAAAAAGATCGATCTTCAGAAGGTAATCTTTCTTGAAGTATTCTTTATCTTTTCCTCTTTGATCATTTCTTTCCACACGAAGTCTTATAGCAATAATTTCTACTTTGATCATGTTCTGAACACGTGTCTTCAGAGCATATAGTTACACTTATAGAAAGACGTACTACGAAAGTAGAAAATACACTGCACACATAGGCAAGACTGTCAATATTGTGCTATTTGGGGAGTACTGCTGCAATTCTAAGGCGCATAAAATTTTCACACTTTCTTTTGCGCCTTTTGCTGTACAAATGACTTTATGCGCCTAACTCCATTTCGAACTTGTCATATTTTTTAGGATACTCCTTGGATGACTGGAGCTTAGACGGAGAATGTTAAATTTTTAATGAGTATCATATGGGCAAATGTTTGTCTATTGTATTTATTGTAAGTGTTAATGCAAGTGTCTGATATTCTATATTGTAGATAATATGGTGTGCGGTGTCACACAGAAGATCATATTATCAGTTTTCTATGGAATATATAAATAGTTCACAACCTAGATGGACTTGGACAATCCATTGGAAAGGTTGTAGTATAATCTGGTATTAGTCTATCTTGACTATAGGTTTACACTAGTACACCAAGTACTTCAGCACCAATAATACAAGAGGATGAACTACAAGTAACTGCAAAACATGTCACAAATGTTACACCACAACCGATAGTGCCTCATCGTAGTGGAAGGGTTGTGATACAACTTGATAGATATATGTCCTTGGGAGAGTCGTCAGACTTCGTCCCCGAGGAACAAGATTATGATCTATGTACCTACAATGAAGCACTCCAAGATAAGATGCAGAGTCTTGGCAAAAAGCAATGATATCTGAAATAGAATCTATGGATTCCAATCAGGTCTGGGAGCGTATAGAACCACCCGTTGGTGTAAAAGCCATTGGATGCAAGTGGGCCTATAAGAGAAGAAAGGATCAGACGGTAAGGTTGAAACCTTTAAAGCTCGGCTTGTTGCAAAAGGTTTACTCAAAGAGAGGGTATCGATTATGAGGAAACATTTTTGCCAGTAGCCATGCTTAAGTCTATCCAGATTCTTTTATCTATTGCAACTCATCTCGATTATGAGATTTGGCAAATGGATGTCAAGACAGCTTTCCTTAATAGAAGTCTTGAGGAAGACATCTATATGAAGCAACCAGACAGGTTCATTGGAAAGGGCTAAGAGCATCTTGTTTGTAAGCTCAAGAAGTCCATTTATAGACATAAGCAAGCTTCCAGATCTTAGGACATATGTTTTGATCAGGTGATAAAATACTATGGATTTGATTAATGTCAGGATGAATTATGTGTATACAGAATGTATGACAAAAATGTGGTAGTATTCCTAGTACTTTACATAGATGGCATCTTGCTCATTGGAAACAATGTGAAGGTATTATCTAATGTAAGGGTATGGTTATCCAAACGTTTAATATAAAGGACTTGGGAGAAGTAGGTCACATCATTGGGATCAAAGTTCTACGAGATTACAAGAAAAGGATGTTGGGCTTGTCCCAAGCTTCCTATATCGATACTATACTAACACATTTTAGAATGCAAAATTCTAAGAAAGGTTTCTTACATTTTAGGCATGGGATTGCTCTATCAAAGGAGCAACGTTCAAGGATACCTAAAGAGATATAGAACGTGAAAGCAGTTCCTTATGCTTCAGCAGTAGGAAGCTTAATATATGTAATGCTATGTATGAGACCAGACATCTGCTTTGTCGTTGGAATGGTCAACAGATATCAGTCTAACCTAGGACAAGAGCACTGGACTATCGTAAAGCATATTTTGAAGTAACTGAAAAGGACTAAAGAGTATATGCTAGTTTACCAGGCAGATAGTTTAGTTCCTTTGGGGTATACAAACTCAGATTTTCAGTCAGATAGGGATTCCAAAAAATCTATCTCGGGTTATATATTTACTTTGGGAGGCAGAGCCATTGTATGGAGGAGTATCAAGCAAAAATGTATTGCTAATTCTACCATAGAAGCCGAGTGTGTGGCAGCCTCTGAGGTAGCCAAAGAAGAGGTTTGGCTCAGAAACTTCCTGTTGGACTTGGATGTGGTACTAGTTTGCCTAAGGCTATTACACTTTATTGTGATAATAGTGGTGCAGTTACCAACTCGAAGGAACCACGATTCCATAAGACAGGTAAGCACATTGAGCGCAAGTACCACCTGATACAAGATTTCGTAAAGAAAGAAAAAGTTGTTGTGATTAAGATACCTCAGCCGACAACCTAGCTGATCCCTTTACAAAGATCTTACCAGCTAAGGCTTTTGATAGTCATGTTGAGGGACTGGAAGTCAGATATATCATATGGGTAAATGTTTGTATATTATATTTGTTGCAAGTGTTAATGAAAGTGTCTGATATTCTATATTGTAGATAATATGGTGTGTGGTGTCACAAAGAAGATCATATTATCAGTTCCCTATGGAATATATAAATATTTCACAACCTAGATGGACTTGGACAATCCATTAGAAAGGTTGTAGTATAATCTGGTATTAGTCTATCTTAACTATAGGTTTACACTAGTACACTTTGTGTGTATTGAACATGACCACTTGAGATTGTTCTCTTTGTACTGACTACATAAGAGAACAAACACCTCAGTTATTATGGATGCTTATGCTCTTAATCCGGATATAATAACAGACATGTATATGTAGTGTGTATTACTTTGACTCATAAAAGAGTGAGATTTATTATAGGTCAACAACCTCTATGAATTAGGTAATAATATTATATATAGATGGGCTGTTGATTATTAAAGGAATCCATGTCCCGATACGTCGGGTTGATGATGTCCCCTTAAGGAGCTCATAAGGATTGTCATATAAACCCTACAGGTGGATTATATCCGACATGACAAATAAAGTTGAGTAATACTACTTAAGGATAAAAGATGTCGATCAATATAGTTGTCAGTAACTTAATTTGATTGACAAAAATTCGATATGTTAACATGAGGAGCCAAACGAGCATATAATAAAAGAAACCCACAACCATAATTTGGGATTAGGAAGGTAGTGCAACAATAGCACTTTAGTGGACCGAGCTATTGTTAATGGGCCTTGGTTGTGTGTTCGGGCTGAACACGGGATATCCAGATCCGTTAGGAGACCTAACCCTAATTTCTCCTCATGGTCCCTGTCGTAGCCTTATATATATCCTCTATTCTCTGGCCATCACGATCTCATAAAAAATAAGAAGTTTTCTCTAAATTCTTGATTCACATAGGGAGAGAAAGGGAGGGCTGCCAAGGAGAAGAAAAGGTCTGGAGATTGTCGCCATATGACGTCTAACCCGAGGAAGGGATACGTGCAAAAGATCTGGGGTCGTGACTGCTCGAGGTTGCTGGAAAGTGTCTTATTATTTCCATTGCAGGTATAATTTGTGAACTCTAGTTCCGATATGAAAGGTTAGAACACGTCTTAGATCTGTTAAACTTCCATCGATCAATACGCACACCAAACTAGGGTTCATGGAAATCCCCAGTTCCATCAGAAAGAACATCATAACATATCTAATTTGACATGATTCAACACATTACATAGAGGACCTTTGCAGTCCTCTGACCCAGCTAGCTGTATGCACCCATCTGACGAGGCTTACAATTGGTTGGTTTTACTATCGTAGCATCTGTGATGAGATTGGGCTTGTGTCCCAATCAAAATACTGTTGATGACGAACAATATTGGCAGTTGGCAAAAATCTTGGACTGTGTGCCGGTCCAATTTTGTATCCTCCCGTCTAGGCGAACTGCCGGATACTGCAGAGGGTGACCCACACTTGCAGACGTAAAACATGAGTCTGGGGTGAGCACCTTCTGGGGAGCCTAACTAGTGCTATGTTCCGACCACCAACCTTATGAGGTTATGGGAATGTTGGCACTGGACTTCTATGTCACAGTCTCCCCTATCTGCTATTGTCTCCTTAAGTGCAATAATTTTCATATATTGTGGTTTGCACTGGAAGACAAACTGATGGAGAAGATCCTGAATGTAATAGATCTCTATCAGCCAATATCATAACTTAGAGATGAAAACCCAGAGTGTAATAGATATCCATCATATGTTATTATGATTTTTGAAATAAAATTTTGTTGTTGACTTTGATGTTCATTTTGCAATCTTCTGCTTGGTATGAGTTCTGACTCGTCTGTTGAAGAATCACTATCTCCAAAATATTGCATAATTGCTAGGAGCAGAAGACTAGTACATAGTCATGAATGAGTTCTGCCATGTAGGACCTAGAAATATTTTGAGATGTGTAAAATCTTGTCATTAAACAGACGCATAAATTTTTGTAGTTTATATAGTGCATAAAATACATAAACTGTAGCTCTGATTTGAGACACATGAACTTTTGCAATCATCGTTTGTAACGCATAAGCTTTGCTACTTTTGACTTGACATATGTAATCTTTACGAATCTGAGTGAACAGCTGTCAATCCCTTAAAATCCTCATCGAATTCCGAGCCATTAATATAACTATCGTTTGGCAAGAGAATCGAAGGGTTTGGTATGATTTCTCTGAATAACTCGGGATTCGAAAAGTCATAAACTCCTATGCGACTACCTGGTGCAATCTATAAATAGGATGGAAGAACAATGAAGTAAAATTAACTTTCTTCTTGAGGTTCACTGTCTTTCTAAGAACTCTTTCATCTCATTCTGTTCTACCGAAAGCTTCAAAGTAATGTCTCCCAAATCTTCGATCAACGTGCTGTCGTCGAGCAAGAATAAAGGGAAGTCGGTCGATGACTCATCTGAGGCTGCTTCCGCCGTTGTCCAACCACCGATCGAGGGTAGAGACTCTTTCGATGAGAATTTGAGATTTGTTGTTTGTAATCAAGAACATCATAAGATTATGCGTTTATAAGTCTTGACACATGAGTGAGAAAACTCAACTCAAAAATATGCAGACTGACTTTCCATTACATGCATTATTGTTGCTGTGAAGCTTCAATCAAAAAATACATGTCTTGGTTTTATGCGCTTTTGTAAGCTATCGCATGAGTTTGATCAATCTGCACCTATGCACTCCTTGCTTTATGCATCATAAACAAATGAAAAAAATAAAAAAATAGACAAATAAACTTTTTATGTGCTTATTTTGTCCTTTATGAAAACAGATGCAAAATTTGTCTAAGTCATATGACTAATCTTCCTCCTTTTTTATTGTGTAGTTCATTTTCCAACTAACATGCTTGGAAAATCTTACTTGGATGCACCCGAAGGAATGTTAGGCACCAACCACTCTGAGTTGATATCTCATATAATGGCTCAAATAAACAAAGATCAACCTTCTTCAAGATAAGAAATGATCGTTAATCAAACCCAAAGCTTTCTTTAACAGATGTTGACTAGTGGTGACTTCATTCTGAATAATAAGAAGTTTTTGAGACCAGCATTTTTGTTCGAAGATGCCTTGATTTTAACGGGAAATGACAACAGCAAGCTCAAAAAGGATGAGCATTCTTGGATACTTGTCTCAAACAATTGGAAGATGTTTGTTCCATATGTAAAGCGTCATCTACCCTTGACAACTTACTCTTCGGTTGCTTTTTAGAGAAAGATGGAGTACTCAATCACTCCTACACAAGATGGGGCTCCTGTTGGACAGATCGTTCATCAACCAAGTGACACTAATAAGAATACTTTTGAGTGTAAAAAGAGAGATGTCTCTTTTACTCAGCTTGGTCTACTGCCTGTAATCATCAAGAGTGATGTCGGGCCAAACGTTCTGGGATATGCTGCTGCAACCTTTACCAATAAGTTACTTTCTAAGAATTTGCCTTATCCTACTGGTGCTTTAAAGCTGCTAAATTGGATTCATAGTGACAGTACATGGAGAAATGTTTCAGAATGGGTCTTGACCAACTATGAAACGATCTTAAGAGAACGTGGCTTGTACTATACTGTCAGGGCCACTTGTCATAGGCTGCATATGAACACTCATATGTTTGTTGTGCTTACAGAAATGTATAACTGTGACACTGGCACATTCTTTACACCTGTTGGTGAGATGGGCTTAGCTCTTAATGAGATGCAGGCGATCTCCAGACTTTCATGGGGTAATGAGCCTTATGAAGAGTACACTCCAACAGATGTGGAACTGGCCACCATGTAAGAAACTAATCCCGATATGTTGGATGTATATAAAGAACTGTTGTTTCATCATAACATCTGTTATAGAAGATACAAGTCAGGAAGGACCGAAGGTCCAATCCCTCACACCAAATACTGGATATACCATCTTTTTAAATCCCTTATCGAAGAATCCGGTAAGGAGGATTATACAATTTGTCCAACAATGTCAGAAGATGAAATCCAAACTTTAATAAAGGATTTAGGAAAGAAAAACTTGAGAAACGATGGCACCAACTCCTGAGCCAATCATTATTTCTACCATCTACTTCACCAGTTATCCGATAAAGCAATTGTAGCAGGTTATCTGATGGCCTGGCTAAGAAACTGTGTAGTCTCTGGAGGTACAAGAGCCATGGAGAGGTTAAGCCAGAGCTTCATTCTTTCTGCTGTGAAGCTGGTGTTTGGTCATAAACTAGCCTTACTCCCGGCCATGGTATGTAGCATTCACAATGGATTGCGTAACTTCATGGATAATGTATTATACAGCCCAAAAGAAAAGGATTTTGTCAGATTGGAACTGCCATTCCACTATTCGATGTATTGGTTAATTCTACACTGTCCTAAGCTGATGCACCCAGGGCTGGAATCTGAAACCTTGCCCGATGATGGCATTCTTAGACGTTACTAAGGCAAGAGTTGGAACTTCACCAAAATTGTATCTTGTAGGAGAGTCCTTGGATATTCGCAAACATATGATTTCTTCAAGATAGTCCCAAAGTTTACCGGTAGTGAAGAGGTCACTGTACTGACAGATAAAAGAATAGATGATGCCTCGACTTTGTCAGAAGGGGCATTCCGCTGGCTTCAATCTATTCGTCCTTCACATCTAATATTACGAAGACAAAACGATATCTATCTGGAACCATACCTACCTAGCTGTTTTGCTTGTTAATTTGGCTATAGTCAGTGGTTCTTAGAAAATGTTAGCCCCTTTCTTCGATACAAAGGGAGTTTGCTTGATAGGATCGGGGCATGGCAATATTATAATACAAGTGGTACCAATACCTCCTTTACTATGACAAGAAAATCCAATAGTGCTCATATCCTGTATGTTGCTGGCAAGTTCTACTGTAACATAAATTCTCCTACGGCCAACTATGATCGAGAGTCCAGTTTTATACTGGGTACCAGGCTGAATCCGTCTATCCAGGAACTCAAGAATGCCCATAAAATAGCTTTTCCGGGAAGAGACATCATAGGGACGACACCCATTATGGAACCTGAAATGGAGGGTTCTTCAGATTAAAGACCAAAGAAGGGTAAGGGTAAGAGGAAACAAAAATAAGTCCTTGCAACCTCTCCTTCTTATAAGAAAGCAAAGGTTGCCATAAAACCATCTTTAGAAAAAATAGCACGTCGGAAGAAGGTAGCTCACGAAGAACAAAAATCATCTGAAAGCCATCATTCGTTTCCTGAAATAGACCCAGAATTGGTTGCCTAAGCAGTAAATGATTTGACTCTTGCTTTCATACCGCTAATTAATCCTCTCGTTAGGGAACCAGAGCAGACATCTCCATGGAGATCGTCTCGTAGAACTCTTTCTCATTAGACTACTGAAAGTGTGAACATTATGAGTTCACCTGACGGGGTAATTTCAAAAGCAGCTGAATCGTTGCACAAGAATGATGTCAGTCCCACTAAGACCATTCCATGGGATGAATCGGTGGATGACTAGGATAACGAGGAAGGCGACCAATCTCATGCAGCATCTGAACCTAAAGATGTAGTGGACGATGGTGGCTCGGCTTTTGAAAATATAGACTTGGGAAATCTTAAAGAGATTGAAGCCAGTCTACAACTGCCTAGTGAGCCTTCAACAGTCCTTGGTTCAAGGCTGGTAGCTTCGACTATCGAACCAGAAGTTCAGAATAAACCTGAAGGTATTGTACTTTCCTCCTAAGTTGAAATTGGAATAGCTGAGCAAGTATCTGCGGGGCCTGTTGAAGAATCGGTACCCGTCATTACTGAGAGGCCTGTTGAAACAAACATATTTACTCACAGATGGAAGTCATGGCATGGGTACTGCACTCTTCCATAGCATCTGTTTTCTACTTCTTTTATTCAAATTAACCTAATCTTTTGCATAATAGCTGCTTAAGAATCTCTCCCTCCTTCATCTGAGATAGAAGCTCAGACAACTACTATCCCCATGACACCTCTAATAGGTGTCCATCTTGAGGGTATGGCTAAGCTTTGTGTGCAAAGTTTTTATTCCCTTTTGGCAAGTGGGATACAAAGGATTGTAGAAAGGGACCTTCCTTTTACCCATACTAAGACACCACCTGTCCATATGATTCAAGCAATTGAAAGTTTCCCTGGTCATAAAATCATAGTCGGGGATTTAAGAATATTACTTGACACTCTTGAGCGACGTGTGGTAAATATTGGTCTCACCCACCGTCGTGACCTTTCAATAATTGAATTCGATGAGCTCAGCAAACTGAACGACGCTATCCACAAGGGAGAAGTTGTCTCGGTGAATCAAGAAAGGGTTTTTAAAGAATATGTTCTCAAGGCTCGCAAAGAATACGAGTTTCTTTCAGCTTCCTCGGTTAAGTATGCTTCCTACCAAAAAATAAACGTTGCGCGAATGAGTGAACTTACTGCTGAGATCAAAGCCCTCCAAGATGCTTATGCTTTAGAGGAGTCTTCTCTGGCCGAGAACACTAGGTATCAAAAGATCATTATTGCTCAGTCAAATGAAGCTAGAAACAAGGTCGAAAGGCTGGACCTTGAACTCGTTACTCTGGAAGGAAAGTGTGTTGAACTGACCCCTTTCAGAGATGATGCTTCTAAGCAGGCCGAAGTCAAACGCCGGGCAGCTAATCGAAAATAATCTGAGATTGATATTTTGGAAAAGGAGATTACAGAGCTCTACAAAGTGCCTAAACATCTTTGAAGCTGTGTAATTTTCCTTTCTTTTTTCTTTTTATAGTTGATGATGAAAGTATTCTGTATCTTCACTGAAGTTTGTAAGAAAAGAATAATTTTTATGTTGCTGGAGATATTTGAGTTTTGATATTTCTCTGGAGGTAATATGGACATAGAAAAATATTATGATCGTGTGGACCTATTATCTATAACATGCTCAATTCGAGCATAGATAATAGATATGAAAGATTAATTACTATCAGAGGTAATATGGACATGATAGATGTTTGAGTGAATCTATTATCTGTAGTATACCTGATGAGGTATAGATAATAGAGTAAGAAATTGATGACTATCAGAGGTAATATGGACATGATAGATATTATAGTAGATCTATTATCCTTGGCATACCTGATTAGGTATAAAAAATAGATATAGAAACTGGAAATTAATCACTATCAGAGGTAGTATGGTTATGATAGATGATAATTGGTCCCATTATCTGTGATGCATTCGACTGTATGCAAGTAACCGAAAATGATCAGAAACTTCATCAGAGGTAATATGGACATGATAAATGTTTTTGAAATAAATCTGTTCAGAGGTAATATAGACATGGCAGATTTATAGATTTCTATAGAGAGAGTCGATAATATAGAGTATTTCAGAGGTAATAGGGACATGAATATTTCATTCAGAGTAAATTTTTTCAGAGGTAATATGGACATGACAAATTTATGAGTCTCTATAGAAGATAAGTGTCATAGAAATAATTTATAGGTAATATGGACATGATTATTCTTTTGACACAATAGATTATTCTAATTTCGACTGGGGAATTGAAATAAGATGTCTTTAAAGCGACTTAGCTTTAATGATAAACTTTTATAAATTGGAGAGTTTGTTTAGAGGATTTCCCTTACAAGAAAGTTTTGTAAGAATTAAAGGTAGTTCCGCTGGAGAATTTGTGAGGACCCTGTGGACACACACAAAAAGAAGAAGAAATGCTATCTTTTTTTATTGGCGCAAGGCACCACAAATTGAGTACGCCTGAGAGATCCTGCGCTGAGGATTCCCGAGTACAAAAAAAATTCTAGAAAATAGGATGATGGAGATCGAGCGGCAGTTGCTCCTTTACTCCGTTGACACTCTGATTACAAAAGTGGAAGAAAACCTAAGAAAATTGCTAACTCTCGGCTCACTGGCAAGAAGTACAGCAATTTGGCTCTTGAAAATGCTCTCCGTTCTGTGCTTTGAAGAGGGATTAGACCCCTTTTTATAGTCGTTCTTGAGCTGGAATGATGTTATGCGCCCACACGAGGAAAATATACTGGTTTTTATATGGGCGCATAGTCCTGCCTTGGGCACATAGGGTGTAGGCGCATGCAGGCTGTGAGATCGTGGGTTGGTCGTGGTGTTGACGTGGCCGCATGCTTCGGTGCACGACTGCTTGTGGAGACTGACGTGGCCGTGCGTTTCGGTGCATATTTCGTTCATAGCTTTGATCGAGTTAGGCTTGGGTGCATAGCCCTGTTTCAGGCTATGCGCCCTCCTTCACAGGGTGGCTTGGGCGCATAGAGCTTCACAGGATGACTTGGGCGCATAGAGCCTCGCAGGATGACTTGGGCGTATATGTCCTCATTGGCTTGGGCGCATAGAGCTTCATTACTGAAATTTTCAAGCTTCTATAAGACCCCCTTCAAAGTTTTAGATACTTGAACGAGTTCAAAATACTTTGAAAGAAGCATGGACCGTCTTCTTGTGATGTAGTGGGCGCATTGCACGGCTCTCTCTTTGGGCGCATAGCGTTTGGCCAGCCTGTCAGAGAGACGACTGTTGAGATCTTCCTCAAAAATCTGAACTGACAGATTCATCGGGAAAGAATTTGAAGAGGTCCATCCTTCATACGTCGTCCACGTCAGCAAGTGGCAGTCGCATAGTGTGCAAGAGGCTGGATCTTCACGTAGGTGCATAGGCCATTGTGGGCGCATACTGTGCAATAGGCGCATAGGTGCATAGGAAATAGTGGGCACATAGAAAGTGTCCCATGCCTATAAATAGGCTCTGAAGGAGAGAGAGTTCATTATTCTCCTCTCTTATAAGTTTCAAAAGACTCTTCTTCTCCTTTCTTTAACGAATCATATCTTCCAAGGTCGTCAAGAGATCTGCGAAGGGCAAGGGGGCTGCACCGAGTGGCTCTCCTCCTGCGGCAGCGTCCTCACCAGTCTAGGACCCGATTCCGGGTGAGGCCACGTCTCAAAAAACAAAGTCTCGAGCTTTAATTTTTGACGCTCAGACTTTTCTTCTGCCTGGACGCATACGCCTAAGGCAACATACTTCTGTGAGCATTCTTATGCGCCCACATAAGTCATGCGCCAACACTGTGGTGTGCTATGCGCCCATATGTTGCCATGTTATGCGCCCACATGCCACTTACATGTTATGTGCCTACGCACTGTTGTATGTTATGTACCCACATGTTTGTTTTGGGCGCGTATCCCTTTGGGTGCATAGTCCTTTGGGTGCATAAGAGCCCTTCGGCACTTAGTTTTTCTTGCAGTTTTTGAGTCTGACTTTCTCTTCTGTCCTTGCAGTAAATATGTTTGTCCCAGAGCTTGAGAGAATCCCTTTCTGCTCTGCCTATCAAGTCCTCGGTACTAGTCTCATAATGAATATGATCATCAAGGTTCAAGCCACGATCAGTCAAAACCAGCCTACGGAACGGACACTCATCATACTTGAACACGATAAGACCTTCTTGAGGCAGATAATTAATGATGAGAAGTTCGTACATGGAGGGACACGTTGTTTCAAGAAGCCGTACTTCCTGTTTGGTGATAGTGTGGGGTTTGAAGATGACGAGACCATACGCTTGAGAAACCCAATGGTGATCTGTCTGAACAATCAGAGGATATGGCTACCATCGATGGAGCATCAATATCCTTTGTCTGCTTTTACTGTCTTGGCCGTGCGGGGACAAATGAAGTGGGAGCTGACTCCTGAGCTCCCCGGGGTTATCTCTGGAAGAATACAGTTCAACTCAGGCGATCGAAAGAAGGACACTTTTAAGTGTGTCCGGGGCTCTGTATCTTATTCTACGAGAGGATTACAACCTGGTGCCGTAGTGAACGATATTTCGACTAACCTCCATCCTTATGCCGCTGATACGCTTTGTAATTTGATAATGACGGGGGATGTGTCGTATCCCGCAGGGAAGACGCGGATGGAATGCTGGAGGTATCCATCTTCATTCTGGAGCAATCTCACTGGCTGGGTGCTTTCTACGTATGAAGCCACCATGAAGACTGCTGGCCTTTACTATGTTATTAGGGCCACTCATTATGGTGTAAGGGTCAACTGGCCGGTGTTTGTCTCTTTGGCAGAGTTATATAACCTTCACACATGTACCTTTTTTTACTCCGGGTGGGGAGATGGGATTGGCTCTCCACGAAATACAGGAAGTGTGGAAGCTTTCCTAGGGCACGGAGCTCTATGAAGAGTACGTGCCTTGTGATGAAGAGCTCCGAGATCTGGAGAGTAAAAACTTTGGGATGATTGATGTATACAAGGAATTGCTCTGCCACCTCCTTATCTGTCCATAGGATTAATAAGAAAGGGAGGACCGAGGGAGCCAATCCCCACACGAGAGCTTGTATGGGCTACATCTTCGTTCAAGGAGAAGGGGAAGATCCGGCCTCTTTTTTGATCTTAAAACCTATGACCAAGTCCGATATAGAAGCCCGGATGACGGATTATGAGACGGCGGATACTGAGGACAGTGATGATCCTGAGTCCCCGATCGGCCATTACTTCCGTCAAGCTGAATATCCGTTGTCAGAGAAAGCTGTGCTGGCAGCTTTCTTAATGATTTGGCTTCGTGAATGCATAGTTCTCGGAGGTTCAGGGTCCATTGAGAGAATAAGCCAGGGTATGATACTTCCGGCTGTAAAGCTGGCGTTAGGACACCGTCTTGTATTGCTTCCTGCGATGGTCTGTGCCACTGGATGAAGTCTGCGGGACTTTGTTAGGAATGCAGTGACTCCTGACGGCAGGGCCAACTTCGTCCGGACCGAACTTCCATATCATTTCCTGATGGGGTGGCTGCTACTGCATTGTCCTACCCTAATGAATATTGGGCCGATGGCGGATTCTTTGGCGGGAGACGCCTTTCTTCGTAGATTTTATGATACAGATTGGACCGTCACCGGTGTACCTGTCTGTAGAAAGGCTTTAGGCTTCTTACAGAACTATGAGTTCTTCAGAGTATACCCTCCGTCCGGTAGTGGTAATGCAGGAGATATTTTAGTGGATGAGGGAGTTCATGCCACTAGTTTGACTGCTGGGGCGTTTCACTGGCTCTAATCTATTATACCATCATATCTGGTGCTCCGAAACAGGAATCATGCTTATCTGGAGCCATATCTGCCGAGCTATTTCGTACGGCAGTTTGGCTACAGCCAGCTCCTTTTGGAAAATGCTAGCCCGTATTTGGAGTCGATAGATAGCTTAACTGACGGGGCACGTGCTTGGATGTACTACAATACTGGGTGTACGGGGGCAGTCTTCACTCTGCCCTTGGATAAGCCTGAGACCCATTTGTGCTATGCTGCCGCCAAATTTTATGTTCAGATTAATACTTTTCATTCCCGGTATGATCGTAAACAGAGCTTGATATTGGGGACTCAGTTTGGCCCTCTTCCTACAAAAAAGGTGCCGAAGGGCCGTAGGAAGGAGAGTGTTGTTCCCACCGTGAAGCCAGCCGTAGTATTAAGGCCAAAAGCTATCCTTAGGGAGCCAACAGTATCTCCGAAGGAGGACACGAAAGATGATGATTCTTCTCCTCTCAATCCTCCTCAGAAGAGGAACGGTTCAACTGAATTGGCCAAGGAGCCAAATTTAAAACGGAAGAAGAAAACTGTCGCCCTAAGGAGAGCCAAGGAAGTAGGTGCTGGCTCGCCTCCCTTGAGGAGGTCCTCCCGGCAAACTGGAAGAGGAGCAACGGCGTCGCGGGCCGTTACTATTCGGGAGGTAGATCCCTTCGTAGACTCCATAGCCGTTCTGGTCAAGCCTTTAGAAGCTTTCTCACCCTTGCGTTTGTTCGTTGCATAGGACCCTGGATTTGAAACTGAGGTAGGTGCCTCCTCATCTGAGGAGGTGGACGTGACAACGGTGTCTCCTGCTCGTCCTCGACCGTTGGATGTGGGCGGGTCTTCTTCAGCTGTAAGACCTGAGCGATGGGGTAATCAGGGCGAAGGCCCAGACCATGACGACGATCAGAAGATCAGTCCCTCCTACGACATATCTGTGGGGGATATGTCTGCAATAGGGGCTGTGATGAAAGAGTTGGACGAGAATCAAGTCTAATCGGCTCATCCTCCGGCGGGTATGTCATCTTTGTGCCTCTCTTCGGATGAGATTTTTCGACTCTGATTTTGCGTGCTCCTCGTGAGGTTGACCACGACTGTATGTTCCCTTTTAGACAAGGAGAAGGGACCACTCGCGAAGATAGCTCCAGGCATTAGAGAAGGAGCAGAGGTTGTCCCTGGCTCCTCTAAATTTGTTGGTACAGAGGGACCCGTTAGTGAGCAAGCCGAAGGTACGAAATTACAACTCTTGAAATTAGGCCTGATGCCGCTTAGGGCCTTGATATTGTTCTTCTTGAACAGTCTGGGCCTGCTCTTGGTTTCCCTGAAGCCAAGATTGATGGCGTAGCCCAGGCTGGAGTCGAGTAAGCCGAAGGTACGAAATTACAACTCTTTCATATTTCTTTTTTTTTGTTACTGATGTATATATATATTTTCTTTGCCAGGTTCGGCTTCTTGTCACGTATCCCTTCCTGGAGTGGAAGAAACTTTCCAAGCCTCCTCCCCGACGACCTCCACTGAAGATAAGTAGATGGCCCAGGAAGTCGTCAAAGCTTTCTACTCTGTGCTGAAAGTGAAGCTTCCTGGAGTCCTGAATCGGAATGCTGCCTTTGGCCCTATGAAGGCTGTTGCCGAATGCCAAGTAGCGGCCCTCGAGAGCATTGCCGGTTATGAAGAACGGGCCAATACTCCGAAGAAAGTTCTGAATGACCTGGAGGGTCAGGTGGCCAGGTTCCGGGATACCAAGCAGCGGAGCCCGACGTTGCTGTTTCGCACAGAAGACGAGGCTTTGATCACGGCTCTTGCGGAGGAGAAGGCTACTTTCTAGGCAAGAAAGGACGCCCTCGTTCGAGAGATCGACGAATTGGCTGACCAGTATGGTCAGTTCAACGCTACAGGTGAGGCACATGCTGCCTCAAAGAATAAACTGGCTGTGCAGATCACCGAGAAGTATAATCACATTGTGCAGATCCAGAATGAGATCGCCCAACTGGAAGCCAACTTGAGGGCGACAACATATGAGAAGGAGGATTATTTGGCTCAGGCTGCCATGACCGTCACCACTTTTGCCCATTTAGAAGAACAGCTGGCGAAGTTGGAGGGAGAGCATCTGAGTCTGATCCTTTTCGAGGATGAAGGTACTCACCAAGAAGAGGCGCGCCGTCGAGCTACCGCGAAGTCTGAAGCCGAAATCATGGCTCTAAGGGACAATATCAATCGCCTATGTATCCATTAGATTTTTTGTTTGTACCCCCTTTTTTTCCAGCCGTCACGACTCTTGTACCCTTTTTTCCGTCTCTTGATAGATGTTCAAGTAAAGAATAAAGAATCTTTTCAAAGTGAATGTGGTTTTGTGAAATATCGGAACTAGAGATAATGTGAACGTAGCAAGGATATTTCTGGTGGGTATTCCGCTGGGGAATTTTGATGTGGACCTATTATCCGTTTTATATTAATTTTTTTTGAATATAGATAATAAGTTGAACGAAGCTGCTAGTAGAGGTAATATGGACATAATAGCAGATGATGTTCTATATCTGACCAGAGGTAGTATGGACGTGAAAAGATATATAACGTTAGGTGGGAGTGGATAATTCAGAGGTAGTATGGACGTGATTATCCTTGATGAATGCTTTGCTCAGAGGTTATATGGACATGGTAAAACATTTCTTAATCATTCCACTGGAGAAATAATTATCGGAAAACAATTCAGAGGTAATAGGGATGTGACTTGTTTTCGTCAAAACGAGTTCGGACAGAGTCAAAAACGGGAATGATTCCACTGGAGAAATATTTTAGAGGACCTATTATCCAAGGCGTATTCAAGACTCTTGAAATACAGATAATAGTTAGATAATTTTTGAATCACATAAACATCAAACTGTACATTTACATGACTGAACATATGTGAACATTATGTAAAAAAGGTTACACATAGTATTTCTTCAGGAACTTGCCGTTGATAGACATCATGTGCAAGTCACCATCAGGCTTGATTAGTCGTTACGCACCGTTAGAATACACTGATTCTATGATGAAAGGACCTTCCCATTTAGGCTAGAATTTTTCTTTTGCTTTGTGCATCATGACCATTGGTCTTCTCACTGCTAAGACTAGATCACCGACTTAGAAGATTCTTTCCTTCACCTTTTTATTGAAGGCTTTGGAAAGACGTGTTTGGTATAACTCAATGTGTTGCTGAGCTAACAAGCATTTTTCGTCTAGCGCTTCGAGCTCCTGGAGTCGCAGACGGTAGCTTTCTTCGGTAGTCAACTCGCTGGCTAGGGCTACTCGAAGAGAAGGAATCTGGATTTCTAGGGGAAGAACTGCTTCGCTCCTATAAACCAGAGAGAATGGCATACTGCCTGTTGGAGTCCGGACCGTTGTACGATAGGCCTATAGATATTCGTCGAGCTTCTCATTCCAATCGTGCTTGTTTGAAGACACGAACTTTTTGAGAAGTTTTATGATGGTTTTATTGAAGGCTTCTGCTAGCCCATTAGCCGCTGGATTGTAGGTAGCAGAGGCTACGTTCTGGATTCGGTTCCTGTCGCAGAACCGATAGAATGCATGGCTTACGAATTGTGGACCATTGTCATGGATGATCCTGCGAGGTAGGCCGAAGTGGTAGATAACGTGATGTTTGATAAAACTGATCACGTTTGACGCCTTCACTTCGGTGAGTGGTATAGCTTTCGCCTATTTAGAGAAGTAGTCGATTATGGCTAGGATGAACCGATGTCCTCTGGAAGATGGCAGGCTGATTGGTCGACGTCCATGCCCCAGGCTTCAAAAGGCCAAGATGCTGCAGTTGGGTGTAGAAACTCTCAAAGTTGATGAATGAAATCGTGGTAAAGCTGACAAGCCCTATACTTTTTTGCATATTCAACAGCATCTGCTATCATCGTGGGCCAATAATAACTCATTCGTTTCAGGCGACCTTGTAATTTGGGGCCCGATTGATGTGCACCACAAACTCCGTCGTGAGCCTCCCGGAGTGCATGTTTGGCTTCTGTGTCTGATAAACATCGTAACAGTAGCCTATCGGAAGAGCGTCGGTACAAAATCTTGGTAGCTGTGTCATAGTAAAATCTGAAGGTTCACCTTTGGATAGACACTGCTTCCTTCGGGTCCTCGGAGAGGATTCCATAGACGACGTAGTCTATGAAAGAAAATCTTCAGTCTTTAATATCGACGTTTGTTTTCGTTGTATAAATGTGATGAATATACAAGGCATTTTTCATACAGAATAGTTCTCGACCAGATACTGTGATCGACTGCTGAGTATTGGTAGGGACGGTCAAGGAAGCAGCAAGACCGGCTAGAGCATCTGCTTCTATATTCTGTAGTCGAGGCACGTGCTCGATGAAGAATCCGACGAAAGTAGATGCCAACTCGATTGTTGCTCTGTGATAGGGGATGAGATCTTCGTGACGAACTTCATAATCCCCTCGGACCTGACTAACTATTAGCTTGGAATTGCCGTAGGCTTCTAGATAGTCAACTCCCAGTTGTTTTGCCAGTTGCAGGCCGATTAATAAGGCATTATATTCGGCCACGTTGTTGGTGCATGGTTCCATGGGAGAATATGCACGATGAATAACCAGATGATTAGATGACACGAGCACGACGCCGACTCTGGCCATAATATTTCCTTTTGGTCCTGTTCTTGATGCACCGTCAAAGAACATTCGCCAAATGGAGATTTTTTTAGTTGCAGTGTTAGACTCCACTACTTCATCGGGGATTTCGTTGTAGAGTTTGGAAGATTCTGGCACCGGATGAGCTACTAGGAAATTAGCTAATGCTTGGCCTTTTACAAACTTCTGAGGAATGAAGAGCATATCGTATGGAGACAACAACATTGCCCATGTAGCTAAACGGGAATTGAGAGAACCCGGTTTAGTCATGAGTATTCTGAGAGGATTGACTATAGATATGATGTGGATAGTCTGTCCAGACACATAGTGGCGTGTCTTCTGGATGACAAGTACCAGTGCAAGGCATTCCTTCTCCACTGGTGTGTATCTATGTTCGGCACCCACCATTGTGCGCCTGAGGTAGTAGATTGCCTTTCATGGCCGCCTTCATTCTTCTGAGCAAATAGGGCGCCAAGAGAATGGTCCATAGCGTGGACATATAGTAAGAAGGGCTTCCACATTATTGGAGCTACCAATACTGGGGGCTTGTAAGATACTTCTTAATGTCATCGTATGCGCGTTGACATTGTTCAGTCCAGACAAAAGATACGCCTTTCTTCATGAGCTGAGTGAATGGTTGACATCTTTTCGAAAGGTTCGAAATAAATCGTCTGATGTAGGCTAGCCTTTCTTGTAGTCCGCGTAGCTCTTTGAGGTTTCTTGGAGGATGCATATCGAGGATAGCCTTTACTTTCTCCGGGTCAAGATGTATACCCTTTGAAGTGATAACGAAACCAAGAAACTTGCTGCTGAAGACTCCCAGAAAAGACTTGGTTGGATTCATCTTGAGTTGGTGTGCACGCATTAGTTCGAACACCGTTCTCAAGTCTTGGAGGTGGTTGCCCTTGAGATGACTTTTAACTGCGATATCGTCTATGTAGCACTCCACAGTTTTGCACAAATGATCGTAAAAAATTATGTTCATGGCTCGCTGGTATGTCGTCCCTGCATTCCTCAATCCGAAGGGCATCACCGTATAGCAGTATACCCCCAACGGTGTTCGAAAAGATGTGTGCTTCTCGTCGTCAGGGAACATCTTGATCTGGTTGTAGCCTGAGAACCCATCCATGAAGGACATCCGCTCGAAGTCGCAAGTATTGTCGATCATTACGTCGGTGATCGGTAGAAGGAACTCATCTTTCGGGCATGTAGAGTTCAAATCATGGTAATCGATACAGACTCGAACTTTATTATTCTTTTTTATGACTGGAACGATGTTGGCAACCCAGTCATGGTGTTGTTCTTCGCGAATGAATCAACTGGTAATGAGCTTCTTGACTTCATTTTCGATGGCCTCCATGACATTTGGTCGGAATCGTCGTTGTTGCTGCTTCACTGGCTTAGCTTTAGACGAAATATTCAGGCGGTGCATGGCGACTTTAGGGTCCAGGCCTGGCATGTCTTCATAGCTCCATGCAAAGACGTCGATGTATTCTCTTATAAGCTATATAAGAGATTGGCGTTCATCGTCAGATAGACTTTTGTTGATGAAGATTGGTTTAAAAGATGATTCACCTCCTAAATTAACTTGGACGACTTCGTCTTCGGTAGGTGGTTCACGTTGTTCGAAGTGCAGCTCCCACCTAGTATCCATCTTTTGAGCCCATTGTTCAAGCTCGATTGATTGGACATCGTCTGCAATTTAGTCAACGGAAGCCATGTTGACGGACAGAGTTACTTTGAACATATTGCCAATGCTGGAGTCTGAGTCCCAGAGGGAGGAATCAGAAGAACGAGAACAATGATCTGCTTTATCATCTGAAGTTTCGAGAGTTGTTGGAGGAGTAACATAACCTAAACCAACACCGTTTCGTTGATAGTAGTTCTCGGGTTTGTCTGGAGGAGCAAAGTGTCGTATTGGCAACCGTCGTCCCCGACCGTAATTTAGTCCCTGGCGCTTTTGATGTCATATCCCATGTTCTGGATGATATTCTTGGCCTGCCAACTATACCAAAAAAGTTGTATTTTTCCAGAGTCATAGTCAGCTTTTGTGTTGCGTTTGGGAGAAGTAGAGTCCGGAACGAACTTTCTTTCGCCAATTACTCGACCGAAGATGATTAGTTCTTCATCCTTCTTTCTGGATGGAATGATGAAGTAGTGGATATCTTCTGGGTAAACTTTTTCCTACAGGTAAGGCGTCGTGACCGGCATGCAGAGGTGTGGTCCTATGCCGTGCTCTAGAGCGTATATCGTATCTATGTAGTGGTTTACAGATTGATAGACATCGGAGTAATTCAAAGATAAACCTTTACTAAAAAAATACGCAAGTTCTTCTTCAGGGATAACATCATCCGCTGAAGGTACATTATTATGAGTATTGATATACTCATTGAGAGGATCATCATCTGGAAGAGGAGCCACAGTCTTGGCCAAGTTCACCACGTAGGGTAATTCTTCAGGATTGGGAGGACGGACTTCAGCAGGTTCCTCATGAGGTTTAACCTTGTCAGGGTTCTTACGGAGAGTGATGGTCAATGGTTTGACCTTGTCAGGGCTCTTTTTTTTCACCCAGATTGTGAGAGGCTTCGGAGTACATTTTGGAGTAGTACGTCCTTTGACTCGGATAATCAGGGGACCATCATTGGAGGATGAACTTGCTTCAGCTTTATTGTCAGCTTCGTTGCCGTCATCCTTGGGGGGCTGAGATTGGTAAAGTACCGAATCTCCATAGTAGGCTTCGATGCCCTTAAAAGGATCGACATCGGCAAACTCCGTCTTTACGACACCGTCGCTATTGATGTACTTGAAGCACTGGTGAAGTATGGAAGGAAAGACCATGTTCTCGTGTATCCATGGATGTCCCAATATGACGTTGTAGGATACATTGGCATCGATCACATAGCAGGAAACCTCCGTTCGGAGATCACCGATCTGGCACTTGAGACGGATCTTGCCCAGTTGGTGGCTTCGACCAGCATTGAAAGCTATGATAGTTGTATTGGTTGCAGATAGCTTGTGCAGAGGGATTCCCAGAATTTGAAGTAAACTTCTAGGAATGATGCTGAGGAAGGATCCTGGATCGATGTGCATGCAGTCCACCTTGATCGCCTCGATATACCCTGTATAGTACAGGGGTCTATCATGACGATTATTTTTGAGTAGCATGTCCTCCTATGAAATGGTGCTGTTGGGCACCACTTCCATAGTACTGTGGCAGTGGGGACATGAGACAGGGTCTTCAGCGGGGGCTTTGACTTCAGCGAGATAAGTGTCGACATATAGTAATGCCTCGCTTAAGGCCTTCCGCGTTTCTTTGGAGAGTCGCAATAGATCGAACAGAGACAACCTGGCAGGTGTATTGGCCAGCTGTGCCAGTATGTCAAAGTTGTAGGGCCGGTCCATGCCTTCGGAAGATGGCGCCTTCAGAGACTTGTCAAACCGCGTCTCCTTCTGCTTGGCTTTGTCGGTAGTTGAAGGCTTAGACGGGCCGACTTCTGAGCTTGTGGGGGTAGTAGGAGCTTGAGAAGGTAATGCTTCTTCTTGTGCGGGATAGAACCTCGTAGATGGGAGAAGACACCATATGGCATGACTTGTATTTTTTGCCCCTTTTTGCTTTGGAAGATACCACCCCCTGTGTCATCTCTTGTACAATGTCTGGATGGACCCACATGATCTCACCACGTTCAGTCGTGAGTGGCACCAGGGTTGAGTTGCGAGCTGGCAGTAGGTTGACGACTTCCATTATTGCTTTGGGGATCGGGATCACGCCGTCTGGGACTTCTGTGAGAGGAAAGTCACGAAACTGAAGAGAGATCATGTTAGAATATACGACCTTATCTTCAGCTTTGAGGTTGATCACTTGGTTGTGGATAAGCTGTTGTATCTTCTTCTTCAGGATGATACAGTCCTTGGTGGAATGGTGCCCGTACTAATGATATAGACAATACTTGGGGTCGTTGAGTTGGTTCGTATCTGCAGGACGTCGTGGTGGAGGCAATGTCAGTTTATTATCCTTCGTCAATGTGTGAAAAATAGTAATAATATTGTCTTTGTCAAAGGAGAAGGTCTCCTTAGGCTTGTCGGAGGAGCCCTGAGAATTGGAAACTCCTATGGAAGTGTCGACCTTCAGGACTTCTTTTCCTTTACCCCCACGGACAGGGATAGTTTGAGGATGCTTGCCCTTGTCTTTAGATTTGGGCGTTTTCAACCCCAGTAGTTCAGATTAGGAACGTTGTTTTCAGCAGCATCAGCGGCCCCAATGAAAATGGGCCATGTATCATACTTATGTATGCCCAGACAAAACTATACCATAGAAAGGAGTCGACAAGTATCCATAAGTTCTGAGTCTGGTATACCGAAGGGCATCTTCAGTACTAGCCGCCTGAAGCGTTCGATGAAGGTGATGATAGACTCAGTCCTCCTTTGCTTGGTCTCGATGAGGGTGGACATGCTAACTTGCATGCCACTTTCATAAAACCTGTTGAGGAACAACCTCTCCAAGTCTTTAAAAGAATTGATACAGCCGTCAGGCAGATTGCAGAACCATTCGAAAGCTACCCTCTGTAAGGTGCTAATAAACAGCTTTGACAAGAACGGATCATCCCTGGGTAAGTGTAGAGTCTGCATGTTGAAGTATGTCATGTATTGACAAGGAAAAGTCAACCCGTCAAATGAATTTAGTGTCAGCGGCTTGTAGTTAGGAGGGCAAGTAGCATTCTCCCATTCAGGAGGATAAGGTTGATATATCCCTATCTTCTGAAGCTCGTCTTTGTGTGAGATGGTGTCGAAACGGGCGACCAGGGAATCAATTGCATCTTGTTGATTAAGCAGGTGTTGGGAAACGACTGCTGAACGGTTGTCTGGCGTCGTTGGCGAAGGACCACCTCCAGCATTTGCAAGATTTGGGAGAGGCACAACAGAATGATACTCCTTTTGTAGTGAAGGAGGGTTGTTGCTATGAGCTGGACTAGCATGAGCCGAGACATTTTGTTGAGGTAGAGGAATAGCCCCAGCAGCTTGGACCGCCATGATACTGGTCAGCATATCAGTGATCTTGGCGAATGCTGTTTCAAGATCCTCTAGCCATTTGCTGGTCTGATCACTGGCTTCTTCAGGTCTTTCTCTGTCTACCATGTATGTAGATAACATGCGAGGATGAACAGAGGAAACAGTACAACTGGTGTTGATATTGTCTGTCTCTGAGTTGACAAGTTCCTCATCTTCAGGTAGAGGAGGTAGATAGTCGCCATCAGACTCGGAGGGATCGTCGTCCTCTAGAAGGCTACCCCCAGTGTGAAGGTCATCCATTTCAGACTCTGAGGAATACTACCCCCAGCTTGGGAATCTTCGTCATCCATACGGAATCTCGCCTTTGACCGAGTACCCATATAAACTCCTTCAGATGTGACAGCCTGCTGGCCTTCTGTTTGTAGACTTCTCCTCCTTTTTCTCGTGGAAATGAGAGAGAAAGTTGGGTTCGTGGTCCACCGTCTTTGATTGGGGCTTCCGTAAGGGGGACCCCATGAAGCCATGTTGGATGAAACACACAGCCGCTTTTTATTATCAAAGAAATGCAGCCGTCAAAATACGGACTGTCTCTGAGGCACACTTGTTGCTTTGGAGTAGCAACAATTGATGACAATACTGGTGCACGGATATGCACTATGAATTGTTATGTCCTTCTTTGCTTTAAGCTTATGATTTATCATGTCTCGTAAGTCAGCGGAAGGGAGTTTTGCCTTACAACCCATGTTGCTTGTATCGTCGAGCTTTGCATGCGGGTTCGTAAGGAGAGTTGGTGCATCCAGACTTAGTTCACATGCAGGGGCAACCCCCACACCTAAGTTCTGTGATATCCTTGAAGACAGTCCCATGCTATACATGTTGGGGCCTTTTTTTTTTTGTGGGCGTATAGGCCTTGGAGACTGGCTTTGGGCACATGCTTCTTGGCAGCGTGTCTGAGCCTCTTTGATGTGGGCGCATAGTATGGATCCAGTTAGCCTGGGCACATAGCCTTGGGCGCATGATCCTGGATGCCCAATCTGTTGAAGACAGAGGCCTTCTGATTGGAGTTATGTGCCTAAACACCCCCTTGGGCGCATAGCTTTGGGCGCATGCTCGGTGGAGCAGTGCCGTTTTCTCCCAGCTTCGTCTCCTTCGTTTGTGAGCCTCGCTGGGTTTGCCCAGAGTGTCGAACACTTCGATTCTTGGCATCGTAATGCTTTCCTTTACCAAGTCTCGAGCGTCGTACACTTTGTTGTTGGTTGTACAGGAAAGAAGTTGCTGGGCTAGTAGAGCCCGTAACGGTGTGAGCCTTCTCCATTTGGGGAACTTCTGTGGCAGAGTCATGCGCCCATGTGACAGAGTCCTCCAGTTGCATATCTACTATGACACTAGCAGGATATGCACAACGAGCCTTCGGAAGCCAAGTCTTGCGAGACTTGTTTGGCTTTGCTGATTTTGAGGGAGTAGAGCCATCCCTCGTGAGCATATCTTCGAACGCCTGTTAATCGAACTTTGCGATCAGCATCTTCTGAGTACTCTCCATTTTGTCGTTATCAGATTGCATTACCACCTTTTCGTCAGAAGAAAAGGTAGTCCCCAGCAGAGTCGCCATTTTTGTGGACACATACAAAAAGAAGAAGAAACGTTGTCTTTTTTTTATTGGCGCAAGGCACCAAAAATCGAGTACGCCTGAGAGATCCTGTGCTGAGGATCCCCGAGTACAAAAAAAGAATTCTAGGAAATGGGACGATGGAGATCGAGCGGCAGTTGCTCCTTTACTCCGTTGACACTCCGATTACAAAAGTGGGAGAAAACCTAAGAAAATTGCTAACTCTCGGCTCACTGGCAAGAAGTGCAGCAATTTGGCTCTTGAAAATGCTCTCTGTTCTGTGCTTTGAAGAGGGATGAGACCCCTTTTTATAGTCGTTCTTGACTTGGAATGATGTTATGCGCCCACACGAGAAAAACACACTAGTTTTCATGTGGGCGCATAGTCCTGCCTTGGGCGCATAGGGTGTAGGCGCATGCAGGCTGTGAGATCGTAGGTTGGTCGTGGTGTTAACGTGGCCGCATGCTTCGGTGCACGACTTCTCGTGGCCCGTGCGCTTCGGTGCACGTTTCGATCATGGTTTTGACCGAGTCAGGCTTGGGCGCATAACCCTGTTTCAGGCTATGCGCCCTTCTTCACAGGGTGGCTTGGGCGCATAGAGCTTCAAAGGATGACTTGGACGCATAGAGCCTCATTGGCTTGGGCGCATAGAGCTTCATTGCTGAAATTTTCATGCTTCTACAGACCCATTATTTATAACTTATCCAAAAATCGTTAGGATAAAAAATAATAGTTCGAAATGAAGTAGATATTAACAAGCAAAGTATTCACTACTCCAGAAATAAGATGTAAATATTGTACAAAACTTGCTGGGGTATACAAAGTAGTCTCCACTTATGATTTAGACATAATACTTTTTCAAGAACTTGCCATTAATAGGCATCATCAACAGATCTCCATTAGGCTTTGCTAGCCTGTATGCTCTATTTGAATACACTAATTCAACAACAAATGGATCTTTCCATTTAGCTACGAATTTTCCTTTGCTTTTATGCGTTATAACCATAGGTCTTCTTACTGAAAGAACTAGGTCGCCGACCTGGAAAACTCGTTCCTTTACCTTCTTATTGAAAGCTTTGGAAATACGGGCTTGATATAACTCAATTCGCTGTTGAGCCATTAAGCGTTTCTCATCGAGAGCTTCCAATTCTTGTAACCGTAGACGATCATTGCCTTCAGTTGTTAATTCATTGGATAGAATGATTCCAAGAGACGTGATTTGAATCTCCAGAAGAAGAACTGCTTTACTTCCTGTAGAAGCATGGAAAATATCAGAATAATGGTCCATGCGGCTCCGGATACGAAGCCCATGCGGCTCATATGGGAGCTGTCTTATACAGTTCAAAAGAAGATGCGACTCCGGATACGAAGCCCATGCGGCTCATATGGGAGCTATCTTATACAGTTCAAAATAAGACTCTCAGTCTCATGCGGCTCGAGAGTGTATGCGGTTCAGCAGGAATATACGGCTCGATCGATGCCACGTGTCCCCTCGTGATCCTTCCCTACAGCTGGCCCTTTGAATAGTGGCCTCATTTAATGCTCTGACACGATTTGACGACTGTGGCGGCTCTGGCATAAAGTGTCATAATGGCTCTGCCATAATGACAGACTCTTCGGGAAAAGAAGAAGATCTCTGACCCGATCCGCCAGAAATCCTAGGTTGCCACGTGGCAAATCTCATGCGGCTTAAATAGAGAACAGCTTCATGCGGCTCACTGAGAAGTCACCCTATATGATTAGCAGAAATCAGCCATATGCGGCCCACTGAAAGCTCAGCCCCTGCGGCTCGCAAAGACTATGCATATGCGGCTCATGGAGAGTTCGTTCCCTGCGGCTCGATGAGGTATTGTCCTATGCGGCTCACGAAGGGTATCTCCCTGCGGTTCAAGTGTTGCCCATCCTATGCGGCTCTGGCAGGACCCACAATTAAAACACGTGGCATCGGATCAATCAAGGATTTAACCGAATCTCAACAAATATATTTGACATCATCATCATAATTACTGAGATCAAGGCATATCATTTATCATCAAGCCAATGGGACACGTGACGAGCAATCGAACATTGGCATAATCAATCATGAAGATTTAAAGCAGTTAGCATTAATTGCTCACAAGATACGGTGCTATCCGTATTAATGGCCTAGATTTATTGTAATCAGGATCAAGGGTTCAGATAGATTGAAGGAGCGCCGACATTCCAAATAAATGATCATTAGCAAACCCTAATGATCACACCCCACTCCTATAAATAGCCAGCATCATTCCCTTGCAAAACCCCCCCGGCAACTAGAGAATAAAAAAAAGAGAGAGACAGATATACAGAGAGAGCTCCCCCTTTTTTGATAATCACAGAGAGAGAGAAGCCAGGAGAGCAACACGAGGAGAGCAAGAAGAGCATTTCTTCGTCCACGCCAAGCAGATCTTCTCCGAGCCAAGACTGCATACCGATCGTCCAAGGAGTAAGGCAGAGCGGCCGTCGCTTTCCCGAGCCTCTATCATCACCCCCCAGAATCTAAAATAAACAATTGTACTTAGACTGCTGTACCTAGGTTTTCGTCCCTAGGCTTTCTTTGTACAAGCGAGTTTGTATTGTGAGTCTAAGTTCAGTCCTCCCATAAAACTGTTCTATACTTTTACAATCAATGGCAAACACGATGGCGACTCTGCTGGGGACAAACTTCTCCACGGCTGAGGAGTTGGTGACGCAATCGGATGCAGCCAAACTTGGCTCCACACAACAGAAGATGGTCGTCCACTTCGACCAACGGGCGTTCGAAGAGATGCTCTCTGAAGGCAGCGCTGGCCCGATCCAGAAGCGCACCCGCACAATGAAGGCTCGCAAAGAGTGGAGGCCAAAATCATTTGCTCCTCCTCAAGTCTTCGATGGGATACCCTCTGTTGCTCAAGACGGCGAGAAGGACTCTCCTGTGGCCCCACTTCAGACCGTAGACAACTCTGTTGTCCCCAAGCCCGGCAGAAGAAAATACTATGATGCTGGACTTGCAGGGGCAAAGAGGAACTCTACGCGATCCGAGCCGCAGAAGGGTATTAGCCGCAGGGAGAAAGCCCATGCGGCTACATCCGCCAACCGCGTGAAGAAAACTCATGCGGCCACATCTGTCAGCCGCATAACTTATGCGGCTACAGTTGCCAACCGCATGAATGAAACTCATACGGCTATTAGAGTCAATCGTTTGCAGAAAACCCATGCGGCCACAGATGCCAACCGTATGCGGCCAGCCTGCACGGTCGTGACTCCTAGCCGCATAAGAACTCAGCCGACGACAGAAGACAACCGCATGCAGACAGCCTACACGGTTTCCAATCCCAGCCGCATAGTATCCGCTCCATGCTCCTCTCGATCAGTTTTCGACCGTCTCTCGTACGGTCCGAACCCTGATGATTCTCCAGACTCTGTGGTATTCAACTTGGACTCTTCTTATTATGCACCCACAGGTGCTAAGAAGAAGAAGTCCAGGGCAGCGCGGGCTCATCAAGCCCAGACAGCTGCCCCAACCTCTGACTATCGGGGCGTCCCGCTAATTATCACGCGGGCCTCTGATGGAAAGTTGTATAGAACCGCTCAAGTCCAGTCCCCAGCGGCAAACAGACAAAGTGGTTCCTCTGACCTGCGTGAGGTTGTCCTCCACAAACGCAAGGAAAGAGAAGGGGCGTGCAAAGAGTCCTCACATGGACGTCACTACACCCAGATCATCGTCAACTGCTGCTGCAACAACACGGCAGTGAAGGAAGACCGGTCGTCCGTCTTCCAAAGATTACAGCATCCGAGCTCGGGGGACGAAGCACCTCCTATTGCCTCCTGTAATTCCGTACAGAAAGTTCCCGCCGAGGGGAAAGGGAAGAAGACAAGCATCTCCAGCCCAAAAATATCAACTACTACAGCTAAGAAATTGTCAGCTAAACGGTTGCCCTCCGCCGGAGTATGCCAACACACCCGTTCGAAGACAAAATCTGCTGCAATGGGAGATTCATCGTCCGTACCACTGAGGGTCGAGGGAGCTGGGGGTAGCACTCCTCCGAACATCCACAACAATCCGATATTTCAAGGAGACGAGCCTGGAGAAACAACTCTCCCATCAGGTGCAACAGATGCTGATGTCCCCGAGGATATTCGTGACTCTCAAGATGAAGCAAACTCCGAAGCTGGGGGTACTGTTCCTTCTGAGTCCGAACCCAAAGAGAATATTCCTACCTACCCCGATGATTTCTCGATGCATGGGTACGACTCGGAGGGCGCACCCTCCACCGTCCCTTCCGTCACTCCTCACGTAAGGACGGTATTCATGACGGACAACAATCAAGGTGGCTCCAGTGATCGCCAACGCATCGACACTTTGGAGGCCATACTGCACGCCTTGGTCAAGTCTGTAGAGGAGATCAAAACGACGCTTCCTACTCTGCAGGGAGTGACACCTGGCCAGACAAGTGCGGGTCCCACAATCAACGTCGATTCAAATTCGGCGGCACCGAACCCGGGCAATAATTCTCCCGAAGTAACGGCTCCGACTGCGACAGATGTGACCCGAGAAGTAAGGAGAGAAGTTCAAGAGCTCCGAGCCATGTTCCACGCCCGAGAAAACTCTCAAGACTTCAGAATACGGTAACCATATCCTGCTGAATGGAGGGATGTTCCATTCCCACCAAGATATAAGCCGTTCAATATCAACCCCTATGATGGCAAGACCTCAGCAAGTTGGTATATCACTTACTTCGAGGTCACCACCGACCATCTGCCCCATGATGACGCTATCCTCACGCGGTTATTCATCGGGGCATTGGAAGGAGTCGCCTTCGACTGGTACCGCAACCTGCCGGACAATTGCATCCACTCCTTCGCTAGCTTCAAATGCTTGTTCTTGGAGAGGTTCTACGAGGTAGGGCAGGACGTCATAATGTCTACCCTCATGGACGTCATCCAAGGAGAGAAAGAGCCGACGAGGAATTACATTGAGCGGTTTCGTCAAACCGCAATGAAGTTACCATCTGGCAATCCGGATTCTTCCCTGATTGAAATTTGCCAAAAGAGACTACTCCCAACAATTAGTCTCTGGATGGGCGAAAGTCAATTCAAGGACTGGAAGGCTTTTATCATCAGTGCTACAAGTACCGAAGAACGATTGAAGAAGGCCCGCCAGCTGGGGTTGCATATCTCAGAGGGAGAGAACAAGGGCAAGCGTCCCAGCACCAACACCGACAATGGGGGTAGCCCCTCCAACAATCGGGACAACAGAGGCAAGCAGGCTATGGTGGCCGACACGGTCCAGAAGCCCAAGTCACAACCAACAGACAAATAATGGCCTCAAATCACTTACTCTTTTGAAGACGGCCACGTCAAGCCTATCTTGGACATGCTCATACAAGGAGATAGAATTCAGCTCCCTCCACCAAGACGGAAGCCTCGGCCGACTGACTTGGAGAACCCAAAATTCTGCTATTACCACCGTTACGTCCACCATGCTACACACTACTGCTACCAACTGAAACGGTACATTCAAAACCTCATCGATTCGAACGCTCTAGCCATCGATTTCGAGGACGTACCGTAGCAGCCAACATGGTATCCGTACAATTCGGCAGCTTCCCGCCAACAGAGACTCAAGACGGTATTATACCCATCCCTCTGGCAATGATGGAAATTGCTAATCTTCTGCCTGCTCGAGATCAAGCTGCCGATCTTGTATCTCTCACTACATCGCGAGGAGAAATTATGTGGGTCCATCCGGACTTGGTCCACGAGGTGACTCAGCCCACAACACCTCCCATTCACAAGAAGAGAAGCGGAAAAGTCAGATCCTGTCGCACCGTCTCGGCAGATGAAGAAGAAGTCACGGCCGTTGTTACTCGATCTGGAGCACAATCTCAGTCCTGGACCGGCCCAGCCTTCGACGACCGACAAGCCTAGGCCGAAGGAGACTCGCTTCGACAAATCCCTCTGAAAGGAGACACCTCAGGGGCTGGAGAGGCCCTATAACTTCGACATCTTGGCACAATTGGCCAATACACCGGCCAAATTGTCCTTATATGAACTCCTAAGGCTCTCAAAGGATGTCCGTACAGCTTTGAGTGATGCACTCCAAAATGCCGACGCATACTTGGCTCAGGTCAACCTCACGGGAGATAATCAACCTGCAGATTTCCAAGATAGTGTGTGTACGGGAGCGATGCCCAATATCGTCTTCTCTCCGCAGGATATGCTCATCAAAACTAACCTGCACGATCGCCCGTTATACTACACTGGATACATTGGCGACGTAAAGGTGGACCGAATGCATATTGACCCTGGGTCTTCCATAAGCATCATTCCGAAGGGTCTGCTACATCATCTTCGCATTTCGATGCATCGCCTGACGCCTACGAGCACCGCCATTAGCGGTTTCAATTCGGGCAGGAGCTACCCAATCGGGAAGATCCGTCTGAAATGCCAGATTGGCGATCTCCAATCAGAAGTCACCTGCTACGTCATAGACGCCGACACTTCTTACAACATCCTTTTGGGGCGGCCTTGGATACACGATTACATGATCGTGCCTTCCACGCTGCACCAATGCTTCAAATATGTCGATAAGCATGGCTTCGTGAGAACAGAATTTGCCGATATCGATCCCTTCAAGGGGGTCGAATCTTATTACTCAGACTCCTGTCTGTACAAAAAATCAAAGAAGCACCTGGTCGAAGAAGATGTGCAAGCTCATACCAAGACGGCCACAGGATCAGAAGAACCTCTAACGATCCACCTCCAGGCGTGCAAATCAGGAAATTTTGCACCCCTCACGGCCACTCGGCGTAAGGACGTAATCAGCCTCTCGGCACAGGAAGAGTAGTTGAGAATTCGGTTGCCAAGGTCTGGCCAGGTGTCGAGACCCATAACAGGGCCACTTACCATCAGACTGCCAAGAGTCGTTCAACCCCAAACGGAGAAACTCAATCCCTCCGATAGGCCACTGACAATACGCCTTCCCAAGAAAGGTCATCATCCCGATACAAGGTCTGACACTTCTAGCGAACCAGCCACCCCTCGCTCCACATCGAGTGCCAGACTGGGGGTTGCTAGTCTACCGACAACCCCACGCTCTTCTCCGTCAGTTGAACCTCTGAAGATCAAGCTGACTAGGACGTCCTCTCAGTCTTCACTTACACAGGGGGTAGCCGAGGAGGAGCCGGAACTAGCCAAGTATGTGGCTACTCACACTAATGTCCCCTCCGCCGATGATGTAATTCCCCTAAAAAAGATATCTTACTTCATCAATAAAGGATTATCTTTGAACTACACTAAGCTCAACAAGCTACGTACAATGTATGCTATGGACCACGGTATAGGCACTCACCTACACACACAGGTGACAAATGTATACACCGCGATCCAGCTTACTCCAGCAAAAGACGCCTACCGAATATACGAAGGAGGGGACCATCCAATTATCTTCGGCCGGAAAGACGATCCGTACCCCTTCATAATAAAGGAAGCCGATCTTGGGTCAGATGTCGGGAGACTGCCTCTGTATCTTTATAGCCCCCAGTCCAAATATCTCATGCAAAAGCAGGGATATGATCTGGAGACTACACCAGGTTTGAATTACGGCACTGGACGTCGACTACCTTTGAAGCCCCCAGTACCGACCGGCAAGCTACGGGACTACTATAGCAAAACTCGATGTGGACTAGGGTATGTAACTCCCACGACGACCCCCGAGAGTTCAGATGAAGAGTGTGACTGGCAGTCACATTCAACCGGGTCACCAACTTTCGACTCGGATACCAGCATCAGAGACATATTCAGACAAGTCCTGTCAGTCAATATGGCATTTGCTGACGCTTACGAAGAAGACGAAGACATTCCTGAAATCCTCGAACTAGAGCCGTGGGCACAACAGCTGGACGCGCAATGGGAAAAACGGTTCGAGCAGAGAGAACCTCCTACCGAAGATGAAGTTATGCAGGTCGACCTCGGCAGCGAGTCCTCTCCAAAGCCAATCTTTGTCAGTAATAGTTTAACAGACGAAGAGCGAGAATCGCTACTGGAACTTATCAAAGAATATATTGATGTGTTCGCCTGGAGTTATGAGGACATGTCGGGTTTAGATCCCGACATTGCTCTTCATAAGCTCAACATACGTCCAGATGCAAAACCAGTCAAGCAGCAACAACGACGCTTCCGCCCAGGCGTCATGGATGCGATCGAAGCCGAAGTCAACAAACTAACAGCCAGCGGCTTCATCCGTGAGGAGCAACATCCTAACTGGGTCGCCAACATAGTTCCGGTCCTTAAAAAGAATGGGAAGATCCGAATCTGCATCGACTTTCGTAATCTAAATGAGGCATGTCCGAAAGACGAATTTCCCCTCCCCATCACAGACATCATGATCGACAACACATGCGGCTTTGAACGTATGTCATTCATGGATGGATTCTCGGGGTACAATCAAATCAAGATATCTCCCGACGACGAAAAGCACACATCATTCCGAACGCCGATTGGCACATACTGCAACACAGTCATGCCATTCGGTCTAAAGAATGCTGGCGCTACATATCAGCGAGCCATGAGTATTATTTTCAGAGAACATTTGTGCAAGACAGTGGAATGCTATGTCGACGACATCGCCGTCAAGAGTCACCGTAAGGAAGATCATCTTCAGGACCTGAGGACGGTATTCGACCTAATGCGCGCCCACAATCTGAAGATGAACCCTACGAAATCATTCTTGGGCGTATCCAGCGGGAAGTTCTTCGGCTTCATCATCACTGCACAGGGTATCCATGTAGACCCCGAGAAAACAAAGGCGATCATGGAGATGGCTCCCCCGAAAAATCTCCGCGAACTTAGAGGCCTCCAAGGAAGGCTAGCTTACATCAGGAGGTTCATTTCTAACCTCTCCGGGCGATGCCGACCATTCACACACCTCATGAAGAAAGGAGTCTCATTCGTATGGGACGAGGAATGCCAGTGTGCTTTCGACAGCATCAAGGAATACTTATCAAATCCTCCAGTTTTGGTGGCCCCGATCCCTGGAAAACCATTCTTGCTCTACGTACGAGCAATGGAACACTTCCTTGGTGTCCTGCTGGCACAAAGCAACGACGCAAGCCACGAGCAGGCCATATATTACCTCTGCCGAATGATGATTGGGCCAGAACACCGATACACCGCTGTGGAGAAGGAATGCCTCGCCCTGGTGTTCGCCATTCAAAAGACGCGGCACTACGTCACAGGGCAAACCATACATGTAATCTTCCGAGTCAACCCTCTCAGAGTCCTCATGACTAAACCAGGGGCACTCAGCTCTCGCCTCGCTACATGGGCAATATTGCTGTCCCTCTATCATATGATCTTCGTCCCGCAGAAGGCTGTCAAGGGTCAAGCCCTGGCAGACTTCTTGGCAGCCCACCCAGGATCGGAGTCATCCAGAATCTATGAAGAGATCCCAGATGAGGTCGCCAATTCGAATACAGCTACCCACGATAACATATGGCGGATGTTCTTCGATGGCGCTTCAAGAACCAAACCCAAGGGAAATATCGTCGTTGGGGTCGGAGTGGTATTGATCTCTCCTACCGGGCTGGTGATCAATCGTGCCTACTCCCTCACAGAACCCTGCTCTAACAATGTGGCCGAGTATAACGCTCTGGTCATTGGTCTCCAACTGGAAAGAGAGCTGGGGGTAGAATACCTTGAAGCGTACGGCGACTCCCAACTAATCGTCAATCAGATCCGGGGCTCATACGAGGTCCGCCAAGAAGACATGATCCCCTACCATCAAATTGCGATCAACATTATCTCATCGTTCGAGGGGTTCTTCATCGAACACGTTTCCAGACTCCAAAATATCGAAGCCGATGCTCTAGCAGGCCTTGCCGCTTCTTTAGCAGTGCCAAACCAGGCTCATCATTCGGTTGATGTGATAGGCCACGAACTGGTCTGCCCCAAGAACAATGTTCAATTCATGGCAAGTTATTCCACCCAGACGGTCGACGAAGCACCAGACTGGAGACAGCCATTCATCGACTTCGTCGTCTACAACATCCTCCCTGAGAACCCAAAGGAAGCTACTTCTGTCAGACGACGTTCTCTCAGATTCTTCTACGATACAGAGACGAAGATGCTGTATCGCCGCTCCTATGACGGATTATTACTCCGGTGCCTGTCGAACGCAGAAGCCAAAGAAGCCGTGCGAGAAGCTTATGACGGTGTCTGCGGGGCCCATCAGCCCGGCCCAAAACTACAAGATCGCCTTCGTCGAATGGGCTACTACTGGCCCACAATGGTGGCAGACGCGATAGACTATGCCAGAAAATGCAAAGCTTGCCAAGTCCACGCAGACTTTATTCACCAACCATCGGAGTTTCTACATTCGACAGTGGCATCCTGGCCATTCAAAGCATGGGGAATGGATATCATTGGCCCAATCACCCCACCTTCCTCCCGAGGACATCGCTTCATACTTGCTATCACTGATTACTTCTCCAAATGGGCGGAAGCTGTCCCACTCACAGAAGTTAAGACTTCAAACGTGATCAGCTTCCTTAAGCATCACGTCATCTACCGCTTTGGATTACCCCGAAGGATCATCCATGACAATGGTCCGCAGTTTGCAAGCCACGTATTCTATCGGTTCTACGATAAGCACCGCATTCAGAATATCGCTTCGACACCGTACAACCCGGCAGCAAACGGGTTAGCAGAGGCATTCAATAAAACGATCATCAAACTCCTCAAGAAGTTTGACTCCTCCAACAAACGTGACTGGAACGAAAAGCTCGGCAAATGCTTATGGGCTTATCGTACCATAGTTCGAACAGCCACCGGGAATACACCATTTTCCCTGGTGTACGGGAGTGAGGCAGTCCTCCCATTGGAGACTCAAATCCCCTCACTCCGCGTCGCCCTCACCTATCAATTGACAACAGATGATAACTACCGACGTCGACTACAAGAGTTGGAGGCCTTAGATGAAAAATGCCTCCTAGCTCAGCAAAGGATCGAGCTATACCAAGCACGCATCTCAGGAGCCTTCAACAAGAAGGTTAAAATCAGAACATTCCAAGTGGGCGATCTTGTGCTGGCAGTCCGCAGGCCAATGGTCATGACTCACAAGACCGCCGGCAAGTTCCAGCCAAAATGGGAAGGTCCATTTGTCATCGAGGCCGTATTCTCCAACGGTGCTTACCGCCTCGCCAAGCAGAATGGAGACTTGCTCATGTTGCCCGTCAACGGCAAGTTCCTGAAGAAATACTATGTTTAAACATTATTCTCCAGATTATCGAGTCATATACCCCTTTAGTACCACTGAACTCTCATCCACCCTATTTCAGATTATCGAGCCATGCACCCGCTGGTGCCGCTGAACTCTCACTCCCTCAATATTTTAAATTACCAAGTTATGTACCGGCTGGTGCCTCTGAACTTACATTTCGGCCACTCTTGCAGATAGTAAGTCACGTATGATTATACCTCTGAACTTTCTTCCTGGAAGAGATCCTCCCTCATGATCCACTACCCGCACTCCCAGTGCACAAAAAGGGTAGTCGATCCACCAATTTCCGAAACGACCATGTCCTCATTACCTCTGAGTCATCTTCATTTCCACCAAAAACAAACCGCCCCCTTGCATAAAACTTCCACGTTCTCCTACCTCTGAGTCGTTCTATGTACCCACTCTTCATTGAGCCCACTCCTGCCATGGCCTCATTACCTCTGAATGGGAAGGCTCCGTCGAAGAAATCGTCATATTTGCCATGTCCATATTACCTCTGAGCAAGTATGCCGGTCCTCTTTCAACCTATTATCTGTACCCACAACCGGAGTACGACAAGGATAATAGGTCCACAAATGTCCTCTGTTGACCACAAATGTCCTCTGTTGACCACAAACGTCCTCTGTTGACCACAAATGTCCTCTGTTGACCACAAATGTCCTCTGTTGACCACAAATGTCCTCTGTTGACCACAAATATCCGCTATTTACTACAAATAGCTTCCGTGAAGTCTTCCCTGCCATGTTCTCATTACCTCTGAGCAGGAAGATTTCACGGTAAAACCTTCACGTTTGTCATGTCATCATAACCTCTGAGCAAATGTGATTGTTTTCCTTTCATCCCATTATCCGTATCCTGAACCAGGGTACGCCAAGGATAATAGGTCCACAAATATCTCTTGCTAAGCTTCTTAGCATAAATCCACCATCTTACCATGGCCCGGGAGCCCAACTGCTCTTCGGCATTCCTTTCCCCAACAACAAGAACACCCATGACCACTTTGCCATGGCTGCTCCAAACATCCAAACTTGTTATCCGTACCTAAAGCCAAGGTACACCTAGGGTAACAGGTCCACAAATAATCCTCCAGCAAGTCCGGTTCCATAAACACCGCAAGTACAAGAAAGAAAAGATGAGTTGAAACATGCTCATTTATTCAAAAATCAAAGGGCTACATCAGCGGGGATCACACCCCTTACAAAAATTAAACGAGAAAAAAAGAGGAGAAGAAGAAGAAGACAGAGGGCGGATCACTGCTCTGGAGCACATAACACCGTGAGACGGTCCTTTATCAAGGCAACCGACCGCTCAAGCCTCTGTTTGGCTCGACGCTCCGCCTCCTGGTTCAGCACCGCCGCATCCTCCAGATGAGCATGGGCTTGCCAGTTGTCCTCAAACTTCTTGAAGGCCCGCTCCAGGTTGACAGAAGATCGGGAAACCCTCTCGGCCTCCCGAGCGATCGACTCCTGTTCTGCATGAGCAGCCTCCCGCTCTGACTCTAAGAAGGCCAACTCCTTCTGGAGTGCGAGAATCCGCTCCTTCGTGTCATCTATTCCACGAGAGGCAGATTCTTCCCGGGCCCTACAAGCCTGACTCCGACGACCCAGTCGGTCATAGGAGACGGAGAACTTGTCAAGGTCCCCCTGCACAGCCGGCCCGACAGTTTCTCGAGCGAGCTTGATCCTGTCCCGAGCAGCAACCAGGAAGCCCCGCTCCCGTTCAATCGCAGCAGGCAAGCCAGCCTGCCGTACTGCCAACAGTTGGGTCACAAGCTGGTCAGTCTCTGTCAACTTAGGTTCCAGGAGCGCGGCAAACCCCACCCCGCCAGGAAGACCCTTAAGAGTGTCGATTTGACCCAGAGCGCCCCGCAGAGACAGAGAAAAAGGGATCCCCCGTTCCATGGCAGCGTTTACACCCCTCTCTAAGTGACGATAGAAGCTGTCAACCACATCCTGCGTCACCTCATTCAGAGCCTCCGAGGAAGCCGGTGTCAACGGGAGTGTGGCTGGTAGCGCGGAAGAAGACGCGACAGAATCTGCCGCTCCTGCCATAAGAGAAACCAACTCTGTACGGAAGGACGCTTGAACATCGGCCAATTCCTCTTCAGCGGCCCATAGAATTTGGATGCTCGGCTGGGTCGAGAAGTCGATCTCCGGAGCCGTATAAGCAGCCGAAGACGAGGCCGGGGCCAGCACCAACTCCATCCCCATCTGCCCAGAGCTGGCAGGATGTCCCTCAATATGCGATGACGAAGGAGAGGAAACGCTCCTTTCGTCCAGATCACGGCAGATTGGGCCTTCCCCGAGAACATCCACGGCGGGAGGTAAAGGGTCAGGACCTGCAGGGCCAAGGCAACCATGAATCGACTTGACCCGAAGGATATGCTAATAGAGCAAATAAGCCCCCTCGGTGGTCAATATGTGGCTCAGCTTACCAGTGGAGGAGTGTGGAGGCTGGGGTTCGCCTACAGCCATCACAACCTCTTCACCAACAGCCTCCGAGTCTGGAATAATAGACTCATCCGCCCTTGCATCCTCGGGAGGAGATGTACCGAGAATGGCGTCATCTTGCTGAAGTTCAGCAATCTCGGAGACGGGCCCAAGGAAACTTTCGTCACCCCGGGCTGGGGCCTCAGCGGCTTGGGAATCCTCGGCCACCGCTGAGAGAGCCCCCGCAGAGAGAACCGCGACACACATGTCGCTAATCAAAGCAGCAAGGGCCGGATTAACTACTGGGGTAGTAGATGGTTCAGGAGAGCCTGGTTCGTCAGACGCCTACAAAGAAAAATGATCAAGTCATATCCCCGAGAGGAAAGAAAACTACAACAAAGAGAAGGCTCCGACTTACACTTCTGGAATGCCGTCTACATCCTCACCCTTCTCCGTAATAAGCAGTCTATGGGGACCGACCGCCACTCTCTTTACAGAAAAAGTTACCCCTCCGCCAGTGGACTTACGCCTGCCTCGCTTACGTGAGGGACCATGCATGACGGGCGGTAGATCTACCCGTACCACCTCCGACACAGATGGTAACTGGTCCACTGCTTCATCAAATACAGCCGACGGTTGATCCGTCATCATGTCACCTGCCATGACGGGAGACTGACCCGCCATTGTCTCGTCATCCGAAGAAAGGGAGTCCCCGTCGTCCCGCTCATTGTCTTCCTCAATTGTGTCGAAGGACTCGGAATCGGGCGAAGGAACTCTATTCGTCCCTTTCTTCTTCGCTCTCAACGTCGTAGCCTTCTCCGCCAGGCGAGTACCCACAATGAAGCTAGTCCTCGAGTCAAAATCGAGGGGAGGAGGGTTCGCCGTAACATAATATAGGGCCGCCATATACAGGATTTCCCCTATCACGTTTGCGGCAGGGACCAAGAAGCTAGCCCGAGTATGACAGGTGTCATAATACCTCCATGCCCTAATACCGTCAAGAATGCTACCTTCAAATCCCAGGTGAGAACTGGGGCGCCCGAGGAATAGCTGACTATACCCAAATTGACGGGCAAACCTACTAGGCAAGTAGGGCTCCAAGTACACAAAGTTGCGATTCCGGTAAACTAGATGCGCCGGACGAATATTACGCAGCCAGAAACGCATCTTTTTAGGCAAGAAATGAGGAGGTCCAACCCCATCAACATGAACACTCCTCACCTCTTGATCAGTGAAACGAGGAACGGACACGAAGAAATTGTACCCGTCCACCCTCGCCAGCATCCTCCGACACGCCGGCATGGTACTACATTCCCAAGGTTGGTGGTGATACTTGAAAAGAAATGCGTCGTCATCTGTAACGCCATCTCCCGTCCCAGGCCTCATCAAGGACTGATAATGCAGCAATAGCCATCCCAGCAAGTAATGATAAGGCAATTCTACACGTTCGAAATCCATTGCCACGTCACGAGCAATGACCTTGGACGAGAAGGCGCGGAGACCATGCTGAATACTGCACACCATGGCAGGAAGAAGAGCCAGCCTGACCCTAAAGGCTAAATTCACGGCAGGAAGAATAAAGTGGCGACCGATCCTCTCAATAGAACCTGCCCCTCCTGAGACCACGCAGTTGCGCAGCCATACCATTAGAAACCCGGCCAAGAGTTCCTTCTCTGACATCCGCCGGGTACCATAACAAAAGTAGCTGAAGGAGTCAATCTGGCTCCCAAACCTGTCACTTTTAGACTTCGACCTCCTAGCGGTCGACACCAAGGCCTCTACTTCCCTAGGAGTTAAACGATCTCGGGAAGTAACCCGGCCAGCCACGCTGAATTTGAAAAGGTACGCGACCCAAGATTTAGTATGGGGAGAGTCCCCTTCCGAGCTGTCATTTTTCTGGATAGTCGTCCGGTGACAGGTGCTATGATGGCATAATAGTTCTTGATACACGGCGACGAAACCGGAGAATCGTCGATCCCAATCTTGGAGCTCCTCATTCGTCGAAGTGTACACTCCGAAGGGTTCATCCCCCCAGGGGAGCTTGGAGACAGCATACATCTCGTGAAGAGCGAGCCCCAATTCTCCAACAGGGGTGAAAAAGGTCCCCGTCCGATGATTGTACATCTCCAGAAGGGCCATGAACAGTGGCTTATTAACGGGCAACCCGTGGCTGGTACCCCGGATAGCGTCATAAAGGTTGACTCCCCACAAAAATTCTTCGTACTTCCGTAGAATCCATGAGGTCAGATTAGCCCACGGAGGAATGGGGTGTAACCAGCTCGGCAGTACCAACCTGTCAACATGATAGGACCCTTTGCGAGCAAGCTGACTCAGGAAGGTATCAGCCTGGAAGAATAAAAAGTTAGGACCGAGGGTGTTGATGAAAGTACCCGGAACTAACCCCGTCACGGACCGACTGGCCGGATCTTTGACCGCGCGCACTGACCCAGTGGCTCTGTTATAACGGATGTTACCGACAAACATCCCCGGTCGGGTTGGAGTGAGGGTGTCCGGCATCTGCCTGTCCAGAACGATCATATTGAACCACTCAAAAGGGAAATGGCGCTTCATAATAGGGATGTGAATTGGCATCCCGTCCAGGTCAAAATCCCAACTCTCGAAAACATCCAGCACTCGGGAGTTTTCTATGACCAACGCATCCCCAAAGAGGAAGACCGGTTTCAGATACTTCCCATCAGACTGCCCGAAGCTTATCATGTCACCAAGGAATTGAAAAGATTGAACCCTGATAGCATTTAGTCGCTCCAAAGGTTCGTCAACAAGTAGCTGTTCGGACACTTGACGAACTAAGTCATCCCGATGTACGCCCGATGCCAACTGACGCGAGCCTACCATAAGTTCCCCCGCAGGATTCACGGGCAGATTCACTGAAGAAAAGGCAAAAGAAACAAGTCAAAAAGATAGCTGAAACACAAAACTACATGATGTTCATGCGGCTCAGTATAGCCTCATGCGGCTCGATTTAAACAGGTTTGTACGGATCAGCCCAAATGAGCTGATGCGGCTCAGTTTGAAAGAGCCCATGCGGTCCAGTACGAATAAGCTTATGCGGTTTCGCATGAAAGGAACTCATGCGGCTCAGTTCGGAGGAATTTATGCGGTTCGAAGGGAGTGTAGGCGAATATGGTCCAATTTGAATTAGCTTATTCGGCTCGAAAAAGCTTATGCGGCCCGGCGAAGATGAGTTTATGAGCCTATGTGGTTTAGTTCGAAATGTGCTTAAACGGTTCAGTTTAAAAGAGCTCATACGGTCCAAATCCTGATGAGCTTATGCGGCCTTGATAAAGAAGTAGTTATGTAACCACTTTCATGCGGCTCAAACCTGGGTCATACTCCATGCGGCCCGAGCATGAGTCGGACACACAGCATGCCTTGGAATATAGGCTCGCGCATAAAATATGCGGCGTAGCCATGGCAGGTTCATATTAAGGAATCCTACCAGCAATAGGCGGGTGGACGTCGGAGTGAAAAGCAGGCACGCCAGCCGGCGGAGGAGCCGCCATGTTCGCCGCCGCAGTCGATGAAGACGCGGCCTTCTTGTCCTTCACTGCCGCAAAAGATGATGCGGCCTTCTTGTCCGTAGCAGCAGCAGCCTTCTTGGGAGCCATTGTCAATCGTTGAAGGAAGAAGACGAAGAGCAAAAACGGCAACAAGGAATTCGAGCAAAGAGAGAAGGTAAAGAAATCCCCAAGAGACTAAAAGATTCCTATTTATAGGCGAAAGAGACCCATAAAAATAAACAGACATCTCGGATTACACGCCGCCTCAAAAGATAAAGGCAAAACGCTTCGGTCAAGGCAAAACCGACCCTTGGGATCCTCCCCCAAAAAGACGGTGTTAAATCAAAACGAATCAAGAGCATTTAATGAAGATTTGCACACGTAGTCAGGACACGTGGCAAAGAGCCTATACGGACAGATGAATCTATGCGGCTGGGACACTTATACGGCATGAACGGGACCAAGCTTCTTATTCAAAGTGTTTCAATTTTGTATATTGAAAACTTTGAAGGGGGTCCTGTAGAAGCATGGAAAATATCAGAATAATGGTCCATGCGGCTCCGGATACGAAGCCCATGCGGCTCATATGGGAGCTGTCTTATACAGTTCAAAAGAAGACTCTCAGTCTCATGCGGCTCGAGAGTGTATACGGTTCAGCAGGAATATGCGGCTCGATCGATGCCACGTGTCCCCTCGTGATCCTTTCCTACAGCTGGCCCTTTGAATAGTGGCCTCATTTAATGCTCTGACACGATTTGACGACTGTGGCGGCTCTGGCATAAAGTGTCATAATGGCTCTGCCATAATGACAGACTCTTCGAGAAAAGAAGATCTCTGACCCGATCCGCCAGAAATCCTAGGTTGCCACGTGGCAAATCTCATGCGGCTTAAATAGAGAACAGCTTCATGCGGCTCAATACAACGCTAGCTCATGCGGCTCGCAAAGACTATGCATATGCGGCTCATGGAGAGTTCGTTCCCTGCGGCTCGATGAGGTATTGTCCTATGCGGCTCACGAAGGGTATCTCCCTGCGGTTCAAGTGTTGCCCATCCTATGCGGCTCTGGCAGGACCCACAATTAAAACACGTGGCATCGGATCAATCAAGGATTTAACCGAATCTCAATAAATATATTTGACATCATCATCATAATTACTGAGATCAAGGCATATCATTTATCATCAAGCCAATGGGACACATGGCGAGCAATCGGACATTGGTATAATCAATCATGAAGATTTAAAGCAGTTAGCATTAATTGCTCACAAGATACGGTGCTATCCGCATTAGTGGCCTAGATTTATTGTAATCAGGATCAAGGGTTCAAATAGATTGAAGGAGCACCGACATTCCAAACAAATGATCATTAGCAAACCCTAATGATCACACCCCACTCCTATAAATAGCCTGCATCATTCCCTTGCAAAACCCCCCCGACAACTAGAGAATAAAAAAAAAGAGAGACAGATATACAGAGAGAGCTCCCCCTTTTTTGATAATCACAGAGAGAGAGAAGCCAGGAGAGCAACACGAGGAGAGCAAGAAGAGCATTTCTTCGTCCACGCCAAGCAGATCTTCTCCGAGCCAAGACTGCATACCGATCGTCCAAGGAGTAAGGCAGAGCGGCCGTCGCTTTTTCGAGCCTCTATCGTCACCCCCCAGAATCTAAAATAAATAATTGTACTTAGACTGCTGTACCTAGGTTTTCGTCCCTAGGCTTTCTTTGTACAAGCGAGTTTGTATTGTGAGTCTAAGTTCAGTCCTCCCATAAAACTATTCTGTACTTTTACAATCAATGGCAAACACTTCCGTAGACCAAAGAGAACGGTGTTGTACCGGTGGGAGTCCATACTGTAGTGCGATACGCCCAAAGATATTCACCAAGTTTCTTTCCAATTACGTTTATTAGATGAAACAAACTTCTTGAGTAACTTGATAATAATTTTGTTAAAGGCTTCAACCAAACCATTAACTGCTAGATTGTACGCTGTAGAGGCCACGTTCTGAATTTGGTTCTTCTCATAAAATTGATGAAACTCATTGCTCACAAATTGTGGGCCATTGTCATGAACAATCCTTCTGGGAAGTCCGAAATGATAAATCACATGATGTTTAATGAAACTGATGACATTAACTGTTTTCACTTCAATAAGTGGTATAGCTTCCGCCCATCTTGAAAAGTAATTAGTTATCGCCAGAATAAATCGGTGTCCCTTGGAGGAAGGTGGATTAATAGGTCTAATAATATCTATTTCCCATGCTTCGAAAGGCCAGGACGCGACCATTGGGTGTAGAAATTCTGAAGGTTGATGCATAAAATCTGTATGAATTTGGCAAGCTTTATATTTTCTTGTGTAATCTATAGCATCAGCTACCATAGTGGGCCAATAATAACCCAAACGCTTTAGCCGAGCTTGCAATTTCGGACCAAGTTGATGGGCACCATAAGTACCAACATGAGTTTCACGAAGGGCCTATTTGGCTTCTTCTTCGGATAGACATCATAAAAGAAGTCCATCATATGATCTTCGATACAACATTTTAGTAGCTGCATCATAAAAGAAATGAAGAGAATATGTCACACCCCAGTCCCAAAATACGAGTGACCAAGCCACATGGCAATGGCCAGCTACGTATTCAACCAAACTCTAGTCCGACTCGAATACGTATACGTGTCCATATGAGGTAAAAATCTAAGTAATCAATATAACATCTACAATACTAGCTACAATACTAGGAACTAAGAAAATAAATAAATATAAAAGACTAGATAAGAAGGCCTCACCAATCGATACCTGATCGTGAGGAAGTAACTCCCAACACTCCTATAGCAGATCTCAGCAACAACCTGGAAGAAGACCAGGTCCTCAGAGGGACGTAGCAGGATACATAATATACAAGCCTACTGTACAGTTTATGTAACATGTATGAAATAGATAAGAATGAAACTATTAAATAACAATATGAATAATGAGAGTACATGGTAAAGTAATAAGAGTCAGATAATGAAATGACAAAGAACAACGTGGAAGTAAGAGTAGCTACCAAGAAAGTAAATAAATGATACCGCAGCCCAGCGAGGTACTCACGATCCTACAGAGAGTATCCCAGTGAGGAACTCCCAATCCATAGTAAGTCTCTATCGCAGCCCAGTGAGGGGATCTCGAGTTGAGAGTGGTTAAGTAGCCAATCCTAGTATCGAATAAGGGTCAAGTCAGGTTAAGTATTCAAGTCGAATCCAGTCCGGTCAAGTGGTCAAGTCAAGTCCAGTCAGGTCAAGTCAAGCTCACACTCACTGTGATGATCCATACAGGTGATATACAAAAATAAGTACGAGTCATGTAACATGTACGGAGTGCATAGACAAGTAAACTGAGTATATAAACTGACAACAGGAAAAAAAACATTAGAAGATAAGCATATATAAATAAACCGTACATATTGGCAAGGTATACTTGCCTGGAGTTTTGTCCAATCCGTGCTGCGACTGCAAGTTTACAAAGTTAAATCCATGTTTAGGCACGAACTATAGTTGCTACAGTCACCAAGAATCAACCATAACCCAAAACAACCAATCAAGAGTCACACACATAAATTAGGTTATGAAAATTAAGGCTTCGCCTTGAACTATTTTAGACTAATGGTTAACTATTACTACGACTTGTCAATTGATAGAAATATCCATTGTGCGAGCATTCCTATAGCATACCAACCTATTAGCCAATCATTCTAACACTCTCTAAGGTTATCTAAAGTCCCAAACTAATAATTGTACAATCACAAAGATGTGACTTAAGTCCAACACGAGCCCAAACCTACAAGTCTAACCTACCAACACGAGCCCAAACCTACAAGTCTAACCTATGTGTCAAGTATGTTTATTCTAGGACATATCCTATGTGACAAAAATAGGTTTTATAACAAGCATTTGAGTGCTAAATATGTGCCTAAAGTTTGACATAGGTTTGACTAATATAACATAAGAAAAAGTTAGGCCAAACATGGTTTGAACCCTAAATATGAATTCTGGAATTAGCATTTCGTCGCCCTAAAACGTGACGTAGAACCTATAAATTTAAGGAAATACCCTAGAAACATTATATGGCTTGATGGGGAATTGTGTTAGGGTCGTAATCATATAGGTTTTAGGTCAAGTACATGAAAATTCCCACATAAAATGTCGCGTGCAATCTCAGTGTGTCAATTTTGGAATCAGTGAACACGGTGTCAAAAAGTGACATTATCATCAATATTTTCCAAAACACTATATAGTGAAAATTTAGGACAATAAAGGGAACATATATAGGTCTCATTTCATGTGGGTTTTATGACCAAAATTTTAGTAAGAGTAGGTGTAAAATAGTTCACAACAGTACATTATAGATTCTGGAATTAGTGAATAAGGTGTCAAAACATGACATTAATGTCAATATTTTCCAAAACACTATATAGTGAAAATTTAGGGCAACAAAGGGGACATAGATAGGTCCCATTCCATGTGGGTTTTGGGAACAAAATGACACAAGGGGGTGTGATATGGTTTACAACAACAAAAGACTGATTCTGGAATTTACGAAAATGCGTGTATTTGTCCAATTAAAATGACATTTTAGCACGTTAACATATGGTTTCTACCTAGGGGAATGAACTAACATGTTGTTCCCTAAGTTTTGATCAATATAAATTGCTCGGGAATCAAATGAATACCTTTTTGGAAGTCGAGATTTGTTCAAAGGGTATGTTGAATTCTACGGCATCACACCGAGATCGGACGACCTTCGAAGTGGAAAAATGCTGCCACAATGCCATGATACATATATGGAACTGAGGTAAATACATTGTAGATTAATAGGATGAAATATTTTGGGGGGTCTTACCTCAAATTTCTTAGAGAAATACAGTTCACAAGTCCACATGAGACTGAAATTCAGACTTTCGATATGCTGTGAGATTGGGTTTGTGAGAGGGAAAACATGTAGGAATGGGTGAATTAAGGCCTATAAATTTTAGTGAATGTATTAGAGAGTTAGGGAAAGGTCTTACCTTAGTTTCTAAGATGTAAAACCTACTGGAATGATGGTGTTTTCAGCCTAGAACACAGCTTGGTAGGGGTGGCCTGGTTGGAGAGTTCTTGGCGTGAGGAAGAGGAAGGAGAGGAAAAGTGGTTGTGCTTTTAGTTGTGGCTGCATATTAGGGGGAGGAAATGAAGGGAAGATGGCCATGTCATTCCTAAGGAAGAGAGAAGAGGGGTTAGTGGGTTGAGTCATCACATAAAATGGTTAAAACCCATCCCAATCCGTGAAGAAATGTGTGATTCAGCCACACAGAATTTAGCTGCTGTCCACTAAAGTTTGTGGCCTAAAAATGGGTTCAAGACCACATTGTTTAAGCGTTATTAGACCCCCATAGGTTAGGGTCAAGTCCCAGGGTCATTGGCCTTAAGTTCGAGTCCAAACTAGGTCTAGGGTTGGCTAGAAACTCTCATTAGGTGGGTGCAAAATTTAGTTGATTGGCATTTTCTCTAGGATAATGTCACGACATTCTTTGGTACATAGGGAGTGTGTAGGAGCCCAATTTAATAGGACCCAAGTTTCCTAGATGTAGTAGGTTCAGTATAGATCCATATCAACCTGTGGGTCGAAGGATTCGGGTTATAATTGTGTATCCAATTCCAATTGGTATGGACATAGATTTTCGGTCTATTTGAACTACGATTTTCGTACACGAATGTTGTGCTATAAAAATAAAGCACATGAAGACGTGTCTAAGTGAGACATATATAGTACAAGTCTAGAGGAGCTCGACTAGGTCATGAATACTAATTTTGTTGGGTAAAACTAATTACTAGCGTTGTGCTAGTAATCTCAAAGCTACGAGAATGGGTACTTAAAAGCTATAATAAATAATACCCTCAAACTAAATATATGATGGCCCTAATTATAAACTAATAACCTTAATTCCTTATCTAAACTTTTAATTGGTCTTACAGAACGTCTCTTAATTGAAATAGCTTCTTTCGGATTGTCGAGAAGGTTTCCATAAACAGCATAGTCTATAAATAAAAGTCTCCAATCTTTGAAGTCAACATCCACTGTTGCTGAATAGCTTTGGTGAGTATCTAGATTATTCTTAGTATAGAACAATTCTTGACCAATCACTGTGATCGACTTCTGGGTGTTGACAGGGGTAGCAAGTGATGCTGCTAAACCTGCTAGCGCGTCTGCTTCTATATTTTCTAGTCGAGGTACATATTCAATGATGAACCCGAAGAAAGTAATAGCTATTTTAAAGGTTGTTTGGTAATATGAAAGAAAATCTTCATGACGAACTTTATATTCTCCTTGAACTTGACTGACTATTAACTTGGAATCACCATAAGCTTCTAGATAATCTACCCCCAGCTGTTTAGCCAACTGGAGTCCAATAAGTAGAGCATTATACTCTGCAACATTATTAGAATAAGGCTCCATAAGAGAATAAGTGCGATGGATGACCAGATTATCAGGAGATATCAACACTATCCCTACTCCTGCTACAATGTTGCCTTTGGGACCTGTTCTTGAAGCTCCGTCGAAGAACATCTTCCAAACAGACTCCTCCGTCGTCGTATTAGACTCCAATACTTCATTCAAAATTTCATCATAGAGTGGAAGTTTCTGCTATCGGGTGTGCAATTAGGAAATCAGCCAGAGCTTGTCCTTTGACTGCCTTCTGGGGTACATAGACCATATCATAGGGGGATAATAACATTGCCCAAGTAGCAAGGCGAGAATTAAGCGCACTTGGCTTAGTCATGAGAACTCTGAGAGGGTTAACTCTGGATATAACATAGATAGTTTGTCCTATTACATAGTGCCGCATCTTTTGAATTGCAAAGATTAAGGCGAGACACTCTTTCTCAACAGGATTATATCTATGCTCTACACCGATCATCATATGAATCAAATAATAGATAGCTTGTTCATGTCCTTCATTATTCTTTTGAGCTAATAGTGCACCAAGAGAATGTTCTATTGCATGAACGTACAACAAGAATGGTTTACCTACAACTGGAGCCACCAATATTGGAGGATTAGTGAGATAACTTTTAATATCTTCAAATGCTTGTTGACATTTTTTATCCCAAACAAAAGAGACTCCTTTCTTCATTAACTGAGTGAAGGGTCGACATCGGCCGGACAGATTTGAAATGAACCTTCGAATGTAGGCCAACCTACCTTGTAAACCACGAAGTTCTTTGATATTCTTCGGGGGCTCCATTTCTAGGATGACTTTAACTTTGTCAGGGTCAATGTGTATTCCCTTTGATGTTATGAAAATCCAAGAAATTTACAGCTAGAGACACCAAAGAATGACTATGTAGGATTCATCTTGAGTTGGTCCCACACATCAATTCGAATATCGTTCTCAAGTCTTGAAGGTGATCGCCCTCTGAACGACTTTTGACTACAATGTCGTCGACGTAGCATTCCATTGTTTTTAGCAAATGTTCGCAAAGAATTGTGCTTATGGCTCGTTGATATGTAGCTCCAGCATTCTTTAAACCAAATGGCATCACCATATAGTAGTATACCCCCAACGATGTTCTGAATGATGTGTACTTTTATCAGCTGGGAACATTTTAATTTGATTATAACCGAAGAACCTATCCATGAAAGACATACGTTCGAAGCCACAAGTGTTATCAATCATAACATCTGTGTTTGGAAGAGGAAACTCATCCTTTGGACAAGCTTGATTAAGGTCCCGATAATCAATACATATTCTAATGTTACTATTTTTTTCATGATCGGGACAATATTAGCAACCCAGACAGGATGTTATTCTTCTTGAACAAAGCTACTGTCTATGAGTTTCTTTACCTCAGTAACAATAGCCTCCATCATATTTGGACGAAACTGCCGTTGTTAGTGCTTCACCGGTTTTGCATTAGGAAGTATATTAAGATGATGCATTGCTATCTGTGTATCAAGCCCAGGCATATCTTCATAACTCCAAGCAAACACATCTATATACTCTTTGATAAGCTGAAGGAAAGAATGTTTGTGTTTATCAGATAAACTTTTGCTGATGAATATCGGTTTAGGAGATTCTGGATCACCTACATTAACTTGAACAACTTTATCTTTAGTAGGAGGTTTTCGTTGTTCAAACCTCATTTCCCATTAGGTGTCAAGCTGTTGAACCCAAGGTTCGACTTCAAAAGGTTCCACAGAAACATCATCATCCTCTATTTGATCACCATATATCATATAAGCTGAGAAAATATCCTTAAATATTGCTCCAACAATATGATTTAAATTCCATACTGAAGAATTGGAAGAATGAGAACAAGTATCGCTATCTTCTTCATCTGTGATTTCTGGTGTAGTTGGGAGAGTTACATATCCCAGTCCAGATCGAATACGGTGGTAGTAGTCTTGCAGTTTTCCTTTTGGAGTTGGGATACGCAATGGTAGGCGATGGCCTATTCTTTGAATGGTATTCTTCGCTTGAGGAGTATTTTGATATAATTGCATTCTATCGGTATCTGGTTCTGGATCAACAAGCAAAGCTTCTTTATGAAACTCGGCTCAGCCAAATATAATCGGTGTTTCACCAATTGACCTAACCGACACCTCAAAATAAGAATCTTTATATGACAGAAATGGAGTACTATTGTTAGAAGAAATAGACACAGACAATGATAGCTTTGTATCCATAATAAGCGAATACAAAGAGTCGACAATTCTTAGTCCAGTCATAGGGACACCAAAATAATAAAAAACAGAACCCCTTTCATTAGGTATATATGATTTCTTTTTTCTGGGAAAATATCCTCAGAAAGTTTGATACATGGAGGTTTATTTACAATACTTACTTCTGTAGCGATGGCATCATGTTCAGATCGATCACAAAGGGCTCATTTGGCTGAACTGGATGCTTGCTTCGATGAAGATCAAATATAAACAGTTCTTCCTTCTTAGTCCTCAGGTCGATCACCAGTAGTTTATCTTTTTTTTTTTTGTCCTAAGAACAATTACTAGAGGCTCCTATGTCTTGATGTTAGCTTTGCTCTTGCGTAAGTCAACAACAAAAAGTGTACTACCCCCTGACTAAGTCTCCTATGAAGTCCTAGCAGGCTCTTTCCACATAGGACCCTTCAAGTATATTGCCAAGGGCTCTTCAACTGGCTCCTTCCATACAAGGTCTTTCAAGTATATGGCTAGAGGTTCTTCTATCGTTTGATCAGTAGATGCTTCTTCTACGTCGTCCCTAGCTTCTGCTTCTTTGTCCACAACCAGATACGATGGTTCATCGTCAGAGGGTCTCTGGTCTAGAGGTTTATACAGCTTGTATCAGAGAAGTAGACCTCGACCCCTTTGAAAGGATCGACGTCTATAAATTCTGTACACACTACTCCTTCTTTGTTCACATATTTGAAGCGCTGATGAAGAGTAGATGGTACTAGAAGGTTGTCATGTATCTACGGCCGTCCTAACAAAATATTGTAAGAGACATTGGCGTCAATCACATAACATGTGACTTCAGTCCGATGATTTCCAATCTGACACTTGAGACGAATGTTCCCTAGAGGATGACTTCATCCAGCATTGAAGCCAGTAATGGTAGTGGAAGTAGGTGACAACTTGTGCATTGGGATTCCCAACACCTGAAGCAAACTTCGGGGAATCACACTAACAAATGAGCCTGGATCAATTTGAATGCGATCCACCTTACAAGCCCTAACATACCCCGTATAGTATAAGGGTCTATGATGGTGATTGTTCTTCAAAAACATGTTCCCTTGAGTAAAGGTGATATTGGAAATCTTTTCTGATGCACTATGACAATGAGGGCAAATTACAGGGTCATCATAAGGTTCTGCTATCTGGGACAAATATGAGTCTGCATACTGCAGTCCTCACTCAGCGCCTCCCGTGTATCTTTGGAGAGACGGAGTAACTCAAATGTGGAAAGTCAAGCTGGGGTATTGGCAAGCTGTGCTAGTATATCGAAATTGGAAAGCTTGTCAAGTCCGAGGGGAGTAGACTTCTTCAAGGACTTTTCGAACCTTACCTCTTTCTGTTTTCTTTTTCTCCTGAGGTCTGCTTTGGTGGTCTTGATTCTGATGAAGCCAGAATGGCAGGTGGACTAGGAGCAGGAGCTATAGTAAAAGGATTATCTTCTTGGTCTTGATTGGAGGCACGTAGGTATGCTTTTCCAGATCTGGTTTCTCCGACTAGTGCTTCATTGATCATATTACATGATTTACTCTTTTCTTCTTGCTCTGCATCTTGGAAGTGGATGAGGTAGATTTTGGATCGATATCTTCAAGAAGATCATGATGGATCCACATGACTTCACTACGCTGAGTAGTAAGTGGGACAAGTCTGGTTGTCTGATCACGAATCGGAAGAAGTTTGATGGCTTGTAATATCGCCTTCGGTATCGGTGTAACACCGTCTTGTACTTCAATTACAGGAAAATCTCTAAACTGGAGAGAAACAAAATTTGCAGAAACTTATTTCTCATCTGTATGCAGTATGATGGCCTTTGAATCCAATAGTTGCTGAATATGATTCTTCAATATGTAGCAATCCTTTGTAGGGTGATTCATATACTGATGATAAAAGCAATACTTCGGATCATTGGTTTGCCCTACTTTCTATGGCCCTCGAGGGGGAGTTAGTTCCAACTTATTTCCTGTCGTAAGTACCTGGAAGATGTCCAATGTGAGGGCTTCATTGAAGGTATAATTTGGCTTAGGCCTTGACGCAACCGGAGCTTTCTATTTAGGCGGGAAAGCAGTTGTGGAAACATCTACCGTAAAGGACTCATTTCCTTTATTAGTTTTCCCGGAAGTGTTGCTACCCTGGGGACGCTTTCCTTTGTCTTCGGGTGATTTCAACCCAATCAAATACAGAATCTGGAATGATTCTTTAGCCTTCTCGGCAATAGCGATGATGGCTGGCCAATTATTATAATCTTCAGGTCCAATACAGAATCTGACTGTGGGTAAGAAGTTACCCCTGCATGTATCGATCAACACTGATTAAGGAGTCACGGGATGCAACTTCATCGATAATCTCCTGAATCGTTCAATAAATTCATGAGCCGGTTCTTTGTTCTCTTACTTTGTAGCAATAAGCTTTGACATAGAGACATTACCTGTCCCTTCATAGAATCTAGTAAGAAACAATTTCTCTAAGTCTTTGAAAGTTTTAATACAATCATCAGGTAGATTGCAAAACTATTCAAAGACTACTCCCTTCAAGGTGCCAATAAATAATTTAGACCATAGTGCATCATTCTTTGGTATGTGAACGGTCTGGGAGTAAAAGTATGTCAAATGCTATCTCGAGAAACCTGTTCCATCATAAGAAATCAGAGATTGAGGTTTGTATTTTAGAGGACAAACCACATCATCCCATTCTGAAGGATAAGGGCATGACATTCCCATTTGATGCAGTTTCTCCGTTGAAGTCATATCATCCAATCGAGTATTGATGCCCCAAATAGCTTTGAGAGTATCAATCGACTGGCTTGCAGAGCTCGTCTATATGATAGCTGGTCATGTCTCTTGTAGCATTGGCGTAGAGATATTTTCAACTATCGGTGATGGATTAGGATTGAATGAAACCCCAATTGTATCTTGATCGGCGAAAGTTTGATATGGTAGATGAGATTGATGTAGAGCTGTTTGCAAGTTCATGGTTGTTTGCATTTGCTGCATCATGGCCATGACATTTTGTAACATGGTTTCCAGATTATCAATTCTCTGTCGATCATTATTACTACCTTCTTTATTACTAGTCACATACACAAAAGTTGTATATGGACTGCTAGATAGAGAGGTATATAAGGAAGCATTACTCGAGCTAGTACTGCTTGATCCTGATAGTGAAACTGCATCATCTTTTTCTGAAATATGAGGTACTCTGTCATCAGATTAAGATATAGAATGGTCAAAGACTGGGAGAATGCTACCCCCAGTATTATCTTGTTCAAGAATTTGGAGTGCACCAGAAGAGTGTCTAGATTGGGAACGGGTACTTGATAAACCCCTTCACATGAAGTAGCTCTTTGACCTCCCCTGGATGAAGAGGATGAAGGTTTTTGATCATCACCTTAGCTGAATGTTGTATAGACTGTAGTGCCCGCTCCTCGCGATCCACTATGTAATACCCACGGCTTGCTAACTCAGTCTTGACTAAGTATTGGGGAAACCATTTTGCAGGTATCGATTGATCTCGAATGAAATGCAATGAACCTTTTCAATTGATGGATCGACTTCTATTAAAATGAATCTAAGAGTTTTCGTTGGATGTTTTCTTTTGCTGCTTGATTTTGATAAATGCGTTTTCGTGTTGGTTTTCGATGATTGGTTTTCATTGTTCGCTTTCATCGTATTTCTTACTCATTCTGAATCTTGAGAGAAAGAGATCGAAGTATGCTAATCAAATGTTGGTGCCAATGTAGGACGCATAGGCGACGTATGCTCGGTGCGTGAAGTCCTTCGTTCTCTCGAATAAGATTCAATCTTGGTGAGTTGCTTTGACCAGGATAATATTTATCTCCACGCCTTAATAAAAATGATCTCTAGTCCACTCTTTTGTTGCGTCCCTCTGATCAATGATACCGAACCAACGAAAGATAAGAATAAAGAAATGAATCAGATGCTAATTAGAACTGTTGCCTTACGCATTTTAATATGAATGCTTACATGCTCTCTTACTATGCTGCAAAGATATTTCTGTTAATGTTGCTAAAGTTACATAATAGAGATAATACAGCTTGCCGTATGGAGAATAGAGATGAGAGTAATATGGAAAGTCAGAAATGTTGCATAATTGTTATAATAGAGATTTATATGATATAGTTGCATTCTTGTATTGGTCCTGGACAACTTGTGCACAAGTAAAGAATCTTCACGACCGGTTCTGGGGCACCGGAACCGCTCGGCTTAGGAGGATTAGAGTAACACCCTGAGATAAAGAGACCTCGCGATTAGGGGGTGTATAGAGTGTCCACTAGCGACGAGCGGAACCAAAGTCACATCAGCTAATCATAGGGAATGACCCATGAACCAACATGTAGTTAGGTGCATGCTTATAATCAGAGTTTATTGCAAACCTAACACTAAATGCAGAGATGGATAGTATGCTTCATATTATATGCAAATTGTTTTAATGCTTGTCTTGTGCAGGGATAGACCGACGATCATGGGTAAGAATCACTTATATAAGTGATGATATCTTATTTATGTTTTTTTTCATGAATTGCTTAAAAAGAACCTAGACAAGTAGAAAGATCACTATTAAATAACTGCTATCTTCATATGTTAATTTAGTGCAGATTTATGTGAGTTCGGCCAAAAGCCGCTCACCAGTACATATTACGTACTGACCTATGTTGTGGGCATCATTTCAGATAGCAAGTAGACATGGGGACTTTCGGTGAGGTGCTAAAGCTCGTCTAGCCCAGTAGAGCTTGTTTGATCTCCTCAAAGCTATTTTTATTTCAAGTCCAGTTTGTAATTTTCTTTTGAAGATGTCTTTACTTTCAAGTTATGTAATAAAGGGATATGATGTATAAGCATTGCGATTATTTTCAAAAAAGTTTCAAAGAGAAATATGTAAGCCACACTATAGCATTCTGAGTCGCAAAGCTATGTACTTGTATTCTTATCAAGTTATCAATAAAAAAGTGTTGCTATTTCAATATCTCTGTGTCAATATTTTGTTTTTTGCAAATAAATGTGTTGTTTGCATGTGTTTTGCTTTGTCTAGTTGTATTGTGCAGGTATTGACCTTGTACAAGCGCAACTTAGGCTTGCATGACATCATGCCTTCGCGAGGACGAATGACCCTAGAGGGATCGGGGGTGACAAAGTGGTATCAAAGCATGGCTTTACGTCCTTGGCCTCTTTCAAATATCGCTTTCGAAAAGTATATAAGTATTATGATGGTTTTCAATGGTCCTAATTTTTTAGTCATGAAAACCAATATCCTATACAATAAGTCCATAATATTTTATGAGAATGACATAAGTTACGCTCTTTTGTAGAGGAATGGAAAAAGGAGGTAGTCAGGATCCGCCTCGACCGACCCGGTGGAATGGATTTTGGCGCTAATGGAAACTCAGCGGAAGGAAGCTGAGGATCGTAGCAGGACGCAGCAGGCCCAAATAGAAACTCAGCAGAAAGAAGCTGAGGATCGTAGCATGGCCCAGCAAAAGCAGCTGGATGCCTTGGTCCGAATAGTATCTTTGCTAGCGGACAATCATGATACCACTGCAGTAAATAATCTGACTGGGTCTTCCGAGATTGGGCCCGTGGATGCTGATTAGTCGTAATAGGCTCGCAAGAAACTATTTAATCCATTGGATTTTCTAAATACTATGCCTCCAGAGTTTGAGGGCAGGACATCACTAGATAAGGTGATGGACTGGATCAAGAAAATGGAACGTCTGTTCTCTTTTATCGGCGTTTCTAGCAGCAAAAAGGTGGCATGTGCCACCTTACAGCTTATATTGTGGGCAGATGATTAGTGGAAGGCTAAGAAGCCAAAATTATACGCCAGGGCCAGAGACGGAATGACTATATGGGCTATGTTTAAGCTCGCTTTCCTGGAACAATATCTTCCTCTTGCAATCAGTCAGAAGAAGGAAGACAAATTCATGACATTGAAACATGGAAGCATGTCCGTGGAGGACTACGAGTCAGAATTCTCTAAACTTGCCAAGTTTGCTAACATCGTATGAATCGATTTATACATAGCCTAAACGAGGACATTCAAAAGAGTGTTATGAACCGAGAGTGTGAATCATATACTAAGGCCTTTTTGGTGATGGTACAAATAGAACAGTTTAGCCTGAGGACTGCACCAGTGAAAGTTCAGACCGATCACAATCAACCTACTAAAAGGTACTATGATGGGGGAGAAAAAGACTGAGGGGAAAGAAGATAGACAATGAATAGCACAGAGGAGCAGATTGTACCTTCTACGGTCGCCGCTGACGCACAAAGGAAGTCTATCTTTTTGACAACAAATCATGCTTTGGCTGTGGCAGTTAAGACTATATTGTCAAGAATTGTCCGAAATGAAGGAACAATACTGAGGAGCATGGGCCGATACGGGACCCATCACCGATATGAGATAATCTGCATAATGAACATCTACAGAGGCCTCGTATTTTTAATCTAATGATACTCCAACATGATCAAGACCGTGTTGGGGGTGAATTGTCCTTTAAGTTTTGAGGACAAAACTTTTTTTTCAATAGGTTATTATGTAGTGCCCCGCTTCTCGCGGTCTACTATGTAATACTCACAGCTTGCTAACTCAGTCTTGACTAAGTATTGGGGAAACCATTTTGCCGGTATCGATTGATCATAGATGAAATGCAATGAACCTTTCCATTTGATGGATCGACTTCTATTGAAATGAATCCAAGAGTTTTCGTTGGATGTTTTTATTAGCTTCTTGATTTTGATGAATACATTTTCGTGTTAGTTTTCGATGATTGGTTTTCATTGTTTGCTTTTATCGTATTTCGTATTCATTCCGAATCTTGAGAGAAAAAGATCAAAGTATGCTAATCAAATGTTAGTGCCAATGTAGGACGCATAGGCGGTGCATGATCGGTGCATGAAGTCCTTCGTTCTCTCGAATAAGATTCAATCTCGGTGAGTTGCTTTGACCAGGCTAACATTTATCTCCACGTCCTAATAAAAATGATCTCTAGTCCACTCTTTTGTTGCGTCCCTATGATCAATGATACCAAACCAACAAAAGATAAGAATAAAGAAATGAATCAGATGCTAAATCAAAGAACTATTGCCTTACTCATTTTAATATGAATGCTTACATGCTCACTTACTATGCTGCAAAGATATTTCTGTTAATGTTGCTAAAGTTACATGATAGAGATGATACGACTTGCCTTATAGAGAATAGAGATGAGAGTAATATAGAAAGTCAGAAATGTTGCACACTTGTTATTATAGAGATTTATATGATAGAGTTGCATTCTTGCACTAGTCCTGGACAACTTGTGCACAAGTAAAGAATCTCCACGACCGGTTCTAGGCACTGGAACCGCTCGGTCTAGGAGGGGATTAGAGTAACACCCTATGGTAAAGAGACTTCGCGATCAGGGGGTGTATAGAGTGTACACTAGCGACGAACTGAACCAAAGAGTCATATCAACTAATCACGGGGAATGGCCCGTGGACCAACATACAGTTAGGTGCATGCTTATAATTAGAGGTTATTACAAACCTAACACTAAATGCAGAGATGGATAATATGCTTCGTATTATATGCAAATTGTGCCAATACTTGTCTTGTGCAGGAATGGACCGACGACCGTAGGTAAGAATCATTACATAAGTGATGATCCCTTGCTATGTTTCTTTCATGAATTGCTTAAAAATAACCTAGACATTTAGAAAGATCACCAGTAAATAACTGCTAGCTTCGCATATTGATTTAGTACAGATTTATGTAAGTTCGACTAAAAGTCACTCATCAGTACATGTTGCACACTGACCCACGTTGTGGACATCATTTTAGATAGCAAGGAGACATGGGGACTTTCGTGAGGCACTAAAGCTCGTCTAGCCCAGTAGAGCTTATTTGATCGCCTCGAAGCTATTTTTATTTCAAGTCCAGTTTGCAAGTTTCTTTTGAAGATGTCTTTACTTTCGAGTTATGTAATAAAGGAATATGATGTATGGACATTGTGGCTATTTTCAAAAGAGTTTCAAAGAGAAATATGTAAGCCAAGCTATAGCATTCTGAGGCACAAAGCTATGTACTTGTATTCCTATCAAGTTATTAATAAAGAAGTGTTGTTGTTTCAAATATCTATGTCAATATTTAGTTTTCTGTAATTAAATATGCTGCATGCCTGTGTTTTTTTGTCTAGTTGTATTGTGCAGCTACTTGCCTTATGCAAGTACAACTTAGGCTTATACGACATCATGCCTTAGCGAGGACGAACGACCCTAGCGGGATCATGGTGTGACATAGACCGAGGCCTCCTGTAAATCATCTTCATTATCCGAAAGTTGTCGCCCGAGATACGACAAATTCGGAGAGTTCGGTTGCAATCTGGTGAAGACAAATCATCTAATTGGTTGATCAACTGTCTTTGAACAACAACAGTTGATAACAATCTTTGCACATGAATGTCTTTGACATGACATAACTGTGTTTGATGACACCTCTATTGATTTACGCTTATGCCGAAGCATATGTCGCAAGTCAATAGAAGGGTGTACGACCTCCTTTCCCTTTTTATGCGACTAGATAATGTCCATGCATGTGAAAGTTAGTTTCTTAACTTGTCGACCTATTTTATGTACATGGAAACACCTAGTACGTAGGTCTTGAGTTTTTTTTTATCATGTGGACTCATTTTAGATACATTAGGAAGCAATGTACAAGACTCCATAGTATGTGGAAGAGAGGCGCATGGATGACTGGGGTGCATAGATTTCAGTTTGTATAACATCCCATCATCAGCATGCATAATACAAAGGGATGCATGAACCGAGCCTCCTTCATAACGCATGGAATCTGACGAGAACGAAAGTCCGTGGAAGATAGACTTCTTATATCTAGTTATGCGTCTAAAGTTCTGTATTAAAGTAGAACTCCCATCTCTATTCACCAAGTGCGAGGCAGAAGTTCTAATATTTGAATTTTTAGCATCGTAGTATTTTTCTCTGCCAAAATTCAAAAGTTGTACATTTTTTTTGCCCATATTGGAGCGAAGGGTTCCGTCACGAGTGTTAACTTTCTTCACAGATGCATGGTTAGATTGCACCTTCTTGGTGTTCTTCTTCCCGTGAGAAGCACATGACTTAGTTGATGGCTCATTGGTAGAGCCTCTTCTAGACGCATAGTGTGTATCATGCATCTGAACAGTAGAGACGTCTTTAGACAACATTGTGGTTGGTACTGAACCATGCACCTCCGAACTATTATTTTGGACCACAGTGGCCAGAGCTTTCCTTTTGCCATCAGCGGCGTTAGGAAGAGTAGGGAGAGACTTCAAGATCCAAGCTTTACGAACACACTTGGCTTTCTGCCTCTTGGCGGTCGGAGTGGAGTCTTTGTCCGACAACATCGCTTCATATGCTTTTTGGTCGAATTGCACAACCAATATTTTTTCAACTGAACCTAGCTAAGTCACATCAGATTGCACCACCACTTTTTCGTCGATGGAGAAAGTCATCCCCAACAGAATCGCCATTTTTGTTTCAACACAAAAAGAGTCCAAGAAATGTGAAATATTTTGTATTATTATAAAGAGGAAGTACAACAAGAATATTAAACAAGAATTTCAAGTATAATAGAATATGGGGATTGGGGAGATGGAGACTAAGTCTACTTCGACTTTTTTACTCCTTTGACTATTTGATACAGAAGTTGTTGAAGCTTGGTCGTTGATGAACTCTCGACAGCAAGGGGAACTTTATCACTGAAAGCTCTCTCTTACTCTCTGAAAGTTCTTAACAAAGAAGCATTATATGTAGTCTCTCCTTGTGCATGTGTCCTCTGTGTGTGTGTTGCGTGAGGAAGGAACTGTCCTCTATTTATAGCTTTTCTTTATTGGAATAGCCATGTACGTATGTACAGAAAATACACTGTCTTCTGCCTTAGAGACACATGAAACTGGGTAGGCGCATGATCCTTAGGGGTTAGTGGGGAGTGAATGTGCTCTTGTATAGCTCGCCACATATTTTGAGACGTGTTGCACAAAACTCTGCCATGCCAGCACATGATTTATTTGATGAGGATCAGCTATGTGTCAAATATTGTTAGACGCATAGCAATTGCTTGCTTACTACAAGTAATAACTTTTCTTTGAGTAACTATGTGTTAGTCAACACTTGAACGCTTAGCTTTTCTAATTGCTTACTGCAAAACACTAATCTGGAAGTAGACGTATACAACTGCTTCCTTTACAGCTGGTAAAGTATAATGATGGGGGTGATAAAATCATAGACATCTTTCTCTTTAGTATTTTTCATGCTTCTACATCTACATTTTAAAGCATACTAGTATTAGAGCAGGTTATCATTCATATAGAAGCAGATTGAGCATCGGTACAATACTAGCATTTGATTCAATTCATTTATCTTCTTTTGTCTTTGTTATTAAGGTATCGTTGATCACATGGACGCAACAAGAGAGTGGACTAGAGATCATTTTGTTAAGGCATGGAGATAAATTGTAGCTCGGTCAAAGCAACTCACCAAAATGAATCTTATTCGAGAAAATGAAGGACTTTATGCACCGATCACGCACTGCATATGTATCCTACATTGACACCAATATTTGATTAGTATACTTCGATCTCTCTCTCAAGATTCAGAATGAATACGAAATGCTATAAAAGCGAACAATAAAAACCAATCAGCGATAACCAACACGAAAACACATTTATCAAAATCAAGCAGCGAAAGAAAACATCAAATAAGAACTATTGGACTCATTTCAAAAGAAGCCGATCTATCAGTTGGAAAGGTTCATTGCATTTCGTCCGTGATCCAACAATACCGGCAAAGGTTTCCCAAAACTCAGTCAAGACTGATTTATAAAGCCGTGGGTATTAGATAGTGGACCGCGAGAAGCAGGGCACTACATAATAACCCACTGAGAAAAAGTTTTGTCGTCAAAACTTAAAGGACAATTCACCTCCATCAAGGTCCTGGTCTTGCTGGATGTGTCATAAGATTGAAAACACGAGGCCTCCACAGCTGCTCATTGTGCAGATTGTCTCGATTCGACGGTGGGTCCCGCATCTGCCCACGCTCCATATCATCGTTATGGTTTTGTGTCGTATTCTTCCATTTCGGACAATTCCTGACAGCGTGACCCTGTTGGCCAGAACCGAAGCAGGCTTTGTTAGCGGTACGACAATCTTCCTTAGTGTGCCCACGTATGCCACAGTAACTACATTCCACTATATTCGTATAGTACCAGTCTTCTTTAACATGCCTTCGTCGACCGCAGTAGGTGCACACTGTTTCATTTCAGGGTTCTCCATCAGCCTTTCTCTCACCATTATGGTATCTTTTCCCAGAATGATTACGACTAGTCTGAGCTTTCACTAATATGCTCCTCAGGCTAAACTGTTCTATTTGTACCGCCGCCTGGAAGGCCTTGGTATATGACTCACACTCTCAATTCAGAATATCTTTTTGATTGTCATCGTTCAGACCCTTTATAAACCGATTCATGGGAGTCTTCTCATTAGAAATCAATGTGCCAGCAAAACTTGCCAATTTGGAAAACTCTGACTCGTAGTCCTTGACGAACATGCTCCCCTATTTCAATGACATGAATTCGTCTTTCTTTTTTTGACTGATTGCAGAAGGAAGATATTGTTCCAAAAATGCATTCTTGAACATGGTCCAAGAAATCTTTCCATCTTTAGCCGTTATGAGAGGTTCCGGCTTCTTTGCTTCCCACAAATTGTCTGCTCCTAGTCTCAGTTGTAGGTCGGCACATGCCACCATCTTGCTACTCGGAACTCCTATGAATACGAACAGATGTTCCATTTTCTTGATCCAGTCCATCACCTTGTCTAGTGATGTCCTGCCCTCGAATTTTGGAGGTTTCGCATCCAAGAAGTCCTTTGGCTTAAAGGATGACTTCCTGTGCGCTGGCTGGGGCTAATCACCATTCACGAACCCTAATCTCGGGTGTTCATGTCGGGTTGGTCACTACGGTGGTATCATTATTGCCCGGAAGCGAAGCCACGATCTGGGTTAATGCATCCAACTGCCTCTGTTAGGCCATGTAGTGCCCCGCTCCATGAAAGCACTAGATAGACAGAGAGATCGGATTGTTGGCTCTATAATATAAGATGATTGATCTGGGTGAGTGGACGAAGTCTCATTTTTTGATTTGCTCACGCCTAATAAGAAGAGTTTTTGAATGAATGTTATTGCTAGTAATAAGATGGTAATCCTCGTGAATGTTATACATCGAATCTGTATGCTCGTAAAAGAATGTATATGTTGCCATGCTAAAGTTAGATGTTGCTTCAGTAGATAAGCCTTGTCATATTTAATAAGAAGAGAACTCTTACTACCCCTGAACTGTATGCTATCGATATTGAAAATATATGTCTAATGATACCAAGATGTTACTATGTTGCGTAAGTAGATATGTACACTATATTCCTTATTGTCTGTTAGATGATTGAATCGTATGGGATTATCGAATCGTACAGAATGATTGAATCGTATAGAAAGCACTTGGTGCTTGAAAGAATGGATATGGAATGGAGAATAGATGGAAATGTCTGCTTATCGATAAACTGTAGTATCATAGATATTTTATCTGATATATTGCATTTATGCATAGGTCTGGACAACTTGTGCACAAGGTATAGTCTCTCGACCGGTTCCTGGGGCACTGGAAACCGTTCGTCCATGAAGGGATTGGGCACCCTGAGGTAAAAAAGACCTCGCGATGGGGGGGTATCATGTCTATTAGTGAGGGGCTAGAATGTCCCAACTGCTAATCACAGGAAATGACCCGTGGACCGTCATATAGATAGGTGTCGATTAGTGAAGAGCTGAACCCTAAGCTGCAGCTTCTTATACATGTGCATATTAGTGCAGAGCTGAACCTTGAGTCACAGTTGCTGGTGTATGCATGTATTAGTGAAGAGCTGAGCCTTGAGGCACAGCTGTTAATCGATGAGCATGCATCAATGATGATTGTTTTCAGCCTAACCATGCAAAGACGGACATGGAACATTATCGGATATGTATAATGTGTTTTTCTATTCCTTTTCTTGTACAAGGATGAATCGACAACTTTGGGTAAGAATCGCTAAACAGTGATGTTCGCTTGTGGTTTCTATGTATAATTATGTAGAACTGAAATGCTAATACCACTAATCGTTACATAGAGAAAGAATGAGCAATGCATGATATGTTTTTCTGCTATAGTCCCTAATGAACTATTATGGCTTACGAGACACACTGCGCACATCATATTGATGAACTGCTCGATAGTTGGCTAGGATGAAAGAAATGATATGCTAGTTTTCGAAAGTATTTTCAAAAGATGTAATCTGACTCTGCATATGCATGAAATAATCATAGGTAAAAGTAACAAGATCACATCACAAGAAATGTTTCTTACTAAATAAATTAGTGATCATTTTAGACAATGTAGCCTTTGTTCACAATCACCAGTATGTTGATATATTGATCTACCATCAGTCTGTACGCAGGTGCAAGATGCATCGAGATGGATAGTTCGAAGCGATAGCCCGAGCCTCATCCTCAGGAGTTGAAAATCATAAAAGATGTAAAGATGGATTTTTTGTTCAAAAATACTGTCATCTATTGCAAAGTTGATTTTGTATATAAAAGGATGTAATGTATGGAATGAGATTATTGTAATTATGTAAAGTTTCTGAGAGATTGTAAGCCATATGGCATGTATCAGAGAGATAATAAGAACTTTGTAATCTGTTCAAAAGAATATCAATAAAAAGAAATTATTTCTGCTATCTTGTGTTCAATTATATTCTGCAGTATCCGCTGCTAATTTCAAATATATGTATTTTCTTCCGCTGTGTTATTATCTATCTTATCTATTTTGTTATTGTACAGGTCTTGGTCTTGTGCAAGCGCAACTTAGGATTGTACGATATCACGCCCAAGTGAGGACAAAAGGTTCCACAGAGTCCGAAGCGAGAACGAAAGGACTCTGTGGGATCAGGACGTGACATAATGGTATCAGAGCAACACGATCCTCTGGCCAATTATTGATTCGATTGAATTCGAAGATGTTCTCCTGATCAAAATTTTCTTTCCTGCTTGGTATCATCAATGAGATGAATGTTCCATATAATAAGTTCGTAAATATTTTTATGATGTCGGCATATGTTTTATCGATTGATTGAGATTGAGATGTTTTTGAACATGAGTTTTTAATATGATCTGGACCATGATTTTATGGATTGATGGTGGCGAAGGATGAGGGCTATCACTGCTATAAATATCGTAAGTTTCTCCTTAAGTTTCGAAGACGAAACTTTTTCTCGGTGGGTAATTATGTAGAGTCCCACTTCGCAAAGGCACTAGATAGACAGAGAGATCAGATTGTTGGCTCTGCAATAGAAGACGCTTGATCTGGGTGAGTGGACGAAGACTCATTTTTTGATTTTTCCACGCCTAATAAGAGAAGTTTTTGAATGAATGTTATTGCTAGTAACAAGATGGTAATCCTCGAGAATGTTAATATATCGAATCTGTATGCTCGTAAGAGAATGTACATGTTGCCATGCTAAAGTTAGATGTTGCTTCAATAGATAAGCCTTGTCATGTTTAATAAAAAGAGAACTCTTACTGCCCCTGAACTATATGCTATCGATATTGGAAATATATGTTTAATGATACCAAGATGTTACTATGTTGCATAAGTAGTTATGTACACTATGTTCGTTATCGTCTGCTGGAATGATTGAATCATATAGAAAGCACTTGGTGCTTGAAAGAATGGATATGGAACATAGAATAGATGAAAATGTCTGCTTATCGATAAACTGTAGCATCGTAAATATTTTATTTGATAGATTGCATTCATGCATAGGTATGGACAACTTGTGCACAAGGTATAGTCCCTTGACCGGTTCCTGGGGCACTGGAAACTGTTCGTCCATGGAGGGATTGGATACCATGAGGTAAAAGAGACCTCGCGATTATAGGGGTCATGTATATTAGTGAGATATGCTAGAATATCCCAACTGCTAATCACGGGGAATGACCCATGGACCGTCATATAGATAGGTGTCGATTAGTGAAAAGATGAACCCTAATCCGCAGCTGCTTATACGTGTGTATATCAGTGCATAACTGAATCTTGAGTCACAGCTACTGGTGTATGCATGTAGTAGTACAGAGCTGAGCCTTGAGTCACAGCTGCTAATCGATGAGCATGCATTGATGACGATTGTTTTTAGTCTAATCCTGCAGAGACGAACAGGGAACATTGTCGGATATATATAATATGTTTTTCTAATCCTTGTCTTGTGCAGGGATGAATCGATGACTTTAGGTAAGAATTACCAAACAGTGATGTCCACTTGTGGCTTCTAGGTATCATTATGTAGAACTGAATTGCTAATACCAATCGTTACATAGAGAACGAATGAGCAATGCATGATATGTTTTCCTGCTATAGTCCCTAATGAACTGTTATGGCTCACAAGACACGCTGCACATATCATATTGATGAACAGCTCGATAGTTGGCTCGAATGAAACAAAATGATATGCTAGTTTTCGAAAGTGTTTTCAAAAGATGTAATCTGACTCTGAATATGCATGACATGAACATAGGTAAAAGTAGCAAGATCATATCACAAGAAATATTTTCTCACTAAATGAATTAGTGATCATTTCAGACGATGTAACATTTGTTCACAATCACCAGTATGTTAATATACTTACCTACCATCAGTCTACACGCAGGCGCAAGATGCATCGAGATAGATAGTCCAAAGCGATAGCCCGAGTCTCATCCTCAGAAGCCAAAAATCAGAAGAGATGCAAAGATGGATTTTCTGTTCAAAAAGACGATCTGTTGCAAAGTTAATTTTGTATATAAAGGGATGTAATGCATGGAACAAGATTATTGTAATTCTGTAAAGTTTTTGAAAGATTGTAAGCAATATGGCATGTATCAGAGAGACAATAAGAACTTTGTAATCTGTCCAAAAGAATATCAATAAAGAGAAATTGTTTTTGTTATCTTATGTTCAATTACATTCTGCAATATGTTCGCTGCTAATTTCAAATATCTGCATTTTGTTCCGCTGTGCTATTGTCTATCTTGTCTATTTTGTTATTGTACAGGTCTTAGCCTTGTCAAGTACAACTTAGGCTTGTACGACATCATGCCCGTGTGAGGACGAACGATTCCATAGAGTCCGAAACGAGGATAAAAGCACTCTGCGGGATCGGGGAGTGACAGGCCATGCTACGATCCTTAGCTTATTTTTACGGAGCTTCCATTAGGGCCAATATTCGTTCCATCGGGTCGGTCGAGCCTGATGCTCGAGGAGGATCCTGACTATGTCCCCTTGTCATTTCTCTATAAAAGAATGTAACTTCTGTCAGTCTCATAAAATATTATGAACTTATTGTATGGGACATTGGTTTTCATAACTCAAAATTGGGACCATCGAAAACCATCAAAATACTTATATACTTTGTAAAAATGATATTTGAAAGAGGCCAAGGACGTAAAGCCGTGCTCTGATATCACTTTATCATGCCCCGATCCCTAGGATCGTTCGTCATCACTTTGATCTCTGCGGAACCGTTCATCCTCGCTAGGGCGCGATGCTGTGCAAGTCTAAGTTTTGCTTGCACAAGGCCAGTACCTGCACAATACAACTAGACAAGACAAAACATAACGTAAGCAAAACATTCAAATGCAGAAAACCAAATTTGATACAGAGATTTGAAACAAAAAGTACTTTTATTGATAACATGATAGGATACAAAATATAAAGCTTTGCGACTCAAAATGCCATATATGGCTTACATCTTTCATTTAGAACTCTTTTGAAAATAGCTACAATGTCCGTACATTATATCTCTTATTACATAAAACAAAAGTAAAGACACCTTCAAAAGAAAACTTGTTAATTGGACTAGAAACAAAGACAGCTTCGAGGCGATCAAATAAGCTCCACTGGACTGGACGAGCTTTAGCTTCTCACCAAACATCCCTATGTCTCGTGCTTAACTGAATTGGTGCCCACAATGTGGGTCAGTACATAACACGTATTGGTGAGCGGCTATTGGCCAAACTCATATAAATCTGCACTAAGTAGACCGAAAAGCTAGCATTAATTATTATATGGTCTTTCTACTTGTCTAGATTCTTTTTAACAATTCATAAGAAGCATAAACAGTAGAAAACACATGCATAATAAATCTTACCCATCGCCGACAGTCATTCCTGCACAAGACAATGTTAGCACAATTTGCATATATGAATAACTTACGTTCCATTCTTGCAGATATTGAAGTTCATAATATTATGTATGTAGCCTATCTACATGATGGTCCACGAGTCATTTTCCATGATTAGCCGTTGTGACTCTTTGGTTCAGCTTGTCTCTAAGGACACAGATATCGATACCCCCTGTACGTGCTCGGTCTCATTTACCCCAGGGTGCCCTAATCTCTCCTAGGCTGAGTGGTTCCCAGTGCCCCAATAATCCATCCGAGAGATAATTTTACCTTGTGCACAAGTTGTCCGAGACCGATGTATGATCTAACATTCTATCAGATGAAACAGATTTGTGCACAGATATATGACACGTTCATTTTATGCCTTTTATTTTGTTCATCTCAATATGTACAAGTTCGTCTGTCCATGTCTACATTTTAAACTATACTAGTATCAGGACATGTGATCATTCATATAGAAGCAAATTGAGCATCAGTACAATATTTAGCATTTAATTCAATTCATTTACCTTCTCTTATCTTTATTATTAGGGTATCGTTGATCACAGGGACGCAACAAGAGAGTGGACTAGAGATCATTTTGTTAAGGTGTGGAGATAAATGGTAGCTCGGTCAAAGAAACTCACTAAAATGAATTTTATTAGAGAGAATAAGGGACTTTACGCACCGATCATGCACCACCTATGCGTCCTACATTGGCACCAACACTTTATTAGCTTACTTCGATCTCTTTCTCTCAAGATTCGGAATGAATACGATGAAAGCGAATAATGAAAACCAATCATCGATAACCAACACGAAAACGAATCAATAGAAATCAAGCAGGGAAAGAAAACATCCAATGAAAACTATCGGACTCATTTCAATAGAAGCCGATCCATCAATTGGAAAGATTCATTGTATTTCGTCCGTGGTCCAACGATACCAGCAAAGGTTTCCCCAAATTCAGTCGAGACTGATTTAGCAAGTCGTGGTATTAGATTATGGACCACAAGGAACAGGGCACTCTACATAATAACCTACCAAGAAAAAGTTTGTCCTCAAAACTTAAAAGATAACTCACCTCCAACAAGGTCCTGGTCTTGCTGGAGTGTCATCAGATTGAAAACATGAGGCCTCCACTGCTGCTAATTGTACGAATTGTCTCGATTCAGGGGTGGGTCCCGCATCTGCCCATGCTCTACATCGTCGTTACGGTTTTGTGCCGTATTCTTCCATTTCGGACAATTCCTGACAGCGTGACCTTGTTGGCCACAACCGAAGCAGGCTTTGTTAGCAGTACGACAATCTTTCTTAGTGTGCCTACGTATACCATAGTAACTGCATTCCACTCCATTCGCATGGCGACAGTCTTCTTTAATATGCCTCATCGACCGCAGTAGGTTCACACTGTTTTATTTCGGGGTTCTCCATCGGCCTTTCTGTCACCATCATGGTAACTTTTTCCAGAATGATCGCAACCAGTTTGAGCTTTCACTGATATGCTCCTCAGGCTAAACTGTTCTATTTGTACTGTCGCCTCGAAGGCCTTAGTATATGACTCACACTCTCGATTCAGAACATCTTTTTGAATGTCATCGTTTAGACCCTTTATGAACCAATTCATGCGAGTCTTCTCATTAGAAATCATTGCGCCAACAAACTTTGCTAATTTGGAAAACTCTGACTCGTAGTCCTCGACGGACATGCTCCCTTTTTTCAATGACATGAGTTTGTCTTCCTTCTTTTGACTGATTACAAGAGGAAGATATTGCTCCAAAAATGCATTTTGAATATGGTACAAGAAATCTTTCCATCTCTAGCAGTTGTGAGCAGTTTTGACTTTTTTGCTTCCAACCAATCGTCCGCTTACAGTCTTAGTTGTAGATCGACACATACCACCTTCTTGCTACTCAGAACTCCTATGAACATGAATCGACATTCCATTTTCTTGACCCAGTCCATCACATTGTCTAGTGATGTCCTGCCTTCGAATTTTAGAGGGTTCGCGTCCAAGAAGTCCTTTGGCTTAAAGAATGACTTCCTGTGCGCTGGATGGGGCTCGTCACCATCCACGACTCCAATCATGGGTGTTCCTATCGGGTGGTTGCTGCAGTGGTATCATTATTGCCCGTAAGCGAAGCCATGGTCTGGGTCAATGCATCCAACTACCTCTGTTGGGCCATGCAACGATCCTCAACTTGTTCCTACTGAGCTACCATTAGGGCCAATATTCGTTCCATCGGGGCAGTCGAGCCCGATGCTCGAGGAGGATCCTGACTACCTCCCCTTGCCATTCCTCTACAAAAGAGTGTAACTTTTGTCAATCTCATAAAATATTATGAATGTATTGTATAGGTCATTGGTTTTTATAACTCAAAATCAGGACCATCGAAAACCATCAAAATACTTATATAATTTTCAAAAATGATATTTGAAAGAGGCCAAGGACGTAAAGTTGTGATCTGATACCACTTTGTCATGCCCCGATCATGCAGGATCGTTCGTCCTCGCTTTGATCTCTGTAGAACCGTTCGTCCTCGCTAGGGCGTGATGCTGTGCAAGCCTAAGTTTCGGTTGCACAAGGTAAGTAACTGCACAATACAACTAGACAAGACAAAACATAACGCAAGCAGAACATTCAAATGCAAAAAACCAAATTTGACACAGAGATTTGAAACAAGAAGTACTTCTTTTTATTGATAACTTGATAGGATACAAAATACAAAGCTTTGCAACTCAAAATGCCATGTCTAGCTTACATCTTTTATTTAAAAATCTTTTGAAAATAGCCATAATCCCCATACATCATATCCCTTGTTACATAAACCAAAAGTAAAGACACCTTCAAAAAAAACTTGCTAATTGGACTAGAAACAAAAACATCTTCGAGGCGATCAAACAAGCTCCATTGAGCTGAACGAGCTTTAGCGCCTCACCAAAATCCCCCTGTCTCGTGCTTAACTAAAATGGTGCCCACAACGTGGGTCAGTACATAACACGTATTGGTGAGTGGCTGTTGGCCAAACTAACATAAATCTGTACTAAGTAGACAGTTAAGCTAGCTTTCATTATTATGTGGTCTTTCTACTTGTCTAGATTCTTTTTAAAAATTCATAAGAAACATAAACAGTAGAAAACACTTGCACAATAAATCTTACCCATCGTTGACAGTCATCCTGCACAAGACAAGGTTAGCATAATTTGCATATATAAATAACTTATGTTCCATTCTTGCAGATATTGGAGTTCATAATATTATGCATGTAGCCTATCTATATGATGGTCCATGGGTCATTTCCCATGATTAGCCGTTGTGACTCTTTGGTTCAGCTCGTCGCTAAGGATACATATATCGATACCCCATGTATGCGATGTCTCATTTACCCCAGGATGCCCTAATCTCTCCTAGGCCAAGTAGTTTCTAGTGCCCCAGGAATCCATTCGAGAGACGATTTTCCTTTGTGCACAAGTTGTTCGAGACTGATGCATGCTCTAACAGTTCTATCAGATAAAACAGATTTGTGCACAGATATATGACACGTTCATTTCATACCTTTCCTTTTATTTATCTCAACATGTACAAGTTCATCTGTCCATGTATATATTTTAAATTATACTAGTATCAGAGCAGGTGATCATTCATATAGAAGCAGATTGAGCATCAGTACAATTTCTAGCATTTGATTCAATTCATTTATCTTCTCTTATCTTTGTTATAGGCTATCATTGATCACAGGGACGCAACAAGAGAGTGGACTAGAGATCATTTTGTTAAGGTATGGAGATAAATGGCAGCTTCGTCAAAGGAACTCACCAAAATAAATTTTATTCGAAAGAAGGAGGGACTTCACACACCGATCACGTACCGCCTTTGCGTCATATATTGGCACCAATATTTGATTAACAAACTTCGATCTCTTTCTTTCAAGATTTGGAATGAATGCAAAATGCGAAAAAAGTGATCAATAAAAACCAATTATCGAAAACCAACACGAAAACACATTTATCAAAATCAAGCAGGGAAAGAAAACATCCAACGAAAACTATTGGACTAATTTCAATAGAAGCTGATTCATCAGTTGGAAAGGTTCATTACATTTTATCTGTAATCCAAAGATACATGCAAAGGTTTCCCCAAACTCAGTCGAGGCTCATTTAACAAGCCGTGGGTATTATATAATAGACCGCGAGGAGTGGGCACTACAATAATTACCCTTCATTATATGGATATTCTTTTTACTGCTACTTGACATGTATATTATGTACCTTGCTATGTCCCCTGAGGACTTGGTGATCTCTCCGTGTTGTTGTTGAGCTGGCTTTAAAGAATAATTGGTAGTTGACGATTACCTCTTCAGGATTTCAGGTATATTAGTAGTTACATTTTTATCATATTCCTCCATAAATATGTTTTATTATTATTAATTATTCTACTGATATAGCCAAGTTTTACAAGCTTTACTTCTTTCTTATGAGCTTGTTCAGACAGTTGTATTATGGTCTGGCCAACTTTATTAAATATTTTCTTTCTTGGTGTTTTATTCTCGTTGAATCGGTGTATTACTATTTGATCAACATTGGTACACTTGGTTCTCACTTGAGATGATATCTTGTGGATTGAGATATAGTTGGACTTGCTAAATATAGTTATTTGACCTCTAGATAGCTTTTATGTATTTGAGCTGAGCTGGAGTCCACTTGATACATAGTTGGCATGTATACGTACCCTAGTCCTACGTATTTTGGGACTGAGGAGTAACATATTTTTGTGGTGTCACATGCAGGCTATTAATGATAAGTGTATGACTCGATAACCTCCAACAACATGTGGGTGTTGGTTGATCTACCTGAAGGAGAAAAACAAATCAGATGTAAATAGATCTTCAAGAAGAAGATGATGGTCAATGGAATTGTAGACAAGTTCAAGGCAATATTGGTAGCCAAGGGATTTTTTCAGAAGCAGGAGATCGATTATTTTGACACATATGTTCATGTAGCACAGATGATGACCATCAGGTTGTTGATTGTTCTAAGTGCAATTCACAAGTTAGTTATTCATCGGATGGATGTTAAAACAGCATTCCTGAATGGTGAGTTGACCAAAAAGATTTACATGCAATAGCCAGAAGAATTTGTCATTAAGGGCCTTGAGGACAAAGGCTGCAAGTTGGTAAAATCATTATATGGTCTGAAGCAAGCTCCCAAGATGTGGCATAAGAAGTTTGATAAAGTCATAAGATCAAACGGCTACAGGGTCAGCGAGACGAACAAGTGTGTACACAAAGTTCACTGACAGGAGAGGAGTTGTCGTTTGTCTGTACGTGGACGATATGCTGATCTTGGGTATAAATTTAGCATGTGTCACAGAGACAAGAAGTTCCTCTCATTTAAGTTCAGCATGAAGGACTTAGAAAAAGTTGTTGTTATCCTAGGAATAAAGATCATCCGGACGGAAACTAGAGTGGCACTATCACAGTCTTATTAAATTGAGAAGATGCTCACACGCTATTGGTATCAGGATCTTCCAGGAATCGATACGTCGTATAGGTGTGACAAGAAGCTGAAGCTAAATCCAAGGAAAAGCGTCAGACAACTGGAGTTAAAGCATCATCAGAAGTTTGATGTATACAACTACTGCCACAAGGCCTGACATAGCTTTTTTCATAGGGATGCTGAGTCGGTTCATGAGCAATCCAGGTGTAGAGCACTAAAAAGCAGTAAAAAGGGTAATAAAATACCTCAAGAGGATTCGGAAGCATGTACTACACTACTGCAAAGATCCAACAGTAGTGTAAGGCTTTAGTGATGCAAGCCGATGCTCAGAAGTAGAGAGTGAAAGGTCCATAAGAGGGTATATCTTCTCCATAAGTGGAGCTGCTATATCTGGAAGTCGAAGAAGCAGACTATGCTCTCACACTCTTCAACTGACAACTACAGCAAATGAAGCAGAATGGCTTTGGAAGCTTATGTATGATTTTCCAATAGTTGGTACACAAATTTTGACGGTACTGATATACTGCAACAACTAGACGACTACAGTGGTGGCTTCAAATGACCTCTTCAATCGCACAAAGAAGACTGTATGGTTGAGGCACAAGGTGGTGAATGATCTCATCAAAAGAGGAGACATTGTCGTAGTTGATATTCGAAGCCAGAAGAATCTAGCGGATTCGTTCACCAAAGGTCTAAAGCGCCAGCTTGTCGAAGACACATCATGAAAAATGGGCTTGAAGACTTCTGAAATTGTATCTTTGTAATTCTACCATAAAGTTTTATGTTATTAGTTCAAAGAGAAATCTACTAGGCATCTAATTATTATTTCAAGGAAGGACCATTGACTGGAAGAATATCAGGAACAGTGGGTAGGCCTTTGGGACTTTGAGAGGTTATGGACCCAGAACCACTGTTGTCTACTGTTTGTTCTTTGTACAGAACAAAATCCTGTGGGAGGATAGCTTGGAAGCCTTAATAAGTTCTCGGGCATTTGAAATATCTGGTATGCTTTACATGAAGCACGGGTAGCACATCACTACAAAAGAGCGTACTACTCCATGCTACAGTGGGATGACACCACCAAGAGGTACCTCGTGAAGGTAAAGCCTCGGCTTTGGGCAATGTCACAACAGCGTAGCACCGCACATAGGCAAGTGGCCTAATGTTGTAGAATAAATAGTGATAGGCAACACTACAGAGAGGCTTGGCCTCATATTATAGTGGTATGAAACCACAAAGGTACCTAGAAAGGGTAAAGCTACGGCTTCGTGAGCCATGTCACTGCGGTATAACACCACAAGGAAGCGAAGGCTTCATGTCAGGTAGTTTGGCAATACAAAGAGGCTTGGCCTCATGCTATAGTAGTATGACACCATGATGAGGTATAGCCTCGGCTTTGGGCAATGTCATAGCGACGTAGCACCATAAGGAAGCGAATGTTATGCCCCAATTTCGAAAAACTGATCGTCCTCGCTAGGACGTGATGCCGCGCGAGCCAAGGCTGCGCTCCCGTAAGACGGGTTTCACAACGGTCGATTTTAGCAGCTTACGACAGAATCGTCGCACAAAAGTCCCAAGCAAAGAAGTTGAATAACATAAAGACATGTACAAAATGATAATCTTTATTGATATTAAAAAAAATTACAAGGGCACAAAGCCAAGATTATAAGTCACTCAATCTCACTTTCTCTCTTATTACAAACACTCAGTTCTTTCTTCTCTCAATATGCCCGAAGGCGTACAGTTTGCTGATGATTCAAAAGGCGATGTCCATACATTATGTCCCATATAAGTGAAGGCTTCATTGGGACCGTACGCCTCGAAATGCCAAGGAACTCTATGCCTCAGCGAGTCCAAGCAAGCTCCGCCTCGAACGAGCAAGTACCTGTTACCTACACATGAAATTGGTGGGTTGTCAGTACACAACCGTACATCTGAGCGAGCCCCTCGCCTACCCATACAAAACCAACACGTTCATTTAGTGAGTGCAACTACTCTTTCGATTGTCTTTCTGTTCTTGTCTTAGGATCAATTTCATACTTAGACTCCTGACCTATTAGTGTTACAACCGACGTGATCATACTATCAAATTCTTTAAGATCGTGCTACAAAACCCAGTTGTACAAATATCATGATCATGTCATAAGACCTATTTGTGTAATAGACATCGAGATTGTGCCTCGCAACAAAGTGAAACCCATTTATACTTGTCTTATGGTCTTTTCCGTTCAACATACAACCGACTCAGTGAATACCTTGAGACTTTGTGTCAAACTTCCTAGAGACCCACGCTACAAATCTGCCCAATCACACGACTCAGTAATTTTGATGCATACCGTACACACATTCTTTTGACTCATTTGTACTATGTATACATTTCTTGACTTACTTTAAGGCATGCATGCAAATAACCGCTCTTATGCCGACTCATCTATATGAAAGGTCACTAGCATTACAAGCTATACTTAGACCTAATTATGATAAGTGGTATGTTCATCAAAACGAGGCACGATCTTGCCGAATTTCCTACAATACGTGCTATACGGCGCACCCCTCGGGTCAGGTTGCACACCATCCGAGGGTTCCACAAGCATGTTCCTTCTAGGCCAGATCTGTAACTACTGTACTAAGCCGGGACACACTTGGGACCATTGTAGGAAGAGGCTGGGGTTATGCCTATATTATAGATCTGGCGCTCATCAGATGAAGGAGTGTCCAATGCCTCGCTCTGCTCCTAGGCCTGCTCCTACCCATATTCAGCCAGCTAGGCCGCCTGTGGCGCAGCATCAGAGAGGACCTACTTCCACTCAGCAGCTTTGCTTTACCCAGCATCAGCAGAGGGGAGCACCTCAGAAGGACAAGGACTTCACCAAGACTACTGTCGAGGAGACTGAGGCACCTGGTGATGTGATTACAGGTTCTATTCTTCTCAATTCATATTCAGCTATTGCGTTATTTGATTTAGGAGCCACACATAGTTTCATATCTCTAGCATTTGTGTTCAAATACAGTATTGTAGCATCACCTTTAGATAGAAACTACAAGATCATGGCTGGCGAAGGTATTCTTTTAGTAAAAGATCTCTGTGTCCAGCGTCGCATAACCCTGGAAGGAAGGGAATTGCGGGCTGATTTAGTCATAGTGCCACTTTCGAGTTTTGACATCATGCTCAGGATGGATTGGTTTAGTAGCTACTATGCTTCTATTGATTGTCATCGAGGACGTATAGTATTCAGTCGTTCGGGGAAGCCGATGTTTTAATTTGCCTGGGGATCTGTGGAACAAAATTATGATATTCTGTGTGGAGCTATGATAGAAGACAAGGAGTTGCTTATAAGCCCCTAGATTTTTAGATGTTATTTTTAAATTTATTTTTATTATTTTGTTTAATATAGTTATCAAAATATATTTTTCCACTTTTATTCATGATCATAAAATGTACTCTTCTATAGCTTTGATTTTTGGAGCACAAAAAATACCAAACTCTAGAAACTTCATTCATGAGTTTTGACCTAGACAAGTTTATCCTCGATTTGGTATATCATGTCCCACTCAAATATGTCATCTTGTATTCTATTTGCTTCGCACAACTTCGGGGTCAATTTAGACCAAAAAGTTATCTATCGTGAGACTTGTTGTAACTTCCAACTTAAATTCGGGACTCTACATTGATCCAACCTAAACGACCCAATATATGATTTTGAATATTTTTGAGCCTGCTACACACATGCCTTGGGTGTCCCAATCAATCGAGGCACCATGTGCTATTTAAATTCAAATGGCATATACGACCCTTATGTGACTTTTAGAGCCTATTTCCAATTCGGGTAATTTTTATCGAGCCTAAACTTGACTTGTAGAGGACTTGTTAGGGTCATCCCCATGTAGAGAGACACTTCTAAATATTTAATTCAGATTTATGGCATATTTATTTGGGTCAAAACCAAATAGGGAAACTCTACAAATTCAATTTCCTATATTTGGAAACTTGTTTAATCTTGTGCCAATCCTACTTGTATATGGACTCCAAAACCTATCAAAACTCAACCCAACCCGCACTAGAATAGCCCATAACCAACCTCCCCTAGCAACCCTATATATATAACATACAAACCTACCAAAAAACCCTCTCCACAAATCCTAAAACCCAGCCCCTTCATTGCCGAACTACTGTTGCTGCCATCTTTTCTTCTCGCTATTGTCCCAACCAATTATCGACCATACAAGGACTGCCAACTTATCCCCGATGTGCCCAAGACCCCCCTCCACCTTCCCAAGGCCGACCACCACCAAGAACAGCCGTTACAGGCCGTGCACAGCCCCACAAGTTAACCCTACCTTGTTGGCCAAAAATTACAACAGGTAAGCCATCTTGCGAATGTGTTTTCTCCACTTATACACATCAAAACTTCATGGGACAAAAAATTATTGGTTCCCTTATGTGTCTACTACCTTCATATAAAATTTTATGTTAAAATTCTTTCTAGATTTTTTGGGGCACACATTTTACCAAAGTGTGTCCAAAATTAACACTGTTCAATGCGGAACAGTTTTGAACTGTATAACTTCACTTTTACCATTGATATCATATATGAAAATGACCGTATTTCGATAACCTACAATTTTTGTTCAATGAGTTTTTCATAATTTTGTTGTTTTATTACTTGAATCACTCGATCTTTGAAGGACAAAATTTTGTCATAAAATGAACTATTAACATTACTATCTTGTGAGTCCCAAATAATTTTGTATGCATCCAATGCTCCATAGTATCGATCCTCGGCTCATGATCATGAATATTTGATAATTTAAATAATTGTTTACCATTTATTTCAGATTATTAAGGTTAGTTTATTTATGGTTAAACAATTTCTAATATCGTTGATTTATCAATGTGGATATTATTTGATCATAAATTGACTTCTAAATAGTTTTTAAGAAATAGTAATTCTATAAAAAGTATTTCCAGAATATTAAAGATTTACTTTGGAATTAATTCTGAATATTTTATATATATATCTATTGTGGAATTTTGTTAGCCTTAGGAAGGATATTATGACTAGTATGTATTATGACTAGTTGATAGTTAGTTAATCCTATGTATTAGGCATATATATATCAATGATAGTAATAGTGAGATATGGTTATTAATGTTAGTTATTATTATTATTTATAGGAGTTCGTGAGACCGTGACTACGGAGGTTGAACCCGGACTGGTACTTTATTCCTTCGAGGCGATTCCAGACAAGATATCATGCCACTGTGATCTTATTTTATTTTCTATTATACATGGACGTATTGTTGTGTGTTAGGATTAGATGTGTTAGGAGAGCGTCCAAGTGTGACTTGGGTGCCGTCGACGATGCCATTGATGACATGTAATGGGGGTGTGTGTGTGTGTGTGACCTAGCGTGCTATTAGACCTCCTCATGTTTAATTTATTTTTTAATGACTTCTATGACTTGGACATGACTTATGATATGACACTTGGTGTGAGAGTTACATTGGTATTGGCACGCACCCTATACTTGGCCGGTACAAGGGGTTCGTGTGACGAATCATATATGACTAGTTGTGTTAGTTAGAGGACTTGCATGTGAGATACGAGTCGTACGAGTCATAGACATGATCTTATACTACTCCTGGGTAGGAAAGAGTACTAGTAGGCATATGAGATAGCCACCTTTTTGGCCTCATAGTTGCCCGGTTATGGGTTCATAATTTCTCGATTATGGGTGTATTGCTAGAGGATATACCCGACAGTGGCCGCTAAACTGTATGTCATAACACGGTCGAGAGGTATGCTAGTATATACATAAGCCTCTAGCAGATGCTGTCTCATACGTACCAAAGTAGTCTTCAAGTGCATTACACTTAGATGGATAGTTTGCCTTGTCATTTATATTCATTGTCATGTATATTACTTTTACTGTTCATATTGTGGCTAGTTGTTGTATCTTGTTACGTCCCTCTGAGGACCTGGTGATCTCTTCAGGTTGTTGCTGAGCTTATAATATAGATAGGTGGATGGTACAATTTTGACTGCAGGGTTCAGGTATTGCTTGTAGTATTAGTTTATCATTTTTTTCGTGCTTTCTATTTCCTTTTATGTTATATCTTGCTCATTTAGCCTAGTTTTACTGGAACTCTTTTATTCTTCGAGTCAATTCCAAACATATATGCTAATGGGCTGCAGACCATGACATATATTGTTTGTTCTTGATTTTCTTCATTACTGTGGATTGAGACATAGTTGAGATATAGATTAGTTAGCATATGTTAGTATACTATCCAGCGTACTACGATTATGATAATCCATTAAATTAGAAATACTTATTCTAGTCATATAGCTGGCATGCTCATGTCTTGGGTTCCTATATATTTTAAAACTAGGGCGTGACATTGCCTCATCCAATTATTACGAAATTCCTCGATGTCTTTCCAGAGGAATTACCAGGATTGTCGCCTGATAGGGATATTGAATTCTCTATAGACTTAGTTCCGGGAGCTCAACCGTTGGCTAAGAATGTCTATAGAGTTAATAATCATGAGTCGGTGGAGCTGAAGAAGTAAGTTGATGAATTGCTTAGGAAGGGATTTATTTGATCGACTTTATCACCCTGGGGTGCTCCGGTATTATTTGTGCCGAATAAGGATGGGTCAGTATGTATGTGCATTGATTATAGGATTTTGAACAGCCTCACTATCAAGAACAAATATCCACTACCGAGGATCAATGACTTATTTGATCAGTTGAGCGGTGCCAGGGTATTTTCAAAGATAGATTTGAGGTCTGGCTATAATCAGGTGAGATTGAGGAAGGAAGATATTCTGAAGACTGCTTTTCGGACAAGATATGGCCAATACGAGTTCTTGGTGATGCTATTTGGGTTGACCAATGCACCTGCAATTTTTATGAACTTGATGAATAAGGTATTATACCAATACCTCGACAAGTCCGTAGTGGTGTTCATTGATGACATCCTTATATACTCGAAGACCCCTGAGGAGCATAAATAACATTTGAGGATCGTGTTAGAGACTATTCGGAAGGTACAGCTTTATAAAAAACTCTTAAAATATAAGTTTTTCTTGTACAAAGTAGAGTTTCTCGGACATATGGTAACTGGCGATGGTATCTAAGTAGATCCGAAGAAGATTGTTGTCGTTAAGTTTTGGACTACTCCGAGTTCAGTAGCAAAGATTTATAGCTTCTTGGGATTAGTTAGCTACTACAAGAAGTTTGTGAAGGATTTCTCCCGTATCGTAGAGCCGATGACCAGGCTTACGCGGAAGGACATGGATTTTGTTTGGACTGAGGAGTGCCAGGATGCATTTGATGAACTGAAGAAGAGATTGACCTTAGCATATATTCTAGCTTTGCCATCAGGGACTGGAGGTTTTACTATATACAGTGACGTCTTAGGAAAGGGGTTACATTTTGTACTGGAGCATAATAAGAAAGTTATTGCTTATGCTTCAAGACAACTACGACCACATGAGCAAAATTATCCTATTCATGATTTAGAGCTTGTAGTAGTGATCTTTGCTCTAAAGTTATGGAAACACTACCTCTATGGTGAACGAGTGGAAGTGTTTACATACCACAAAAGTTTGAAGTATGTATTCACCCAGAAGGAGTTGAATATGAGACAGCGTAGATGGCTGGAGATGATGAAGGATTTTGATATTGCATTACAGTACCATCCTGGGAAAGCTAATGTGGTAGCAGATGCACTTAGTCGTTATCTCGTAGCTATGTTCCTGACCAAGGATCGGTATTTGTTAAAAGATCTGGAGAGTCTGGGTATTAAGGTTGTGATTCCTGGAATTAAGATGCAGATGATGGGCATGCAGATTCAGTCAGAGATGACATATAGAATCATAGAGGCTCAGTAATAGGATATAGGCTTGATAAGTCTTCGATCTCAGGTGCAGGCTGGATTGCTAGATGATTTCTCCATTGCTGAAGATGGTTCTTTGAGGCATGGGACTAGGCTCTGTGTGCTCAGTGGTGATCTGCAAGAAGAAGTGATGCAGGAACAAGATGTACAAGGACTTGAAAGATCATGTATGGTGGTATGGAATGAAGCGGGAAGTGGCACGCTTTTGTTCCAGATGCTTAGTGTGCCAGCAGGTCGAAGACGAAAGGCAGAGGCCATGTGGTTTGCTTCAACCATTACCAATTCCAGAGTAGAAATGGGAACATATCACTAAAGATTTCATTTTTGGACTTTCGCATACTCCTGGAGGAATGGCTGCAATTTGGGTCATCATTGATAGGTTGACCAAATCGGCCCACTTCATACCATTCAAAATAGGACTGTCTACAGAGAGGCTTGTAGAGCTATATGTGTGACAGATTGTTCGAGTGTATGGGGGTACTGTGAGCATCGTATCTGACCAGGATAGCAGATTTCATTCTCACTTTTGGAGGAGCTTATATGCTAGTTTGGGCACTCAGCTCAGTACCGCTTATCATCCTTAAGACTGATGGGCAGTCGAAAAGGACTATTCAGACTCTGGAGGACATGCTTCGGACTTGTATGCTAGATTTTTGAGGCTCTTGGAAGGATTATCTTCACTTGGTAGAGTTTTCATACAATACAGCTGCCAAGCCAGTATTGAGATGACTCCTTTCGAAGCTTTATATGGTCGAAGGTGTCGTACTCCATTGTCTTGGGATGATGTGGAAGAGTGACCCTTATTGGGGCCCGATATGGTTATAGATGCTGCAGAGAAAGTGAAACAGATTAGAGAGAGACTTCGTGTGGCTCAGGACAGGAAGAGACATGGAACTGATAGCCACCAAAGACCATTAGAGTTTGAGGTAATAAGTTTATATTTTAAATTTGTTCTAGTGATTGATTAAGGTTTATATTCTAAGTTTTTCTTTAATTTTAGATGGGAGATTTGCTTTTCCTGAGGATTTCTCTGACACGTGGCACTATCCGTTTTGGTCGAGATGGGAAGCTTAGCCATAGATTTATTGGGCCTTTTAGCATTCTTGAGAGGATTGGGGTTGTCGCCTACCGACTTGACCTACCATCTACTTTGAAGGGTGTGCACAACGTGTTTCACGTGTCACAGCTGAGGTGTTACATTTTCGACCCGACTCATGTGATTGACCATTCAGGTGTCAGAGTGGGTCCTAGCCTCACTAATCAGGAGCAGCCTGTTGAGATTGTCGATCGTCGGGAGAAGGTGCTGCGTAACCAGACGATTTCTCTCGTTTGAGTAGCTTGGAGTCACCACTCTTCGGGCGAGTCGACTTGTGAGCGTGAAGACGGGATGAGAGAGCATTTTCCTAGCCTTTTTGTTTGAGTGATCGTATGCATGTTATTTTGAATAAATGTTCAAATTTTGAGGACGAATTTTTTTATGGTGTGTAGTCTTGTAACTACCTAATTTTAAATTTTCTATTTTTTAAAACAATGTTATAATTTTTGGAAATTTATAAAATCATTTTCAAATTTATTATGAATTTATTCCTAATTTTGATTATTATTATTATTATTTAATTAGTTAATTTTATTTCAGAATTATTTTATTATTAATTAATTATTATGAGCCTACCAAGCCTTTGTCACGACCCGTACCCGAAAATCGGGCATGAGTCATGGGTACGTCCAGCCTACGTCACAACATCGACGGTAGAAAGCTGTCTA